>CM077150.1:92610658-93071989 GCA_039583875.1 Platanthera guangdongensis
TTCATCCGGCTCCACTTTATGCTTTCCTTTTATGCTTCATTTTCTTTCTTTCATTTCTTTCTTTCTCCTTTTTATTATATATAAATATCCCGACAAGATATTATTGGTAAAAAATAGTCCCCTTCAGAGAATAGTAGAAATATCGAAACGACCCCGTGAACAATACGCCTCGATATTCCACACCGAATATCCTGTACTACTCACGATAGGTGCACTTGCCTCCTTTCGTAAAACTCGATCTAACCGTTTTATATCCAAATTAAATAAATATGTGTGCCCCGTTTTCTAAATAAACAAATCCGCTTTTTTTACTTAATAAAACCGCCGGTCGCCGTGCCGTGACCGTAATATTTTTGGAGTTTTAACACGCTCAATCAAGTTTTTGGCGCCGTTGCCGGGATATTCGTGTCGTTATTTTGAACCCTGAAATCTATTAATTTACCTAAATCTATATATATATAAAATTAAAAATGGCCAACAAAATATATAATAATAATGATTATAATTATTAAAAAAATTACAAAATTATAAAACAAAAAAAATTTGAAAACTTATAAAACTAAAATAATTTGAAAAACTTAAAACTAAAAATTTGAAAAAACTATAAAACTAAAAAAAACTAAAAACCAAAACAATGAAAAAAACTTAATAAAACTAAAAAAAAATTTATTTTCATTATTTTTATGAAAAACAAAACTATAAAACAAAAAAAACTAAAAAATTCGAAAAATGAAAAAACTTAACAAAAAAAATAAAACATATATTTTCATTATTTTTATGAAACAGAACAAAAAAAACTAAAGCACCTACCTAAAAATCACTAAAAAATAAAAATCAATGTAAAAAAAAACAAAACACAAACACATAATTATTTGATTTAAAAATAATGTATATATTTTGCTTATTTTCTTTTCACTTGTTTTGCTTCGGCACGCTTCCCATTTTTGTGGCGCGCTAGGGAGCGCATTTGTATACACGCTCAAGCTAAGATGTTAGCTTCGAGTCCACACAACACCTGCCCCCTACCGCCTGCATATCTTTTAGCTGAATTTATCTTTTTCGCTTTTATCATCTCCTCTTTTGCTTCTTTTCTTTTCTTTAATAGGTAGGATTTAATTGGGCATCCCGAACTCGTCTAAGGGAAGCTTCTACTCTACTTCTCTTTTTCTTTTTGTACTTATTATATTTTTGTATATTACCTGTTCCGCATACTTAGATTACAACATTGAAGACAATGTTGAGTTTAAGTATGTGAGTGTTTTTCTATTCTGCATTTTTTATTCTGTACTCATAAAATACAAAAGATTACAAAACTTAAAGCTTTAAAATAAATTTCCTTTTTTTTTATATTATAAAAAAAACTCAAAATCATAAAACACAAAAATTCCAAAACAAAAACTTATAAAACATCAAAAAAATTCAAAAAAAAATTTTCTTTTACTTTGTAATATTTTTAAAATAATCTCTTTTCCCCCGCTTCCTTTTTGTAAAAACTCGCTTTTTTTAGCATCCCCGCGGTGTTCGACTCGTCGAACCAACCACCCAAATAAGGGTCTGTTCGTGGGCCACCTTCGATTTTTTACTTTGTACATCATTTAAAATAAAACAAAAATAATTTGATCTCTTTCCCCCACTATCTCCTTTGTAAATAACACTTCTTTCTCTCCTCATTCTTGTAAATTACTTATCAAAATACACTAAAAAATAAAAAATTAGAAAACCCAAAATTCCTAAAACGCGATAATAACTCTAAAATTCACAAAAAATCATAATCACAAAAAATACAAAAATGATAAAAACCCTAAAATCCCAAAAATTTTGTTAATTATGTAACGCATAAATGAATATCTCAATTCTTAATTTCTTGCTTATCCAAAATTTTGTTTTGAGTTTATTTATATGTGATTTTATTAATTCTCTGTTTGCTATTTGTTTGTTATTATTGATTGAAAAATTTAAATACCCGGGGTTAAGTTTTAAGAATTCATTATGCTTTTTTTGTTAAGATAGCGAACTCGTTTTAGGCAGTACTTCTAATTTTTCATTAATAGGAGCACGTGTATTTTGTTAGGATAACAACTATAGAATTCAATTATACTTACTTTTAGCTTTCTGAAAAATTGGAACGTACAATTTATTAAGGTTGCTCTCAATATTTTTAGGATAAAAAATCTAGTTTTCTTTTCTCCTCTTACTTATCATGACCTACTTGGCATGATAAAATTTTTATCCTTAAATATCATATGTCAATCGGAATAAGATTTCGTTCCATAAACATAGGCACTCAATAATTTAAAAAGATTATATGTTATGCGTAAGAGGATAAAATTCATTACTCCTACACATATACATGTTAAAATTCACAAACCGCAGACGCCCCCTTGGATACCCTGTTGAAAACTCAACAAACCGAAGGAGGATACGCCCACTTATAATGTTGAAAGTTTTCCCGATCGTGGAGTTAGCAGGGGTTATCTCACAAAGCAGTAAAACCAGCAACACATGCAACACAAGCTTCTTTATTGATCAAGAGAGCAACTTCTTTACAAGGCGAGACATACATGCGCAACATGCTTCACCAAAACCCAACACTGGGAGAGCAAGACAGTTACAAAGACAGAACAAAAAAACAAGCCGCGCGGACTCAATCACAAGCCGCCGACCTACTGCTGTGGAGTCCGCTCAGTCCGCCAGGTCGCCAGACCGCAACCCAAGCTGCGCGGACTCACCCTTATCCAATGCTTAGCTCTTCACCGCCGATCTGCACGCCGCCAGTCCGCACAAGCTGCGTCACGGAATGGAACAGTCCGCCTGAAGCAGGCGACTTCCCTGAACCCCGAACCAAGTTGCCAAGAGAGACCGCCTGGTCGCTATCCGCGACCTGCTGTTTACCGCCTATTGCTTAACCGCAGAGTCGCACTGTCCCTGACCGCAATCAGAGCCAAGTCCTGGCTTTCCAGTGCTATCCGCACAACCTGCACAGCACAACCAGGTCAACTCTCAATCCGCGCGGACACCAAAGTCCAGACCGCAGCAACTTACGCGAGCTCAATTACTGTTCACTTACTTCGGTCTAAGTTCGTTACTCCTGATGTGACATGGGTCCTATTTATAGGCATGACGATGAGTATGGTCACCGCCCTAGCCGATAGGATCACCGCCACATCCCGCAGCTAGAACAAGTGTGTCCGACAGCCCGCGACACTCATTCCAGTTCGCCGCTCCTGTGCAGATAGCCAGTCCTCCCAGCTTCTCCAAGGCTGGACTCCATACCAGCCCGCCTTGCCGCCAGAGGCCAAGCCAGGACCACCACAGCCGGACTCCACAACAGCCGTGTCTGCCATTCTGCGGACAAGGCATCAGCCCGCAAAACCCGAGCCCGCAGCCTCCATCAAGGCACCTGCCGGACTCAGCGGACACCCGGCTTCCGTCCGCATATCCAAGTCCTTTCCCAATCTTGCCAAGGCACCTCCGGACTTAGCGGACACGCCAATCCAGTCTGCTAACAGCAGACTCCAGTCCGCAACTCCTGAGTCCATAACCTCATCACAAGGCTAAACCGGACTCAGCGGACTCTGGCTCCAGTCCGCACGCTCCTGCACAAGCAATTCTCCAGTCCCAGCATTTCCCCAAGCTAGCAAACAAGGCAACAGCACTTCTACTACGCTTGGCGGACTGAGAAACCAGCCCGCGCTCCACTGCGCGATCTCCCCGGACTGAGCCATCCTGGACTTGGTTCAGATTACACCAAGTCCAGCCCACTGGCCACACGGGCCAGTCCGCACTTACTGGCAGACACTGGATCTACCCGCCATATCGGGCGACCTCCAGTTTCTGTCCGCGCTGACCGGCGGTCTCCGCGGCTTCCCGCTGCACCAGAGCAAGACCAAGACACTGCCAAACCGGTCTGCCGAGCTCCAGTTCTTCAGTCTGCTTCATGCCGGACTCCGCGGATAGCATTTCTATCCGCCCGTTTACTTCCTGGGAGTCAACCGCCTGCTGAGCATACACTGCCTGTCAGACCGCTGCTGCTGTCTGCATAGTCCGTGCGACAGACCGCCCAGGTCGCCACAGAGCAAACCTCCTGCAACATCCCTACCGACCTAGCAGTCCGCCAACCCTGTCCGCGTAGTCCGCGCGGATAGGTTTCCCAAGCCTTCCATTCACCCACTTTCACTTCACAGAATTCAACACTCCCCCTTGAAGTGAGAATTGTGAATAACTCCCAGCTCCCGTAACCTTGCACCTGGTCCTTCCGATAGCATCTACGAAGAGATGTCCAAGACATAGTCCTCGCCCCGCATATCATGGACCATGAGGGAGCCCTCCAACATCTCCAAAAGGAGTCATGCTTCCCTCTGCCTTCTTCAGCTTCAACCTCCACTCTTGCATCACAGAGTATCACCAACTTCCTTGGATACTGAAGTCCAAGCCTCGTTGCCTCTGAGAGAAGTCACCTCTTCAGACTTGGTGTCAACCACCTCCTTGATTCTAGTGGGGTCATCACAGCCAGAAGAACCTTGCTCGACCTGAGGGCTAACAAGGAAACACGGACCAAGTCCGCCGTGTTCCCTTCACAATATCGAGCTGGTGGCTTACTCATCCTCTTCGATTTCCGAAGAACCTGATCATGGCTAACCACCTCCGCTGTTATTGAACCAGCTCCGTTCCCGGGCAAACCCGGAACAATGCTCCCTTTCCTCCCTGAACAAGACGCCTCCTTACTGGAACCAAAGCATCTGGAGCAATGCTCCCCCTGCTACCTGAACTAGAAGACTCCCCTCTTGAACAAGAACTGTCTGGAACATCGCTCCCCTTGCTTCCTGAACCGAAAGCCTCTGCCTTCGAGTCAGAAGATCCTGGAGCATCGCTCCCCTTCTTCCCGACTCTGACGCCTTTGCCCCGGAGCTAGAATACCTGGAGCACCTGGTGACTCAGACAACTCCACTTCCTTAGCAGCAGCCTCCTTCACCCACCATCTGACCTGCTTATCTCTAGCTCCACATAAGAGCTACCCCTACGGCGTCAACTCATCAAAAACAATGTCTCTCGACACTATGAGTTTCTTCGTCGCAGGATCCATACACCTCCATCTCTTCTCTGCTCATCATACCCAACAAAGACTAGCTTTGTCTTGAGAGCACCCGGAGAGTGTATATAGCAGGTAGATCCAAACACCCGAAGGTGCTTCACTGAGGGCTTCACTCCGACATCAGCTCATAAGGAGTCTTCATTATGATCGGACTAAGAGGCATCCGGTTGATGACATGAGCAGCACAGGCTATTCCTTCGCCCAAAGCCTTCGAACGCCTCGGACGCCTTTACTCTGAAGCCAACACTTGCAGGTCTCCGTTAACCAACGGATCATCCGAGCTGCAATACTACCTTATTGTGAAGTATGTCCACAAGAAGCTCCATCCGGATCCCTTACTTCCTGCAAAAGCGTGAGAACTCGGTTGAGCCAAACTCACCACCGATACTTGTCCTCAACACCTGATCCTCCCGGCCAAGCTGGCCTTCCACAAGCTTCTTGAACTCACAAACAAGCGTACCATGTTGGACTTCTTCTTCATAAAGTATACCCAGTATACCTAGAATAGTCATCAACCAATATCAGCATGAACCTGCTGCCTCCAAGACTGGCCGTGACGGTCGTCCCACAGAGCACAATGGACAACCGCCAATGGTGCATTACATCTGGATTGTGCTTTGTCAACCATGAAGCGATAGGCTCCACTTTCCTGACATCCCGCACACCCCCGACCATCGCCATAGGATGACAATCTTGGCAAGCCTCTTACGAGTCTTCTTTCCGCCATTGCTTTCAGCATGTCCATCCCTACATGCCCCAGTCTTTCATGCCGATAGCTGCACTATCACTGGCATTCATCCGATCAACTCCAGAACTAGTTGAAATCCCAACTACTTTCTTCTCCATCCTCCCTACCTGAGCAACGTTCGCCGAGAGCAAGGTAACCTTGCACTCCTTCCGAAGATGACCTTGCTGCTTGCATTTATAGCACCGTGGTCCTTCCTTCCTCTTCCTATCACGCCTAGGAGAAACACTCCTTTCTTCCTGATATGAAGTAGAGGGACCATCTTCCGCAGCAATCTTCACCTCCTTCCTGAACAACCCATCAAGGAAGTCCAGACCTCCGCAGCTGACCGACATCGACTGATGTGGTCCAAGAGCTCCGATGAGATCACCTGCTTGAGAATAGACTCCGCTTTCGCATTTGCCTCCTTCCAAGCTCTCATCGCCTCACATTGCCATCAGTATCCTCTTGTCTTCCTGCTCCGCATATAACCTCCCAAAGGTCCTCGCCAAGAAGAAAGCTCTTCATACAGGACTTCCACCGTTCACAGTTCGTCTCTGTAAAGATCAATACCAAGACAACTTGCATCCTCCACTGTCATGGTTCTACCACTGGTTTCCTCTACAGACGAGCATACTTCCATTGAGCACTGCTTGACCACTCCAACAACCTCCCTCTGATATCATGTTAAATTCAACAAACCGCAGACGCCCCTTGGATACCCTGTTGAAAACTCAACAAACCGAAGGAGGATACGCCCACTTATATGTTGAAAGTTTTCCCGGATCGTGGAGTTAGCAGGGGTTATCTCAACAAAGCAGTAACAACCAGCAACACATGCAACACAAGCTTCTTTATTGATCAAGAGCAAACTTCTTTACAAGGCGAGATATACATGGCGACATGCTTCACCAAAACCCAACACCGGGAGAGCAGGGACAGTTACAAAGACAAGAAAAAAAACAAGCCGCGCGGACTCAATCAACAAGCCGCCGACCTACTGCTGTGGAGTCCGCTCAGTCCTCCAGGTCGTCAGACCGCAACCCAAGCCGCGCGACTCACCCTTATTCCAATGCTTAGCTCTTCACCGCCGATCTGCACGCCGCCAGAACGCACAAGTTGCGTCACCGAATGGAACAGTCTGCCTGAAGCAGGCGACTTCCTGAACCCCGAACCAAGTTGCCAAAGAGAAGACCGCCTGGTCGCTATCCGCGACCTGCTGTTTACCGCCTGTTGCTTAACCGCAGAGTCCGCACTGTCCCTGACCGCAATCAGAGCCAAGTCCTGCTTTCCAGCGCTATCCGCACAACCTGCACAGCACAAACCGGGTCAACTCTCAATCCGCGCGGACACCAAAGTCCAGACCGCAGCAACTTACGCGAGCTCAATTACTGTTCACGTACTTCGATCTAAGTTTCATTACTCCTGATGTGACATGGGTTCTATTTATAGCACGACGATGAGTATGGTCACCGCCCTAGCCGATAGGATCACCGCCACATCCCGCAGCTAGAACAAGTGTGTCCGCCAGCCCGCGGACACTCATTCCAGTTCGCCGCTCCTGTGCAGATAGCCAGTCCGCCCCCGCCAGCTTCTCCAAGGCTGGACTCCAATATCCAGCCCGCCTTGCCTCCAGAGGCCAAGCCAGGACCACCACAGCCGGACTCCCCAACCGTGTCTGCCATTCTGCGGACAAGGCATCAGCCCGCAAAACCCGAGCCCGCAGCCTCGCCATCAAGGCACCTGCCGACTCAGCGGACACCCGCTTCCGTCCGCATATCCCAAGTCTATTGCCTCATTGCCAAGGCACCTCCGGACTTAGCGGACACGCAATCCAGTCTGCTAACAGCAGACTCCAGTCCGCAACTCCTGAGTCCATAACCTCATCACAAGGCTAAACAGACTCAGGACTCTGGCTCCAGTCCGCACGCTCCTGCACAAGCATTCTCCAGTCCGCATTTCCCCAAGCTAGCAAACAAGGCAACAACACTTCTACTACGCTTGGCGTACTGAGAAACCAGCCCGCGCTCCACTGCGCGATCTCCCCGGACTGAGCCATCCTGGACTTGGTTCAGATCACCCAAGTCCAGCCCACTGGCCACAAGGGCCAGTCCGCACTTACTGGCGGACACTGTGTAACGCCCCGAAACTCAAAGGAGCAAAGGGGGACTTTTTGGGCCAGTTTGAGTTCTGGCTGCAGGCAACCGGCCTGGGACACGGGCGTGTCCCAGGGCGTGTCAAGCCTGTGTCGACACTAAGCGCGAAGTCGACACTTTGGTCTCGACATTGTGTCGAGACTGGGCACACGTCCTGCGACACGGGCGTGTCGCAGGGCGTGTCGACCCGTGTCGACACTTAGCCGCGAAGTCGACACTTTGGTCTCGACATTTTTGTCGAGACTGGGCACACGGCCTGCGACACGGGCATGTCGCAGGGCGTGTCGGCCCGTGTCGACACTCCCCGCGAAGTCGCACTTTGGTGTCGACAATGTGTCGAGACATGGCACACGCGGCCTGCGACACGGGCGTGTCGCAGGGCGTGTCGACCCGTGTCGACACTTAGCCGCGAAGTGTCGAGACCGTATACACGGCTTGGAGCCCAGGCGTGTCAAGGTGACACGGGTAGGGACACGGCGTGTCCTAGAACCCGTGCTTGCTCGGGTTGAAAATGGGGAAAAATCATGGGGTACACGGCCGGCTACACGGCCGTGTTAGGTGGAACACGGGCGTGTCAGATCGAACACGGGCGTGTTCGATACCCGTGTGAGGTTCCAGGTGATCCGATTTTGACGGCGAATGAGGCACACGGCCCTGGACACGGGCGTGTGCCAGGTCGTCTTCGGTCCAGATTGGGCATTTCAGTCCCGATTCAAAGCCGTTCATTTCTTTGACTGAAGATCCAACGGCTTGGGTTTGTTCCTGAAGGGATATACCCGGGTTTTGACTTAGAAAACCCTCACTTTTTTCTTAAGTGATCTCTTTCTAAAGTCTTAGAGAGAGAGGAGAGCCAAGGGAAGAAAAGGGCTAGATCCGCCATTGGAGGAGCTTCGGAGCTCCGAATCGCAAGCCGACTCCGGATCCACGGAGGCAACGCTAGTGCGGTGATTTCCATCCGATTACTTTCCGATGGCGCCAAAAGGAACGCAAGGGTAACGATCCTCATCTTGAGCATGAGTCGCTCTCTTTCTTAGCATAGGAAGCCCGCTCTAGCGAGTTTGCGAAGAGTTAGAGGCGTTCCTTCGGGTAGATATGTGAAGTCCCCGGTTTAGAGTCCGTAAGCGAGAATGGACTTAGGCATGATGTGTGAAGCCTACCCGGACATGTTTGGTCTGGATCGGTGATGTTGCATTGCATAATGCCGGAGAAGACTCCGTGCTATTGATTGTTTTTCGGGTTTTCTAAGCGGTAGATTGCAGCAGGGAGCCTTGGGGACTAACCCAAAGGTGCACCCGGAAACTGGGCGGATACGAGATCTTGCCAACTTGGTGCTTGAGAGCCAACTTGAATATAACGGGGTTATGTGACTTGTGATGGAAATGGGACTCGGTGGAAGTTTTGACCCGCGCATATGGCTTAATTTGTCGTTGCGATATGAGCACGGGTTAGATGGAACCGTACCCGTTCTATGTCGTTCGGTTAAAGAGACCTAAAGGCACGTGGCACTTACCGTTGGCATAGAGTAGGGTCTTCGCGGTCGATGACTTAAATTGTCGTGACCCAGGCCAGGAAGACAAATTGCTCATAGGTTTGGCCGTCCAAGTGGCGGTGGTGAGTCCGAATGTTGATGACTTAAATTGACGTGACATCGACCGGTTCACCGAGAATGTGCCCTGAGTGCACGGGGCGTGTGGCCGTGCGAGCCAACGTCTGTGTTGAAATGGCTATGGTTATATATGGCTCGCTTATGCTAATGAAATGCAGGGAAGGAGCATCGCCGCCCAAGTTGGGGGCGGGATCGTTATAATTTGGTCAGCATTGCTGACCGTTGCCTGTTTTTCCACCGTGCGGTGGTTTGTTGCTTGCAGTGCAGCTGGAGCAAGCGTCAATAGCGGCTAAAGCCCTTTTTACGAAGCTGGCCCTCGAAGGCCCAAGTAGAAGTGTTTTCTGCTTTCATTTATGATGAGGCCTGCGTGCCGTGGTTTGTAAATCATGTAATATTCAAGTGAAACATTTTGTAAGGCCATAAGGCTTATTTTGAGTATGTTGTAATAACATTCCTAAGTTGTTCCAGTGGACATTCATGCTTGTATGATGGGTTCTTTGTTTACAACCCTTTATAAACTGCTTCCGCTAGAATGCTCTGTGTAGGACGTTGAAATTGGTTGGATGGTTTCCATAAGTAACCCCCGGTCTGTCTGTGGTATATGACGTCGGGCCCCGGCCGGACCTACTGCTATATGCTATGCGACGGATAGGGGGTGTTACAATTTGGTATCAGACTACTGTTTTTGGTTGGGCTTAAACTGAATTCGTGGGCGAATTCTTTTTAAGGGGTGGTGAGCACATTGTGTGCGTCATCGTAATAACAGTAAAAAGAACCCATGAATGTCCACTTAGGAATGAAAATACTCGTGTTTGAGGAACCTGCGTGTTCCTATAATTGCTGTTTGCAATTTATTTGGTCGCTTAACGGTGTTTTGTACCACTATAGGTGACCAGAAGTGGTGTTGGGCCGTCAGAACGCCGAGTTTCTGAGGCTAGTAGTGCACCGGATGTTGCTCCTGCAACACCTCTGTCGGCTGAAAATATTCGATTGGTGGCTGAAGCGGTGTTGGCCGTGATTTATGCGCAGCCTGGAAGGCAAACGCAGTAGCCCGCTCCTGTGATGGAGCAAGTACCTCTGCAAGAGGCTGAGCCGAGGAGAGTGGAGCAAGTGGTTTTGGAACCGGTAGTGCCAAGGAGGCAACTGAGAGGCAGCTAAAGCATGTAATGAGCTTTAACCCTCCGTTATTCTCGGGGTTGGGAACCCCATCTCAGGCTGAAGACTGGCTCTCCAGGGTGAAGAGAGTCATGACAGCGACAGAGACGGAGGAGTGGCAATGACCACCATCGCTACGTTCCTTTTGGACGGTGAAGCGAGGATGTGGTGGGAAGGATTGGAGCTGCACTTACTGAGAGGTAGCAACTTGGTGATGTCTCGATGGAGGAGTTCTCGAGATTATTTTTGGCTAGATACCTCCCGTCGACACAGAAGATAGCGTTGGAGAATGAGTTCCTGAAGTTGGTACATGGTGAGAGGAGCGTGGATGAATATCTCCACGAGTTTACTCGTCTGAGTCGTTATGCTAGCTCCACCATCGTGGATGAGGAGCGCAAGACTAATCGCTTCTATGAAGGCTTGAGGGATGAGTTGAGACTACTACTGTCGGGCCGATGACGCAGGGTTTCTTACCTTGGTCAATACTGCCCGGTCCTTAGAAAAGGACATGAAGAACGTACAAGCAAAGAAAAGCTTGGGTGAGAAGAAATCTGAATTTAAAGTGCCGACTAATTCCAAGATCGCTATCGGAGGGCTTTCAAGAGCATAGGACTTCGGGTCCAGCTCCTTCTGGTGCTTCTGGGGTGACTACGAGTCGGACCCCGGGCGCGTGTTTTACATGCGGAAAGACGGGCACTTTGCCCGTGATTGTTGGAGCGGACGTCCTAAGTCCGAGAGGAAGCCGGGAGCTACTTATGAAGAGAAGGGAAAGGCGGTGGAGTCGACCGCATCCCATTATGCTCCGGCCCAACCAAGGGTCTACAATCTTGGCCAACAGGAGGCCATTAAACAAGCTGATGTGGTGACAAGTACGGTTTAATTTATAACAAGTCAATTTATTTAAATACTTGTTATGCACATGTTACCTTACCACTACTTGTTTAGGATTTGTTTTGATTTGTGAAAATCCGGCACGAGCACTCTTCGATACGGGAGCCTCACACTCCTTCTTGTCCGAAGGATTTATATCACGGATCGGAGTCCCTTCTTCGATGGCGAAGGATAAGTTGGATGTGTTTTTACCCAATGGGTGTTCGATGCGAGCGGATAGGATCTGCGATGTTAAAGTTCGTATTGGGGAGCAGGTGTTCGACCTGCGGGCGTCTTTACTTCCGTTGGTGGAGTTCGACGTCATATTTGGCATGGACTGGCTCTCGGAGCAGCAGGCCCATATAGATTGCGGTAGCAAGGAAGTTAGCTGGGAGCGAGTCGTGAGACGACTTTTACGGGCTTAAAGGGGTCGAGCAGACGTTGATGTCTGCTCTTCAGGTGGTGAAGGCGGTTCGTGCTGGAGCAGAACTGTTCTTTACACTAGTGGAGGTTGCAAAGCCGATTCCCGCGTTGGATTGTATTTCAGTGGTATCGGAATACCCTGATGTGTTCCCCCGCAGATCTTCCTGGAGCCCCGCCTCAGCGGGAGATAGATTTTACGATCGAGCTAGTGCCAGGTGCAAAGCCTGTGCCACGATCTCCGTATCGGCTAGCGCCTAAGGAATGGCGGAGCTGAAAGTTCAACTGCAAGAGTTGTTGGAGCAAGGTATGTGCGTCCGAGTTCTTCGCCTTGGAGCGCACCGGTCCTCTTGTTAGAAGAAGGACGGAAGCTTGAGGCTATGTATTGATTATCGGGAGCTAAACAAGCTGACGGAGAGAACAAGTACCCGATCCCCCGGATGATGATCTCTTTGATCAGTTAGTCGGGTCGACGGTGTACTCGAAGTTGGATCTCAAGGCTGGGTACTATCAGCTGCGGATAAGGGAGAGTGATATCCCGAAGACAGCGTTTAGTACGAGGTACGGGCATTATGAGTTTATGGTCATGCCGTTTGGGCTGACTAATGCGCCGTCAGTATTCATGGATTTGATGAACAGGACGTTCAGGGAGTACTTGGACCATTTGTGATCGTCTTCATCGACGATATTTTGGTGTACTCGCAAAGTGAGGAAGATCACTTCAAGCATCTTCATTTGGTGTTGGAGACGCTAAGGAGAAATCAGTTGTATGCCAAGTTCTCGAAGTGCGAGTTTTGGCTATCCTCAGTGGCGTTCCTCGGCATATAGTGAGTGGAGAGGTTATTGCTGTGGATCCGCGAAGATGTTGAGATACGGGAGTGGCCTGAGCTCGCTACTATAGCAGAAATCCGGAGCTTTTTGGGTCTTGCCGTTATTATAGGCGCTTCGTAGAGAACTTCTCGCGGATAGCGTTACCTCTCACTACTTTGACGAGGAGGAGATAAGTTCGTTTGACGCCGGAGTGCGCCGAGCTTTTAAGGACTGAAGTGTCGGTTGACCACGGCGCCTGTGCTGAGTTCGCCATGTGGAACCGAAGGCTATGAGATATATAGCGATGCTTCAGGCAGCGGTTTGGGTTGCGTGCTACTGCAACACGGAAGCGTGATAGCTTATGGCTCGAGACAGCTAAAAGTGCACGAGAGGAATTATCCGGTCCATGACTTGGAGTTAGCGGCCGTGATTTTTGCCTTGAAGCTGTGGAGACACTATTTGTACGGTGTGAAGATTGATATCTACACCGATCACAAGAGCCTAAAGTATCTAATTGATCCGAAGGATCTGAATATGCGGCAGCGTAGGTGGATGGAGTTCCTGGGGGACTATACATTCAAGATCCACTACGTGCCTGGCAAAGGGAATGCGGTTGCGGACGCGTTGAGTCGCCGAGCCCCAGCTCAAGCCAATTGGCTATCGGTGCATGATGAGCGGTTGGTGCGAGAGTTGGAGGCGTTGGAGATTGTTTGCGTGGATAGACAATCTAGTGTTGAAGCAGTTCTGAATTGGACTGAAGTCCAATATGACCTGGCTGATCGTGTTCGGCAGGCTTTGGATATGGATGCTCATATGAAGCAGTTCATGATAGAGGCTCTGGATGGGTCAAATCCCAATTCGTCGTGGAGGACGGTTGCTTTGGAAAGACGGTCGTTTGTGCATCCCAAGTGTGGGCAATTTGCGGGTGGAGTTGTTGTATGGGCACACCATACCAAGTACTCGATTCACCCGGGGAGCACGAGATGTACCGTGATGTAAAGAAACTGTTTTGGGTGGCCGGGTTTGAAGAAGGATGTGGCGCTATACGTAGCGAAGTGCCAAACCTATGCCTTGGTAAAGGCGGAGTGCCAAAAGCCGGGAGATTTCTTAAGTCCTTGCCTATTCCGGAGTGGAAATTTGACGACATCTCTATGGACTTTGTGCACGGTTTGCCAAGGTCGCAGAATGGGAACGACGCCATTTGGGTGTTTGTTGATCGATTGATGAAGGTGTCGCATTTTATTCCGCATAGGAAGGATGATCCGGTGGAGAAGTTGGCAAAGCTCTATGTGGATAACATAGTACGGCTTCATGGTGTGCCCCCCCAGCATCGTGAGTGACCGAGATGGACGGTTCACGTCCAATGATTGGAGACTGTGCAGCAAATGTTGGGAACAAAGCTGAAATTCAGCACAGCCTTTCATCCACAAACGGATGGGCAGACTGAGAGGGTCAATAGAACCATGGAAGACTGCTTCGCATGTGTGTCTTGGATTTCAGAAAGCAATGGGAAGACCACCTTTATTTGGTGGAGTTCGCATACACAACAGCTACCAAGCGAGTATTCAGATGGCGCCTTCGAGGCCCTTTATGGTAGAAGATGAATGTCGCACGCCGTGTCTTGGTTAGAAACAGGTGAGTCAAAGTTGTATAAGCGAGCGGAAGTGGAGGATGCTACTCATGGTGAGAACGATTCGGGAGAGGTTGCTTATCGTCAGGACGGCAAGCAAAGTACTATAATGCCAAGCACAGGAACGTGGAGTTCACTGTGGGCGATATGTATACTTAAAGATCAAGCCGTTCAAGGGTGTCTCGCGGTGCGACGATTGAAAAAGCTAAGCCCAAGATACCTTGGACCGTTTGAGGTTCTGGAGCGAGTTGGTGAAGCGGCCTATAGGTTGAAGCTTTCAGTGGAGCTAAGTGGTCTACATGATGTATTCCATATTCGGTGCTTCGGAAGGCGGTGCAGGAGCCTACGCAAGTGATCGCGGTCGATCAAGTGCGGTGGAAAGTGGGCTAACGACAAAGGTCAAGCCCGTGCTGGAATGAAGACTCGGAGGTCAAGCGGCTACGCAATAAAGAGATCAGGATGGTCAAGGTCCGGTGGGACAATTGCGTCGTGAGGAGCTCTCTTGGGAGCGAGAGCAGACTATGCTTGACGAATATCCGGAGTTGTTCCGCTCAGGTACAAATTTTGGTTTGTGACATGTCTTTCCTTTATGTAATTTCGTGGGCGAAATTCTTTTAAGAGGGGTAGAGTTGTAACGCCCCGAAACTCAAAGGAGCAAAGGGGGACTTTTTGGGCCAGTTGAGTTATGGCTGCAGGCACACGGCCTGGGACACGGGCGTGTCCCAGGGCGTGTCAAGCCTGTGTCGACACTAAGGCGCGAAAGTCGACACTTTGGTCGACATGTGTTCGAGACTGGGCACACGGCCTGCGACACGGGGTGCGCAGGGCGTGTCGACCATGTCGACACTAGCGCGAAGCGACACTTTGGTCTCGACATGTGTCGAGACTGGGCACACGGCTGCGACACGGGCGTGTCGCAGGGCGTGTCGGCCCGTGTCGACACTCGTCCCGCGAAGTCGACACTTTGGTGTCGACAATGTGTCGAGACATGGCACACGGCCTGCGACACGGGCGTGTCGCAGGGCGTGTGCAACCCGGTCGACACTTAGCCGCGAAGTGTCGAGACCGTGTACACGGCTTGGAGCCCAGGCGTGTCAAGGTGACACGGGTATGGACACGGGCGTGTCCTAGAACCCGTGCAGTGCTCGGGTTGAAAATGGGGAAAAATCATGGGGTACACGGCCGGCTACACGGCCGTGTTAGTGGAACACGGGCGTGTCAGATCGAACACGGGCATGTTCGATACCCGTGTGAGGTACAGGTGATCCGATTTTGACGACAAATGAGGCACACGGCCCTGGACACGGGCGTGTGCCAGGCCGTGTTCGGTCCAGATTGGGCATTTCAGTCCCGAATCAAAGCGTTCATTTTTTGACTGAAGATCCAACGGCTTGGGGTTGTTCCTGAGGGATATACCCGGGTTTTGACTTAGAAAACCCTCACTTTTTCTTAAGTGATCTCTTTCTAAAGTCTTAGAGAGAGAGGAGAGCCAAGGGAAGAAGAAGGGCTAGATCCGCCATTGGAGGAGCTTCGGAGCTCCGAATCGCAAGCCGACTCCGGATCCACGGAGGCAACGCTAGTGCGGTGATTTCCATCCGATTACTTTCCGATGCGCCAAAAAGGAACGCAAGGGTAACGATCCTCATCTTGAGCATGAGTCGCTCTCTTTCTAGCATAGGAAGCCCGCTCTAGCGAGTTTGCGAAGAGTTGGAGGCGTTCTTCGGGAGATATGTGAAGTCCCCGTTGTTAGAGTCCGTAAGCGAGAACGGACTTAGGCATGATGTGTGAAGCCTACCCGGACATGTTGGTCTGGATCGGTGATGTTGCATTGCATAATGCCGGAGAAGACTCCGTGCTATTGATTGTTTTTCGGTTTTTCTATGCGGTAGATTACAGCAGGGAGCCTTGGGGACTAACCCAAAGGTGCACCTGGAAAACTGGGCGGATACGAGATCTTGCCAACTTGGTGGCTTGAGAGCCAACTGAACATAACGGGGTTATGTGACTTGTGATGGAAAGGGACTCGGGAAGTTTGACCCGCGCATATGGCTTAAATTGCCATTCGATATGAGCCGGGTTAGATAGAACCGTACCCGTTCTATGTCGTTGGTTAAAGAGACCTAAAGGCACGTGGCACTTACCGTGGCATAGAGTAGGGTCTTCGGCGGTCGATGACTTAAATTGTCGTGACCCAGGCCAGGAAGACAAATTGCTCATAGGTTGGCCGTCCAAGTGGCGGTGGTGAGTCCGGAAGTTGATGACTTAAATGACGTGACATCACCGTTCACCGAGAATGTGCCCTGAGTGTACGGGGCGTGTGTGCCGTGCGAGCCAACGTCTGTGTGAAATGGCTATGGTTATAATATGGCTGCTTATGCTAATGAAATGCAGGGAAGGAGCATCGCGCCCCGAGTTGGGGGCAGGATCGTTATAATTTGGTCAGCATTGCTGACATGCATTATTTTGCCAACTGCGGGGTTTGTTGCTTGCAGGTGCAGCTGGACCAAGCGTCAATAGCGGGCAAACCTTTTTACGAAGCTGGCCCTCGAAGGCCCAAGTAGAAGTGTTTACTGCTTTATTCATGATGACCGGCCTGCGTGCGTGGTTTGTAAATCTGTAATATTCAAGTGAACATTTGTAAAGGCCATAAGGCTTATTTTGAGTATGTTGTAATAACATTCCTAAGTTGTTCTAGTGGACATTCATGCTTGTATGCTGGGTTCTTTGTTTACAACCTTATAAACTGCTCCGCTAGATGCTCTGTGTAGGACGTTGAATTGGTTGGATGGTTCCATAAGTAACCACCGGTTGTCTGTGGTATATGCGTCGGGCCCGGCCGGACCTACTGCTATATGCTATGCGACGGATAGGGGTGTTACACACTGGATCTAGCCGCCATACGGGCGACCTCCAGTTTCTGTCCGCGCTGACGGCAGTCTCCGCGGCTTCCCGCTGCACCAGAGCAAGACCAAGTCAACTGCCAAACCGGTCTGCCGAGCTCCAGTTCTTCAGTCGCTTCATGCCGGACTCCGCGGATAGCATTTCTATCCGCCCGGTTATTCCTGGGAGTCAACCGCCTGCTGAGCATACACTGGCCGTCAGACGAGCTGCTGTCCGCGTAGTCGCGCGAACAGACCGCCCAGGCGCCACAGAGCAAACCGCCGCAACATCCCTGCCGACCTAGCAGTCCGCCAACCTGTCCGCGTAGGCCGCGCGGATAGGTTTCCAAGCCTTCCATTCACCCCTTCACTTCACAGAATTCAACAATACATTGGGTTAATTTATTCTTATGAAGTTGAAAAACAAAAAATCATATTAGGAAAATAAGATTTCATTTTCCTAATAATCCTATAAAGAAAAAAATGGAGGTTCGAGAAAAAAATTTCCTCACCTCAAAAATTAAAACCTCTTCATAAACCAACATCAATCCCCTTAGCCAATTTCACGATTCTAGAATTAATTCAAAAATTTATTGAGAGCATAATTAGTAATATATTGTCATTAATTTCCAGTAACACCTATAAGCTAGAGTCATATAATTCCAAAAAACTATTTTCATTAATCTAACCATTACAATTATTGCCTTCTATTTGATTGCATCAAAAAGTCTTTTGTCCAAAACTTTTGCGCTATTTAAATCATCTACATAATTTTAGGACTTAATTCTTACACCCATATGTTTATTTAGATATCTCTTATAATTAATTAAGCGGTAGCTAAATTAGGATTTCTTTTATTACTTATAAGTTCATGTCGACTTTTGCTCTGGAATAGCAAAGCTTAGTATGTGGGTATTTGATGAATTGTAAATGTACATTTTTATGACATTACTTAAGTCGTTTTCATTTATTTTGTCAGTTTTAATTGTTTTTATACAATAAAATGCTCTTATTTTTGTAAATATTTTACTAACTTGTTTATTTTATTTTTTAGGAAAAAAATAAAAAATCTGCAAAAAATTGCCAAGTCACGCCCGTGATATTGGTCACGCCCGTGACTAGGCGTGATACGTCAAATTTCCGAGAAATGAACAATTTTGAAGAAATAGCTTGACACGCTCGGGCACACGCCCGTGATATGACCCGTGTCCAGCGCTCGACGATTCTTCGCTCGACGATTTTTCAAGTCGACTTTTCGTTTGACGATTCTCCAACAGCTCGATGATTTTTTAGCTCGACTTTCCGTTCGACGATTCTCCAGCAGCTCGATGATTTCGCTCGACAAACTCGCGCTCAACGATTCTCCAGCAGCTCGACAGATTTTCAACTCGACACTTTCGCTCGACTTTTGTCGAGTTTCGACACCAACCGACACGCCAGCGTCACGCCCGTGACTGGGATGTGACCAACGCGAGACCGACACGTGTCCAGCCCAAGTCACTTTCCAGTCAATCGACGGCCGCATTTTGTACAGTGCTGAACCACCCCCCTACACGCCAGTGTCAGGGGGTGTACTTTAATTTTTCTCTATAAATACCAGCTTGCTGTAAGAGTTTCTGTTCCTTCTTTGAACCATTTGTATAGGGAAATGTTGTCTGGACGCTTCCAATGTCTATGTAAGGGATATTTCTCCCCTCTCCTTAGTTTTTTTTGTTCCTTGTAACCGTGTTTTAGTTAATAAAATTTGTTTTTTTCGTTCTCTTGGCATGGCTTTGGAATGGATCTATGAAATTTTCTTTATGCAATCTTATCTTATTTGTTTTAACTAGTTTTTTTTCGTTTTTTAATACGTGTGTGTGCGTGTATGATGTTCTAATTTTGTCATCTTTATTATAGGTAGTTGCTTTCATCTTCATAGTTTAGCTTTTCGTTCATATTATGTCCATCCTTATGAGTTTATAAAAACGATTTAAAGTGTTTTTTATTTTTTCACTAGTTGGTCGTTTTTATCCATAAAACTTTTTACTCCTTTTAACTTATTACCGCTTTTCTTCATTTTTTATAAAACCATAAGAATGAAAATCTCATCGTTTTAATTTTTCAACTCTTCTTATTTGCTTTCTTTTCAAAATCTTTTTGCTCCTTTAATTTTTTCGTCTTCTTTTTACGCATTTCTACCACATTATAGAGGTAGAAATGTAATTGTTTCAATTTTTTGAGCACTCCATTTTTGCATTTATTGTAAACTTTTTTGCTCGTTTAATTTTCATTTTAACTTTTTATGCATTCTAACGTATTCTAGCGGTAGAAATGTAGTTATTTTAATTTTCCATTAACTTAGTTTTTATTCAATTCTGTATGTGTGCGCATTATTTCTGTAGAGTGTGTGTGTTTTCAATTCAGTAGAGTGAGTCTGTTTTAACTTTTCATAGAGTGAGTGCATTTATTTCTCCTACTCATTTGAGTTAAAACCGCATTATTTTGCCCTACTCATTTGAGTAGGATTTGTGTGAGTGAGTTTAATTCATGTCGAGAGTGTGCGTGCGTGAGTTTTACTTTCTGTAGAGTGTGTGCGTGCGTTGCATTTATTTTGTCATACTCGTTTGAGTAGACTCGCTTTATTATCCCGCCCACGCATTTGCGCCGATACTCGCACTTTACTGCTTTCATTTCAGTCTACTCATTTGAGTAGGCCTTGCAATTTTCAGCTTTCCTTTACTGCTTTATTTACTGCTTTCACTTTCCTGCTTTCTTTATCGCTTTCATTTACTGCTTTATTTTATGCTTCACCGCTACTGTCCCCATTCCGATGAGGGCTAATCGATTGTAGCCCTCAGTATCGAAGAACATGGGATAGATAAAATAACTTAAAATAACTAAAGGTCATATTTTTCTAATTAATTAAAAGTACTTAAGGTTTGTCGGGGTAACGATGCGTAGGATCACATAATCGATGTGTTGGCCGTTTTCGTTCCATACGCTAGCGAGAGGCCATGCATATGAACCGATCACTCCTGTGGCAAAGAGAGTTCCGCACTAAAGTCGAGAGTGGAGGCGCGCAACTCTACCGGATTGGTTCCCCGCCAATAGCGGGGTCTTAGCATAATGTGGGCATAAGATGATTCCTTCGTCGGACTAACGTTCGGTTGAATAGTCTTAGCGTTCAGGTGAGCGATAGCCCTATAGCTAGGTGAGCTCATTCTAGTGGACCTCCACGGCCAAGTCTCCACTTAATTAATTTGAAATTTAGGATCTCTTTTATTAAAGGTTATTTTAGTCAATGTGATTCGATGCAGTTGTGCTAAGCTCTCATGACTCCACCTTTATGCTGACTTTATGCTTTCAGTTTCTTTCTGTCATTTTCTGCCTTTTTATTATATATAAATATCCCGACAAGATAATTATCGGTAAAATAATAGTCCCCTCCAGGGAAGAGTAGAAATAATCGAACCGACCCCGAAAACAATATGACCTCGATTTTCCAACCGGAATATCCGTACCAATCACGATAGGTGCACTTCTCCTTTCGTTAAAACTCGATCTAAACCATTTATATCCAAATAATAAATTTGTGTGCCCCATTTTCTAAAAAAAACCAAATCCGCTTCTTTATTAAATAAAACGCCGGGTCGCGCGTGACGTTAAATATTTGGAGTTTAATACAATCAAGTTTGGGCGTGTTGCGTGGATATTCGTGCCGTTATTTTAACCTAGAATCTATGAATTTAACTATATCTACATATATAAAAAAATAAAAAATGGTCACCAAAAATATAGTAATAATAATAATAATAACTATAAAAAAATTTACAAAATTATAAAAAAATTTTTTGAAAAACTTGAAAACAAAAATATTTGAAAAACTTTAAAAAACTAAAAATTTGAAAAAACTATAAAACTAAAAAAAAACTAAAAACCAAAACATGAAAAATAAAACTTAATAAAACAAAAAAATAATTTATTCAATTATTTATGAAAAACAAAAAACTATAAAACAAACAAAACTAAAAATTCGAAAAAATGAAAAAACTTAACAAAAAAAATAAAAAAAATATATTTTCATTATCTTTTATGAAAACAAAACAAAAAAGCTAAAGACTACCTAAAAAATCAACTAAAAAAATAAAAAATAAACTGTAAAAAAAACAAAACACAAACATAATTATTGAATTTTAAAAAAAATAATGATATATATTTTGCTTATTTTCTTTTCACTTGTTTTGACACGGCACGCTTCCCATTTTGTCGCGCTGTCACTAGGGAGCAGTTTAAACCGATTTTTTACTAGGCGCTTTTATACACGCTCAAAAGCTAAGGCGTTAGCTTCGAGCAACACACCTGCCCATACCGCCCGCATATCTTTTAGCCGAATTTATCTTTTCGCTTTTATCATCTCCTCTTGTGCTTCTTTTCTTTTCTTTTAATAATGCAGGGAGATTAATTGCATCCCGAACTCGTATAAGGGACGTTCTACCTTCATCTTTTCATTGTACTTATTATATTTTGTATATACATGTTCCGCATACTTAGATTACAACATTGGGGACAATGTTGGGTTTAAGTATGAAGATTTTACTATTCTGCATTTTTATTCTGTACTCATAAAAATACAAAAAAATACAAACTGAAAACGTAAAAAAAAAAATCATTGTTTTTTATGATAAAAAAAAAACTCAAAAAAATCATAAAACCAAAAATTCACAAAAAAAAACTACAAAACATCAAAAAATTCAAAAAAAAATTTCTTTACTTTGTAAAATATTTTTTAAAAAAAATCTCTCCCCCCCCCCCTTTCTTTTTGTAAAAACTCGCTTTTTAGCATCCCCGCGGCGTTCGACTAACCACCCAATAAGGGGTTGTTCGCGGGCGTATTCGAGTTTTACTTTATAATTATTGTAAAAATAAAAACAAAAATTTTTTTGATCTCTTTCCCCACTATCTCCTTTGTAAATAACATTCGTCTCTGCTCATTCTTGTAAATTACTTATCAAAATACACTAAAAATCAAAGAAATTAGAAAACCAAAAATTCCTAAAAAAGATAATACTCTAAAAAATTAAAAAAAATCAATAATCACAAAAATATAAAAAATGATAAAAACACTAAATCCCAAAAATATTTTTAATTATGCAACGCATAAATCAAATACTCAATTCTTAATTTTTGCTATCCAAAAATTTTGTTTGAGTTTATTTATGGAATTTTATTAAATCTAAGTTTGCTATTCGTTTGTTAATTATTGATGAAAAATTATAAATAGCCGGGGTAAGTTTAAAGAATTCATTATGCTTTGTTAAAGATAGCGAAACGTTTTCGGCAAAAGACTTCTAATTTTTCATTATATGAGCAATAATTATGTAGTAATTAACGACTATAGCTTCAATTAATACTCTACTTTTAGCTTTCTGAAAATGGAACGTACAATTTATTAATATGCTCTCAAAAAATTTTTCGAATTAAAAATCTAATTTTCTAGGGGATTGATGTTACTTATGAAGAGGGTTTTGACATGATAAATTTTTTTCTTAAACCTCCATTTTTTTGAGAATAAGGATTTTTAGTAAAATGAAATCTTATTTTCCTAAAAAAATTTTTTTTTTCAACTTCAAGAGGAAAAATTAACCCAATGTATATGTGTAGGAGTAATGAATTTTATCCTCTTACTCTATAACATATAATTTTTTAAATATTGGGTGTCTATGTTTACGGAACGAAATCTTATTCTCATTGACATAAGATCTTTAAGGATAAAAAATTTATCATGTCAAATAAGTCATGATAAGTAAGGGGAGAAAGAAAAACTAGATTTTTAATCCTAAAAATGTTTGAGAGCAACCTTAATAAATTGTACGTTCCAATTTTCAGAAAGCTAAAAGTAAGTATAATGAATTCTATAGTCGTTATTTACTAACATAATACACGTGCTCATATTAATGAAAAATTAGAAGTAGTGCCTAAAACGAGTTCGCTATCTTTAACAAAGCATAATGAATTCTTTAAAACTTAACCCGGCTATTAAATTTTTCAATAATTAACAAACGAATAGCAAACAGAGAATTAATAAAATCACATATAAATAAACTCAAAACAAAATTTTTGGATAGCAAGAAAATTAAGAATTGAGATATTCGATTTATGCGTTGCATAATTAACAAAATATTTTTGGGATTTTAGTGTTTTTATCATTTTATATTTTTTGTGATTATGATTTTTTTGAATTTTTAGAGTTATTATCTTTTTTAGGAATTTTTGGTTTTCTAATTTCTTTGATTTTTAGTGTATTTTGATAAGTAATTTACAAGAATGAGCAGAAAAGAAGTGTTATTTACAAAGGAGATAGGGGGAAAGAGATCAAAAAAATTTTTGTTTATTTTTAAATAATGTATAAAGTAAAAACTCGAAGGCGGCCCGCGAACAGACCCTTATTTGGGTGGTTAGTCGAACGCCGCGGGGATGCTAAAAAGCGAGTTTTTACAAAAAGAAAGGGGGGGGGGGGGAAGAGATTATTTTAAAAATATTTACAAAGTAAAAGAAATTTTTTTTGAATTTTTTGATGTTTTGTAAGTTTTTTTTGTGATGATTTTTTGTGTTTTATGATTTTTTTGAGTTTTTTTTTATATAAAAAAACAATGATTTTTTTTTTAAGTTTTAAGTTTTGTATTTTTTTTTGTATTTTTATGAGTACAGAATAAAAATGCAGAATAGTAAAATATCTTCATACTTAAACCCAACATTGTCCCCAATGTTGTAATCTAAGTATGCGGAACATGTAATATACAAAATATAATAAGTACAAATGAAAAAGAGAAGGTAGAAGCGTCCCTTAGACGAGTTCGGGGCCCAATTAAATCCCTGCATTATTAAAAGAAAAGAAAAGAAGCAAAAGAGGAGATGATAAAAGCGAAAAAGATAAATTCGGCTAAAAGATATGCGGGCGGTATGGGCAGGTGTGTGTGACTCGAAGCTAACGCCTTAGCTTTTGAGCGTGTATAAAAATGCGCTCCCCTAGCGCGCACAAAAATGGAAGCGTGCCGTAGCAAAACAAGTGAAAAGAAAATAAGCAAATATATACATTATTTTTTTTTTAAAATCAAATAATTAGTGTTTTGTGTTTTGTTTTTTTTACAGTTGATTTTTTATTTTTTAGTTGATTTTTTAGGTAGGTGCTTTAGCTTTTTTGTTTTGTTTTCATAAAAATAATGAAAATATATGTTTTTTATTTTTTTTGTTAAGTTTTTTTTCATTTTTTCGAATTTTAGTTTTGTTTGTTTTATAGTTTTTTGTTTCATAAAAATAATGAAAATAAATATTTTTTTTGTTTTATTAAGTTTTATTTTTCATTGTTTTGGTTTTTAGTTTTTTTTTAGTTTTATAGTTTTTTCAAATTTTTAGTTTTTAAAGTTTTTCAAAAAAATTTTTTTTATAAGTTTTTCAAAAAAATTTTTTTATAATTTTGTAAATTTTTTATATATTATTATTATTAATTACTATATTTTTGTTGACCATTTTTAATTTTTTATATATGTAGATATAGGTAAAATTAATAGATTTCTAGGGTTCAAAATAACGGCACGAATATCCACGGCAACAGCGCCAAAACTTGATTGTATTAAAACTCCAAAAATATTAACGGTCACGCGGCGACCCGGCGGTTTTATTTAAGTAAAAAAGCGGATTTGGTTTTATTTAGAAAATGGGGCACACAATTTATTTAATTTGGATATAAAATGGTTAGATCGAGTTTAACGAAAGGAGGCGAAAGGAGGCAAGTGCACCTATCGTGAGTGGTACAGGATATTCCGGTGTGGAAAATCGAGGTCATATTGTTTTCGGGGTCGGTTCGATTATTCTACTCTTCCTGGAGGGGACTATTATTTTACCGATAATTATCTTGTCGGGATATTTATATATAATAAAAAGGCAGAAAATGACAGAAAGAAACTGAAAGCATAAAAGGAAAGCATAAAGGTGGAGTCGATGAAGAGCTTAGCACAACTGCATCGAATCACATTGAACTAAAATAAACTTTAATAAAAAGAGATCCTAAATTTCAAATTAATTAAGGTGGAGACTTGGCCGTGGAGGTTCCACTAGAATGAGCTCACCTAGCTATAGGGCTATCGCTCACCTGAACGCTAAGACTATTCAACCGAACGTTAGTCCGACGAAGGATCTCATCTTAACGCCCACATTATGCTAAGAACCCCGCTATTGGGCGGGGAACCCAATCCGGTAGAGTTGGCGCGCCTCCACTCTCGACGGTTAGTGCGGAACTCTCTTTGCCAAGGAGTGATCGGTTCATATGCATGGCCTCTCGGCTAGCGTATGGAAAACGGAAAACGGCCAACACATCGATTATGTGATCCTACGCATCGTTAACCCCGACAAACCTTAAGTACTTTTAATTAATTAGAAAAATATGACCTTTAGTTATTTTAAGTTATTTTATCTATCCCAATGTTCTTCGATACTGAGGGCTAAAATCGATTAGCCACTCATCGGAATGGGGACAGTAGCGGTGAAAGCAATAAAATAAAGCAGTAAATGAAAGCGATAAAGAAAGCAGGAAAGTGAAAGCAGTAAAATGAAAGCAGTAAAGGAAAGCTGAAAATTGCAAGGCCTACTCAAATGAGTAGGACTGAAATGAAAGCAGTAAAGTGCGAGTATCGGCGCAAATGCGTGGGCGGGAGAAAATAAAGCGAGTCCTACTCAAACGAGTATGACAAAATAAATGCAACGCACGCACACACTCTACAGAAAGTAAAAACTCACGCACGCACACTCTCGACATGAAATTAAACTCACTCACACAAATCCTACTCAAATGAGTAGGGCAAAATAAATGCGGGTTTAACTCAAATGAGTAGGAGAAAATAAATGCACTCACTCTATGAAAAGTAAAACAGACTCACTCTACTGAATTGAAAACACACACACTCTACAGAAATAAATGCGCACACATACAGAATTGAATAAAAACTAAGTTAATGGAAAATTAAAATAACTACATTTCTACCGCTAGAATACGGTAGAAATGCATAAAAAGTTAAAATAAAAATTAAACGAGCAAAAAAAGTTTACAAATAAATGCAAAAATGGAAGTGCTCAAAAAATTGAAACAATTACATTTCTACCTCTATAATGTGGTAGAAATGCGTAAAAAGAAGACGAAAAATTTAAAGGAGCAAAAAGATTTTGAAAAGAAAGCAAAAATAAGAAGAGTTGAAAAATTAAAACGATGAGATTTTCATTCTTATGGTTTTATAAAAATGCTAGAAAAGCGGTAATAAAGTTAAAAGGAGTAAAAAGTTTTATGGATAAAAACGAACCAAACTAGTGAAAAAGATAAAAAACACTTTTAAATCGTTTTTATAAACTCATAAGGATGGACATAATATGAACGAAAAAGCTAAACTATGAAGATGAAAGCAACTACCTATCAATAAAGATGACAAAAAATTAGAACATCATACACGCACACACACGTATTAAAAAGACGAAAAAAAACTAAGTTAAAACAAGAAATAAGATAAGATTGCATAAAGAAAAGTTTCATAGATCCATTCCAAAGCCATGCCAAGAGAACGAAAAAAAAACAAATTTTATTAACTAAAAACACGGGTTACAAAGGAACAAAAACAAAACTAAGGAGAGGGGGAGAAATATCCCTTACATAGACATTGGAAGCGTCCAGACAACATTTCCCCTATACAAAATGGTTCAAAAGAAGGAACAGAAACTCTTACAGCAAGCTGGTATTTATAGAGAAAAAAATTCAAAGTACACGCCCCCTGACACTGGCGTGTAGGGGGGTGGTGTCAGCACTGTACAAAATGCGGCCGTCGATTTGACTGGAAAGTGGACTTCGGGCTGGACACGTGTCGGTCTCGCGTTGGTCACGCCCCAGGTCACGGGCGTGACGCTGGGCGTGTCGGTTGGTGTCGAAACTCGACAAAAGTCGAGCGGAAAGTGTCGAGTTGAAAAATCGTCGAGCTGCTGGAGAATCGTTGAGCGCGAGTTTGTCGAGCGGAAATCATCGAGCTGCTGGAGAATCGTCGAACGGAAAGTCGAGCTAAAAAATCATCGAGCTGTTGGAGAATCGTCAAACGAAAAGTCGACTTGAAAAATCGTCGAGCGAAGAATCGTCGAGCGCTGGACACGGGTCATATCACGGGCGTGTGCCCGAGCGTGTCAAGCTATTTCTTCAAAATTTGTTCATTTCTCGGAAATTTGACGTATCACGCCCTAGTCACGGGCGTGACCAATAAGTCACGGGCGTGACTTGGCAATTTTTTGCAGATTTTTATTTTTTTCCTAAAAAATAAAATAAAACAAGTTAGTAAAATATTTACAAAAATAAGAGCATTTTATTGTATAAAAACAAGTAAAACTGACAAAAATAAATGAAAACGACTTAAGTAATGTACATAAAAATATGTACATTTACAATTCATCAAATACCCCATACTTAAGCTTTTGCTATTCCAGAGCAAAAGTCGGACATGAACTTATAAGTAATAAAAGAAATCCTAAGTTTAGCTACCGCTTAATTAATTATAAGAGATATCTAAATAAACATATGGGGTGTAAGAATTAAGTCCTAAAATTATGTAGATGATTTAAATAGCGCAAAGTTTTGGACAAAAGACTTTTTGATGCAATCAAATAGAAGGCAATAATTGTAATGGTTAGATTAATGAAAATAGTTTGGAATTATATGAACTCTAGCTTATAGGAGTGTTACTGGAAATAATACAATTTACTAATTATGCTCTCAAATAAATTTTTGAATTAATTCTAGAATCGTGAAATTGGCTAAGGGGATTGATGTTGGTTTATGAAGAGGGTTTTAATTTTTGAGGTGAGGAAATTTTTTCTCGAACCTCCATTTTTTTTCTTTATAGGATTATTAGGAAAATGAAATCTTATTTTCCTAATATGATTTTTGTTTTTCAACTTCATAAGAATAAAATTAACCCAATGTATTGTTGAATTCTGTGAAGTGAAAGTGGGTGAATGGAAGGCTTGGGAAACCTATCCGCGCGGACTACGCGGACAGGGTTGGCGGACTGCTAGGTCGGCAGGGATGTTGCAGGCGGTTTGCTCTGTGGCGGCCTGGGCGGTCTGTTCGCGCGGACTACGCGGACAGCAGCAGCGGTCTGACGGGCCAGTGTATGCTCAGCAGGCGGTTGACTCCCAGGAAGTAACCGGGCGGATAGAAATGCTATCCGCGGAGTCCGGCATGAAGCGGACTGAAGAACTGGAGCTCGGCAGACCGGTTTGGCAGTTGCCTTGGTCTTGCTCTGGTGCAGCGGGAAGCCGCGGAGACCGCCGGTCAGCGCGGACAGAAACTGGAGGTCGCCCGGTATGGCGGGCTAGATCCAGTGTGTAACACCCCCTATCCGTCGCATAGCATATAGCAGTAGGTCCGGCCGGGGCCCGACGCCATATACCACAGACAGACCGGGTGGTTACTTATGGAAACCATCCAACCAATTTCAACGTCCTACACAGAGCATTCTAGCGGAAGCAGTTTATAAAGGTTGTAAACAAAGAACCCAGCATACAAGCATGAATGTCCACTAGAACAACTTAGGAATGTTATTACAACATACTCAAAATAAGCCTTATGGCCTTACAAAATGTTTCACTTGAATATTACATGATTTACAAACCACGGCACGCAGGCCGGTCATACATGAATAAAGCAGTAAACACTTCTACTTGGGCCTTCGAGGGCCAGCTTCGTAAAAAGGGCTTTAGCCCGCTATTGACCGCTTGGTCCAGCTGCACCTGCAAGCAACAAACCACCGCACGGTGGCAAAATAAGGCAATGGTCAGCAATGCTGACCAAATTATAACGATCCTGCCCCCAACTCGGGGCGGCGATGCTCCTTCCCTGCATTTCATTAGCATAAGCGAGCCATATATATAACCATAGCCATTTCAACACAGACGTTGGCTCGCACGGCCACACGCCCCGTGCACTCAGGGCACATTCTCGGTGAACCGGTTGATGTCACGTCAATTTAAGTCATCAACATTCCGGACTCACCACCGCCACTTGGACGGCCAAACCTATGAGCAATTTGTCTTCCTGGCCTGGGTCACGACAATTTAAGTCATCGACCGCCGAAGACCCTACTCTATGCCAACGGTAAGTGCCACGTGCCTTTAGGTCTCTTTAACCCAACGACATAGAACGGGTACGGTTCTATCTAACCCGTGCTCATATCGCAATGGCAATTTAAGCCATATGCGCGGGTCAAACTTCCACCGAGTCCCATTTCCATCACAAGTCACATAACCCCGTTATGTTCAAGTTGGCTCTCAAGCCACCAAGTTGGCAAGATCTCGTATCCGCCCAGTTTTCCGGGTGCACCTTTGGGTTAGTCCCCAAGGCTCCCTGCTGCAATCTACCGCGTAGAAAACCCGAAAAACAATCAATAGCACGGAGTCTTCTCCGGCATTATGCAATGCAACATCACCGATCCAGACCAACATGTCCGGGTAGGCTTCACACATCATGCCTAAGTCCGTTCTCGCTTACGGACTCTAAACAACGGGGACTTCACATATCTACCCGAAGGAACGCCTCCAACTCTTCGCAAACTCGCTAGAGCGGGCTTCCTATGCTAAGAAAGAGAGCGACTCATGCTCAAGATGAGGATCGTTACCCTTGCGTTCCTTTTTGGCGCCATCGGAAAGTAATCGGATGGAAATCACCGCACTAGCGTTGCCTCCGTGGATCCGGAGTCGGCTTGCGATTCGGAGCTCCGAAGCTCCTCCAATGGCGGATCTAGCCCTTCTTCTTCCCTTGGCTCTCCTCTCTCTCTAAGACTTTAGAAAGAGATCACTTAAGAAAAAGTGAGGGTTTTCTAAGTCAAAACCCGGGTATATCCCTTCAGGAACAACCCCAAGCCGTTGGATCTTCAGTCAAAGAAATGAACGGCTTTGATTCGGGACTGAAATGCCCAATCTGGACCGAACACGGCCTGGACACACGCCCGTGTCCAGGGCCGTGTGCCTCATTTGTCGTCAAAATCGGATCACCTGGAACCTCACACGGGTATCGAACATGCCCGTGTTCGATCTGACACGCCCGTGTTCCACCTAACACGGCCGTGTAGCCGGCCGTGTACCCCATGATTTTTCCCCATTTTCAACCCGAGCACTGCACGGGTTCTAGGACACGCCCGTGTCCATACCCGTGTCACCTTGACACGCCTGGGCTCCAAGCCGTGTACACGGTCTCGACACTTCGCGGCTAAGTGTCGACACGGGTCGACACGCCCTGCGACACGCCCGTGTCGCAGGCCGTGTGCCATGTCTCGACACATTGTCGACACCAAAGTGTCGACTTCGCGGGACGAGTGTCGACACGGGCCGACACGCCCTGCGACACGCCCGTGTCGCAGGCCGTGTGCCCAGTCTCGACACAATGTCGAGACCAAAGTGTCGACTTCGCGGCTAAGTGTCGACACGGGTCGACACGCCCTGCGACACGCCCGTGTCGCAGGCCGTGTGCCCAGTCTCGACACAATGTCGAGACCAAAGTGTCGACTTCGCGCCTTAGTGTCGACACAGGCTTGACACGCCCTGGGACACGCCCGTGTCCCAGGCCGTGTGCCTGCAGCCAGAACTCAAACTGGCCCAAAAAGTCCCCCTTTGCTCCTTTGAGTTTCGGGGCGTTACAACTCTACCCCTCTTAAAAGAATTTCGCCCACGAAATTACATAAAGGAAAGACATGTACAAAACCAAAATTTGTACCTGAGCGGAACAACTCCGGATATTCGTCAAGCATAGTCTGCTCTCGCTCCCAAGAGAGCTCCTCACGACCGCAATTGTCCCACCGGACCTTGACCATCCTGATCTCTTTATTGCGTAGCCGCTTGACCTCCGAGTCTTCAATCCGCACGGGCTTGACCTTTGTCGTTAGCCCACTTTCCACCGGCACTTGATCGACCGCGATCACTTGCGTAGGCTCCTGCACCGCCTTCCGAAGCACCGAAATATGGAATACATCATGTAGACCACTTAGCTCCACTGAAAGCTTCAACCTATAGGCCGCTTCACCAACTCGCTCCAGAACCTCAAACGGTCCAAGGTATCTTGGGCTTAGCTTTTTCAATCGTCGCACCGCGAGACACCCTTGAACGGCTTGATCTTTAAGTATACATAATCGCCCACAGCGAACTCCACGTTCCTGTGCTTGGCATTATAGTACTTTGCTTGCCGGTCCTGAGCGATAAGCAACCTCTCCCGAATCGTTCTCACCAATGAAGTAGCATCCTCCACTTCCGATCGCTTATACAACTTTGACTCACCTGTTTCTAACCAAGACAACGGCGTGCGACATCTTCTACCATAAAGGGCCTCGAAGGGCGCCATCTGAATACTCGCTTGGTAGCTGTTGTTGTATGCGAACTCCACCAAATAAAGGTGGTCTTCCCATTGCTTTCTGAAATCCAAGACACACATGCGAAGCATGTCTTCCATGGTTCTATTGACCCTCTCAGTCTGCCCATCCGTTTGTGGATGAAAGGCTGTGCTGAATTTCAGCTTTGTTCCCAACATTTGCTGCACCAGTCTCCAATCATTGGACGTGAACCGTCCATCTCGGTCACTCACGATGCTGCGGGGCACACCATGAAGCCGTACTATGTTATCCACATAGAGCTTTGCCAACTTCTCCACCGGATCATCCTTCCTATGCGGAATAAAATGCGACACCTTCGTCAATCGATCAACAACCACCCAAATGGCGTCGTTCCCATTCTGCGACCTTGGCAAACCGTGCACAAAGTCCATAGAGATGTCGTCAAATTTCCACTCCGGAATAGGCAAGGACTTAAGAAATCCTCCCGGCTTTTGGCACTCCGCCTTTACCAAGGCATAGGTTTGGCACTTCGCTACGTATAGCGCCACATCCTTCTTCAAACCCGGCCACCAAAACAGTTTCTTTACATCACGGTACATCTTCGTGCTCCCCGGGTGAATCGAGTACTTGGTATGGTGTGCCTCGTACAACAACTCCACCCGCAAATTGCCCACACTTGGGATGCACAAACGACCGTCTTTCCAAAGCAACCCGTCCTCCACGACGAATTGGGAATTTGACCCATCCAGAGCCTCTATCATGAACTGCTTCATATGAGCATCCATATCCAAAGCCTGCCGAACACGATCAGCCAGGTCATATTGGACTTCAGTCCAATTCAGAACTGCTTCAACACTAGATTGTCTATCCACGCAAACAATCTCCAACGCCTCCAACTCTCGCACCAACCGCTCATCATGCACCGATAGCCAATTGGCTTGAGCTGGGGCTCGGCGACTCAACGCGTCCGCAACCGCATTCCCTTTGCCAGGCACGTAGTGGATCTTGAATGTATAGTCCCCCAGGAACTCCATCCACCTACGCTGCCGCATATTCAGATCCTTCGGATCAATTAGATACTTTAGGCTCTTGTGATCGGTGTAGATATCAATCTTCACACCGTACAAATAGTGTCTCCACAGCTTCAAGGCAAAAATCACGGCCGCTAACTCCAAGTCATGGACCGGATAATTCCTCTCGTGCACTTTTAGCTGTCTCGAGCCATAAGCTATCACGCTTCCGTGTTGCAGTAGCACGCAACCCAAACCGCTGCCTGAAGCATCGCTATATATCTCATAGCCTTCGGTTCCACATGGCGAACTCAGCACAGGCGCCGTGGTCAACCGACACTTCAGTTCCTCAAAAGCTCGCGCGCACTCCGGCGTCCAAACGAACTTATGCTCCTTCCTCGTCAAAGTAGTGAGAGGTAACGCTATCCGCGAGAAGTTCTCTACGAAGCGCCTATAATAACCGGCAAGACCCAAAAAGCTCCGGATTTCTGCTATAGTAGCGAGCTCAGGCCACTCCCGTATCTCAACAATCTTCGCCGGATCCACAGCAATACCCTCTCCACTCACTATATGCCCGAGGAACGCCACTGAGGATAGCCAAAACTCGCACTTCGAGAACTTGGCATACAACTGATTTCTCCTTAGCGTCTCCAACACCAAATGAAGATGCTTGAAGTGATCTTCCTCACTTTGCGAGTACACCAAAATATCGTCGATGAAGACGATCACAAAATGGTCCAAGTACTCCCTGAACGTCCTGTTCATCAAATCCATGAATACTGACGGCGCATTAGTCAGCCCAAACGGCATGACCATAAACTCATAATGCCCGTACCTCGTACTAAACGCTGTCTTCGGGATATCACTCTCCCTTATCCGCAGCTGATAGTACCCAGCCTTGAGATCCAACTTCGAGTACACCGTCGACCCGACTAACTGATCAAAGAGATCATCAATCCGGGGGATCGGGTACTTGTTCTTCTCCGTCAGCTTGTTTAGCTCCCGATAATCAATACATAGCCTCAAGCTTCCGTCCTTCTTCTTAACAAAGAGGACCGGTGCGCTCCAAGGCGAAGAACTCGGACGCACATACCCTTGCTCCAACAACTCTTGCAGTTGAACTTTCAGCTCCGCCATTTCCTTAGGCGCTAGCCGATACGGAGATCGTGACACAGGCTTTGCACCTGGCACTAGCTCGATCGTAAAATCTATCTCCCGCTGAGGCGGGGCTCCAGGAAGATCTGCGGGGAACACATCAGGGTATTCCGATACCACTGAAATACAATCCAACGCGGGAATCGGCTTTGCAACCTCCACTAGTGTAAAGAACAGTTCTGCTCCAGCACGAACCGCCTTCACCACCTGAAGAGCAGACATCAACGTCTTGCTCGACCCCTTTAAGCCCGTAAAAGTCGTCTCACGACTCGCTCCCAGCTTAACTTCCTTGCTACCGCAATCTATATGGGCCTGCTGCTCCGAGAGCCAGTCCATGCCAAATATGACGTCGAACTCCACCAACGGAAGTAAAGACGCCCGCAGGTCGAACACCTGCTCCCCAATACGAACTTTAACATCGCAGATCCTATCCGCTCGCATCGAACACCCATTGGGTAAAAACACATCCAACTTATCCTTCGCCATCGAAGAAGGGACTCCGATCCGTGATATAAATCCTTCGGACAAGAAGGAGTGTGAGGCTCCCGTATCGAAGAGTGCTCGTGCCGGATTTTCACAAATCAAAACAAATCCTAAACAAGTAGTGGTAAGGTAACATGTGCATAACAAGTATTTAAATAAATTGACTTGTTATAAATTAAACCGTACTTGTCACCACATCAGCTTGTTTAATGGCCTCCTGTTGGCCAAGATTGTAGACCCTTGGTTGGGCCGGAGCATAATGGGATGCGGTCGACTCCACCGCCTTTCCCTTCTCTTCATAAGTAGCTCCCGGCTTCCTCTCGGACTTAGGACGTCCGCTCCAACAATCACGGGCAAAGTGCCCGTCTTTCCGCATGTAAAACACGCGCCCGGGGTCCGACTCGTAGTCACCCCAGAAGCACCAGAAGGAGCTGGACCCGAAGTCCTATGCTTCTTGAAAGCCCTCCGATAGCCGATCTTGGAATTAGTCGGCACTTTAAATTCAGATTTCTTCTCACCCAAGCTTTTCTTTGCTTGTACGTTCTTCATGTCCTTTTCTAAGGACCGGGCAGTATTGACCAAGGTTAAGAAACCCTGCGTCATCGGCCCCGACAGTAGTAGTCTCAACTCATCCCTCAAGCCTTCATAGAAGCGATTAGTCTTGCGCTCCTCATCCACGATGGTGGAGCTAGCATAACGACTCAGACGAGTAAACTCGTGGAGATATTCATCCACGCTCCTCTCACCATGTACCAACTTCAGGAACTCATTCTCCAACGCTATCTTCTGTGTCGACGGGAGGTATCTAGCCAAAAATAATCTCGAGAACTCCTCCATCGAGACATCACCAAGTTGCCTACCTCTCAGTAAGTGCAGCTCCAATCCTTCCCACCACATCCTCGCTTCACCGTCCAAAAGGAACGTAGCGATGGTGGTCATTTGCCACTCCTCCGTCTCTGTCGCTGTCATGACTCTCTTCACCCTGGAGAGCCAGTCTTCAGCCTGAGATGGGGTTCCCAACCCCGAGAATAACGGAGGGTTAAAGCTCATTACATGCTTTAGCTGCCTCTCAGTTGCCCTCCTTGGCACTACCGGTTCCAAAACCACTTGCTCCACTCTCCTCGGCTCAGCCTCTTGCAGAGGTACTTGCTCCATCACAGGAGCGGGCTACTGCGTTTGCCTTCCAGGCTGCGCATTAATCACGGCCAACACCGCTTCAGCCACCAATCGAATATTTTCAGCCGACAGAGGTGTTGCAGGAGCAACATCCGGTGCACTACTAGCCTCAGAAACTCGGCGTTCTGACGGCCCAACACCACTTCTGGTCACCTATAGTGGTACAAAACACCGTTAAGCGACCAAATAAATTGCAAACAGCAATTATAGGAACACGCAGGTTCCTCAAACACGAGTATTTTCATTCCTAAGTGGACATTCATGGGTTCTTTTTACTGTTATTACGATGACGCACACAATGTGCTCACCACCCCTTAAAAAGAATTCGCCCACGAATTCAGTTTAAGCCCAACCAAAACCAGTAGTCTGATACCAAATTGTAACACCCCCTATCCGTCGCATAGCATATAGCAGTAGGTCCGGCCGGGGCCCGACGTCATATACCACAGACAGACCGGGTGGTTACTTATGGAAACCATCCAACCAATTTCAACGTCCTACACAGAGCATTCTAGCGGAAGCAGTTTATAAAGGTTGTAAACAAAGAACCCATCATACAAGCATGAATGTCCACTGGAACAACTTAGGAATGTTATTACAACATACTCAAAATAAGCCTTATGGCCTTACAAAATGTTTCACTTGAATATTACATGATTTACAAACCACGGCACGCAGGCCGGTCATACATGAATAAAGCAGTAAACACTTCTACTTGGGCCTTCGAGGGCCAGCTTCGTAAAAAGGGCTTTAGCCCGCTATTGACCGCTTGCTCCAGCTGCACCTGCAAGCAACAAACCACCGCACGGTGGCAAAACAAGGCAACGGTCAGCAATGCTGACCAAATTATAACGATCCCGCCCCCAACTTGGGGCGGCGATGCTCCTTCCCTGCATTTCATTAGCATAAGCGAGCCATATATATAACCATAGCCATTTCAACACAGACGTTGGCTCGCACGGCCACACGCCCCGTGCACTCAGGGCACATTCTCGGTGAACCGGTCGATGTCACGTCAATTTAAGTCATCAACATTCTGGACTCACCACCGCCACTTGGACGGCCAAACCTATGAGCAATTTGTCTTCCTGGCCTGGGTCACGACAATTTAAGTCATCGACCGCCGAAGACCCTACTCTATGCCAACGGTAAGTGCCACGTGCCTTTAGGTCTCTTTAACCGAACGACATAGAACGGGTACGGTTCCATCTAACCCGTGCTCATATCGCAACGACAATTTAAGCCATATGCGCGGGTCAAACTTCCACCGAGTCCCATTTCCATCACAAGTCACATAACCCCGTTATATTCAAGTTGGCTCTCAAGCCACCAAGTTGGCAAGATCTCGTATCCGCCCAGTTTTCCGGGTGCACCTTTGGGTTAGTCCCCAAGGCTCCCTGCTGCAATCTACCGCTTAGAAAACCCGAAAAACAATCAATAGCACGGAGTCTTCTCCGGCATTATGCAATGCAACATCACCGATCCAGACCAACATGTCCGGGTAGGCTTCACACATCATGCCTAAGTCCATTCTCGCTTACGGACTCTAAACAACGGGGACTTCACATATCTACCCGAAGGAACGCCTCTAACTCTTCGCAAACTCGCTAGAGCGGGCTTCCTATGCTAAGAAAGAGAGCGACTCATGCTCAAGATGAGGATCGTTACCCTTGCGTTCCTTTTTGGCGCCATCGGAAAGTAATCGGATGGAAATCACCGCACTAGCGTTGCCTCCGTGGATCCGGAGTCGGCTTGCGATTCGGAGCTCCGAAGCTCCTCCAATGGCGGATCTAGCCCTTCTTCTTCCCTTGGCTCTCCTCTCTCTCTAAGACTTTAGAAAGAGATCACTTAAGAAAAAGTGAGGGTTTTCTAAGTCAAAACCCGGGTATATCCCTTCAGGAACAACCCCAAGCCGTTGGATCTTCAGTCAAAGAAATGAACGGCTTTGATTCGGGACTGAAATGCCCAATCTGGACCGAAGACGACCTGGCACACGCCCGTGTCCAGGGCCGTGTGCCTCATTCGCCGTCAAAATCGGATCACCTGGAACCTCACACGGGTATCGAACACGCCCGTGTTCGATCTGACACGCCCGTGTTCCACCTAACACGGCCGTGTAGCCGGCCGTGTACCACATGATTTTTCCCCATTTTCAACCCGAGCACTGCACGGGTTCTAGGACACGCCCGTGTCCCTACCCGTGTCACCTTGACATGCCTGGGCTCCAAGCCGTGTATACGGTCTCGACACTTCGCGGCTAAGTGTCGACACGGGTCGACACGCCCTGCGACACGCCCGTGTCGCAGGCCGTGTGCCATGTCTCGACACATTGGTCGACACCAAAGTGTCGACTTCGCGGGACGAGTGTCGACACGGGCCGACACGCCCTGCGACATGCCCGTGTCGCAGGCCGTGTGCCCAGTCTCGACAAAATGTCGAGACCAAAGTGTCGACTTCGCGGCTAAGTGTCGACACGGGTCGACACGCCCTGCGACACGCCCGTGTCGCAGGACGTGTGCCCAGTCTCGACACAATGTCGAGACCAAAGTGTCGACTTCGCGCCTTAGTGTCGACACAGGCTTGACACGCCCTGGGACACGCCCGTGTCCCAGGCCGTGTGCCTACAGCCAGAACTCAAACTGGCCCAAAAAGTCCCCCTTTGCTCCTTTGAGTTTCAGGGCGTTACACAGTGTCCGCCAGTAAGTGCGGACTGGCCCTTGTGGCCAGTGGGCTGGACTTGGTGTGATCTGAACCAAGTCCTGGATGGCTCAGTCCGGGGAGATCGCGCAGTGGAGCGCTGGCTGGTTTCTCAGTACGCCAAGCGTAGTAGAAGTGTTGTTGCCTTGTTTGCTAGCTTGGGGAAATGCGGACTGGAGAATTGCTTGTGCAGGAGCGTGCGGACTGGAGCCAGAGTCCGCTGAGTCTGGTTTAGCCTTGTGATGAGGTTATGGACTCAGGAGTTGCGGACTGGAGTCTGCTGTTAGCAGACTGGATTGGCTTGTCCGCTAAGTCCGGAGGTGCCTTGGCAATGAGGCAATAGACTTGGGATATGCGGACGGAAGCCGGGTGTCCGCTGAGTCCGGCAGGTGCCTTGATGGCGAGGCTGCGGGCTCGGGTTTTGCGGGCTGATGCCTTGTCCGCAGAATGGCGGACACGGCTGTTGTGGAGTCCGGCTGTGGTGGTCCTGGCTTGGCCTCTGGCGGCAAGGCGGGCTGGATATTGGAGTCCGGCCTTGGAGAAGCTGGGGCGGACTGGCTATCTGCACAGGAGCGGCGAACTGGAATGAGTGTCCGCGGGCTGGCGGACACACTTGTTCTAGCTGCGGGATGTGGCGGTGATCCTATCGGCTAGGGCGGTGACCATACTCATCGTCGTGCCTATAAATAGGAACCCATGTCACATCAGGAGTAATGAACTTAGACCGAAGTAAGTGAACAGTAATTTAGCTCGCGTAAGTTGCTGCGGTCTGGACTTTGGTGTCCGCGTGGATTGAGAGTTGACCCGGTTGTGCTGTGCAGGTTGTGCGGATAGCGCTGGAAAGCCAGGACTTGGCTCTGATTGCGGTCAGGGACAGTGCGGACTCTGCGGTTAAGCAACAGGCGGTAAACAGCAGGTCGCGGATAGCGACCAGGCGGTCTTCTCTTTGGCAACTTGGTTCGGGGTTCAGGAAGTCGCCTGCTTCAGGCAGACTGTTCCATTCGGTGACGCAGCTTGTGCGGTCTGGCGGCGTGCAGATCGGCGGTGAAGAGCTAAGCATTGGAATAAGGGTGAGTCCGCGCGGCTTGGGTTGCGGTCTGACGACCTGGAGGACTGAGCGGACTCCACAGCAGTAGGTCGGCGGCTTGTTGATTGAGTCCGCGCGGCTTGTTTTTTTGTTCTTGTCTTTGTAACTGTCTCTGCTCTCCCGGTGTTGGGTTTTGGTGAAGCATGTCTCGCCATGTATGTCTCGCCTTGTAAAGAAGTTTGCTCTTGATCAATAAAGAAGCTTGTGCTGCATGTGTTGCTGGTTGTTACTGCTTTGTTGAGATAACCCCTGCTAACTCCACGATCCGGGAAAACTTTCAACATTATAAGTGGGCGTATCCTCCTTCGGTTTGTTGAGTTTTCAACAGGGTATCCAAGGGGGCGTCTGCGGTTTGTTGAATTTTAACATGATATCAGAGGGAGGTTGTTGGAGTGGTCAAGCAGTGCTCAATGGAAGTAGTTGCTCGTCTGTAGAGGAAACCAGTGGTAGAACCATGACAGTGGAGGATGCAAGTTGTCTTGGTATTGATCTTCTTACAGAGACGAACTGTGAACGGTGGAAGTCCTGTATGAAGAGCTTTCTTCTTGGCGAGGACCTTTGGGAGGTTATATGCGGAGCAGGAAGACAAGAGGATACTGATGGCAATGCTGAGGCGATGAGAGCTTGGAAGGAGGCAAATGCGAAAGCGGAGTCTATTCTCAAGCAGGTGATCTCATCGGAGCTCTTGGACTACATCAGTCGATGTCGGTCAGCTGCGGAGGTCTGTACTTCCCTTGATGGGTTGTTCAGGAAGGAGGTGAAGATTGCTGCGGAAGATGGTCCCTCTACTTCATATCAGGAAGAAAGGAGTGTTTCTCCTAGGCGTGATAGGAAGAGGAAGGAAGGACCACGGTGCTATAAATGCAAGCAGCAAGGTCATCTTCGGAAGGAGTGCAAGGTTACCTTGCTCTCGGCGAACGTTGCTCAGGTAGGGAGGAAGGAGAAGAACGTAGTTGGGATTTCAACTAGTTCTGGAGTTGATCGGATGAATGCCAGTGATAGTGCAGCTATCTGACATGAAAGACTGGGGCATGTAGGGATGGACATGCTGAAAGCAATGGCGGAAAGAAGACTCGTAAGAGGCTTGCCTAGATTGTCATCCTATGGCGATGGTCGGGGGTGTGCGGGATGTCAGGAAAGTGGAGCCTATCGCTTCATGGTTGACAAAGCACAATCCAGATGTAATGCACCATTGGCGGTTGTCCATTGTGCTCTGGTGGGACCGACCGTCACGGCCAGTCTTGGAGGCAGCAGGTTCATGCTGATATTGGTTGATGACTATTCTAGGTATACTTGGGTATACTTTATGAAGAAGAAGTCCAACATGGTACGCTTGTTTGTGGAGTTCAAGAAGCTTGTGGAAGGCCAGCTTGGCCGGAGGATCAAGGTGTTGAGGACAAGTATCGGTGGTGAGTTTGGCTCAACCGAGTTCTCACGCTTTTGCAGGAAGCAAGGGATCCGGATGGAGCTTTCTTGTGGACATACTTCACAACAAGGTAGTATTGCAGCTCGGATGATCCGTTGGTTAACGGAGACCTGCAAGTGTTGGCTTCAGAGTAAAGGCGTTCTGAAGGCTCTTTGGGCGGAAGGAATAGCCTGTGCTGCTCATGTCATCAACCGGATGCCTCTTAGTCCGATCATAATGAAGACTCCTTATGAGCTGATGTTCGGAGTGAAGCCCTCAGTGAAGCACCTTCGGGTGTTTGGATCTACCTGCTATATACACTCTTCGGGTGCTCTCAAGACAAAGCTAGTCTTTGTTGGGTATGATGAGCAGAAAGAAGATGGAGGTGTATGGATCCTGCGACGAAGAAACTCATAGTGTCGAGAGACATTGTTTTTGATGAGTTGACGCCGTATTGGGGTAGCTCTTATGTGGAGCTAGAGATAAGCAGGTCAGATGGTGGGCTGAAGGAGGCTGCTGCTAAGGAAGTGGAGTTGTCTGAGTCACCAGGTGCTCCAGGTTATTCTAGCTCCGGGGCAAAGGCGTCAGAGTCGGAAGAAGGGGGAGCGATGCTCCAGGATCTTCTGACTCGAAGGCGGAGGCTTTCGGTTCAGGAAGCAAGGGGAGCGATGTTCCAGACAGTTCTTGTTCAAGAGGGGAGTCTTCTAGTTCAGGTAGCAGGGGGAGCATTGCTCCAGATGCTTTTGGTTCCAGTAAGGAGGCGTCTTGTTCAGGGAGGAAAGGGAGCATTGTTCCGGGTTTGCCCGGGAACGGAGCTGGTTCAATAACAGCGGAGGTGGTTAGCCATGATCAGGTTCTTCGGAAATCGAAGAGGATGAGTAAGCCACCAGCTCGATATTGTGAAGGGAACACGGCGGACTTGGTCCCGTGTTTCCTTGTTAGCCCTCAGGTCGAGCAAGGTTCTTCTGGCTGTGATGACCCCACTAGAATCAAGGAGGTGGTTGACACCAAGTCTGAAGAGGTGACTTCTCTCAGAGGCAACGAGGCTTGGACTTCAGTATCCAAGGAAGTTGGTGATACTCCTGTGATGCAAGAGTGGAGGTTGAAGCTGAAGAAGGCAGAGGGAAGCATGACTCCTTTTTGGAGATGCTGGAGGGCTCCCTCATGGTCCATGATATGCGGGGCGAGGACTATGTCTTGGACATCTCTTCGTAGATGCTATCGGAAGGACCAGGTGCAAGGTTACGGGAGCTGCTGGAGTTATTCACCACTTCTCACTTCAAGGGGGAGTGTTGAATTCTGTGAAGTGAAAGTGGGTGAATGGAAGGCTTGGGAAACCTATCCGCGCGGACTACGCGGACAGGGTTGGCGGACTGCTAGGTCGGCAGGGATGTTGCAGGAGGTTTGCTCTGTGGCGGACCTGGGCGGTCTGTTCGCATGGACTATGCAGACAGCAGCAGCGGTCTGACAGGCCAGTGTATGCTCAGCAGGCGGTTGACTCCCAGGAAGTAACCGGGCGGATAGAAATGCTATCCGCGGAGTCCGGCATGAAGCAGACTGAAGAACTGGAGCTCGGCAGACCGGTTTGGCAGTTGCCCTGGTCTTGCTCTGGTGCAGCGGGAAGCCGCGGAGACCGCCGGTCAGCGCGGACAGAAACTGGAGGTCGCCCGATATGGCGGGCTAGATCCAGTGTCTGCCAGTAAGTGCGGACTGGCCCTTGTGGCCAGTGGGCTGGACTTGGTGTAATCTGAACCAAGTCCAGGATGGCTCAGTCCGGGGAGATCGCGCAGTGGAGCGCGGGCTGGTTTCTCAGTCCGCCAAGCGTAGTAGAAGTGCTGTTGCCTTGTTTGCTAGCTTGGGGAAATGCGGACTGGAGAATTGCTTGTGCAGGAGCGTGCGGACTGGAGCCAGAGTCCGCTGAGTCCGGTTTAGCCTTGTGATGAGGTTATGGACTCAGGAGTTGCGGACTGGAGTCTGCTGTTAGCAGACTGGATTGGCGTGTCCGCTAAGTCCGGAGGTGCCTTGGCAATGAGGCAATGGACTTGGGATATGCGGACGGAAGCCGGGTGTCCGCTGAGTCCGGCAGGTGCCTTGATGGCGAGGCTGCGGGCTCGGGTTTTGCGGGCTGATGCCTTGTCCGCAGAATGGCAGACACGGCTGTTGTGGAGTCCGGCTGTGGTGGTCCTGGCTTGGCCTCTGGCGGCAAGGCGGGCTGGATATTGGAGTCCGGCCTTGGAGAAGCTGGGGCGGACTGGCTATCTGCACAGGAGCGGCGAACTGGAATGAGTGTCCGCGGGCTGTCGGACACACTTGTTCTAGCTGCGGGATGTGGCGGTGATCCTATCGGCTAGGGCGGTGACCATACTCATCGTCATGCCTATAAATAGGACCCATGTCACATCAGGAGTAACGAACTTAGACCGAAGTAAGTGAACAGTAATTGAGCTCGCGTAAGTTGCTGCGGTCTGCACTTTGGTGTCCGCGCGGATTGAGAGTTGACCCTGGTTGTGCTGTGCAGGTTGTGCGGATAGCGCTGGAAAGCCAGGACTTGGCTCTGATTGCGGTCAGGGACAGTGCGGACTCTGCGGTTAAGCAATAGGCGGTAAACAGCAGGTCGCGGATAGCGACCAGGCGGTCTTCTCTTTGGCAACTTGGTTCGGGTTCAGGAAGTCGCCTGCTTCAGGCGGACTGTTCCATTCCGTGACGCAGCTTGTGCGGTCTGGCGGCGTGCAGATCGGCGGTGAAGAGCTAAGCATTGGAATAAGGGTGAGTCCGCGCGGCTTGGGTTGCGGTCTGGCGACCTGGCGGACTGAGCGGACTCCACAGCAGTAGGTCGGCGGCTTGTTGATTGAGTCCGCGCGGCTTGTTTTTTGTTCTTGTCTTTGTAACTGTCTTCTGCTCTCCCAGTGTTGGGTTTTGGTGAAGCATGTCTCGCCATGTATGTCTCGCCTTGTAAAGAAGTTTGCTCTTGATCAATAAAGAAGCTTGTGTTGCATGTGTTGCTGGTTGTTACTGCTTTGTTGAGATAACCCCTGCTAACTCCACGATCCGGGAAAACTTTCAACATTATAAGTGGGCGTATCCTCCTTCGGTTTGTTGAGTTTTCAACAGGGTATCCAAGGGGGCGTCTGCGGTTTGTTGAATTTTAACATGTATATGTGTAGGAGTAATGAATTTTATCCTCTTACTCCATAACATATAATCTTTTTAAATTATTGAGTGCTTATGTTTATGGAACGAAATCTTATTCCGATTGACATATGATATTTTAAGGATAAAAATTTTATCATGCCAAGTAGGTCATGATAAGTTAGAGGAGAAAAGAAAACTAGATTTTTAATCCTAAAAATATTTGAGAGCAACCTTAATAAATTGTACGTTCCAATTTTTCAGAAAGCTAAAAGTAAGTATAATTGAATTCTATAGTTGTTATTTCCTAACAAAATACACGTGCTCCTATTAATGAAAAATTAGAAGTAGTGCCTAAAACGAGTTCGCTATCTTTAACAAAGCATAATGAATTCTTTAAAACTTAACCCCGGGTATTTAAATTTTTCAATCAATAATTAACAAACAAATAGCAAACAGAGAATTAATAAAATTCACATATAAATAAACTCAAAACAAAATTTTTGGATAGCAAGAAAATTAAGAATTGAGATATTCAATTTATGTGTTACATAATTAACAAAATATTTTTGGGATTTTAGGGTTTTTATCATTTTTTGTATTTTTTTGTGATTATGATTTTTTTGTTGAATTTTTAGAGTTATTATCGTTTTTAGGAATTTTTGGTTTTTCTAATTTTTTTTATTTTTTAGTGTATTTTGATAAGTAATTTACAAGAATGAGGAGAGAAAGAAGTGTTATTTACAAAGGAGATAGTGGGGGAAAGAGATCAAAAATTTTTTTGTTTTTATTTTTAAATGATGTACAAAGTAAAAAATCGAAGGTGGCCCACGAACAGACCCTTATTTGGGTGGTTGGTTCGACGAGTCGAACACCGCGGGGATGCTAAAAAGCGAGTTTTTACAAAAAGGAAGCGGGGGAAAAGAGATTTATTTTTAAAAATATTTACAAAGTAAAAGAAAATTTTTTTTTGAATTTTTTTGATGTTTTATAAGTTTTTGTTTTGTGAATTTTTTGTGTTTTATGATTTTTTGAGTTTTTTTTATATAAAAAAACAAGGAAATTTATTTTAAAGCTTTAAGTTTTGTAATCTTTTGTATTTTTATGAGTACAGAATAAAAAATGCAGAATAGAAAAACACTCACATACTAAAACTCAACATTGTCTTCAATGTTGTAATCTAAGTATGCGGAACAGGTAATATACAAAATATAATAAGTACAAAAAGAAAAAGAGAAGGTAGAAGCTTCCCTTAGACGAGTTCGGGATGCCCAATTAAATCCCTACATTATTAAAAGAAAAGAAAAGAAGCAAAAGAGGAGATGATAAAAGCGAAAAAGATAAATTCAGCTAAAAGATATGCAGGCGGTAGGGGGCAGGTGTGTGTGACTCGAGCTAACATCTTAGCTTTTGAGCGTGTATACAAATGCGCTCCCCTAGCGCGCACAAAAATGGGAAGCGTGCCGAAGCAAAACAAGTGAAAAGAAAATAAGCAAAATATATACATTATTTTTTTTAAATCAAATAATTATTGTTTTGTGTTTTGTTTTTTTTTTACAGTTGATTTTTTATTTTTTAGTTGATTTTTTAGGTAGGTGCTTTAGTTTTTTTTGTTCTGTTTTCATAAAAATAATGAAAATATATGTTTTTATTTTTTTTTGTTAAGTGTTTTTCATTTTTTTGAATTTTTTAGTTTTTTTTGTTTTATAGTTTTTTGTTTTTCATAAAAATAATGAAAATAAATTTTTTTTTTAGTTTTATTAAGTTTTTTTTTCATTGTTTTGGTTTTTAGTTTTTTTTAGTTTTATAGTTTTTTCAAATTTTTAGTTTTTAAGGTTTTTCAAAATTATTTTAGTTTTATAAGTTTTTCAAATTTTTTTTTGTTTTATAATTTTGTAATTTTTTTAATAGTTATTATTATTATTATTATATTTTTGTTGGTCATTTTTAATTTTTATATATATATATAGATTTTGGTAAAATTAATAGATTTCCAGGGTTCAAAATAACGACACGAATATCCCCGGCAACGGCGCCAAAAACTTGATTGCGTGTTAAAACTCCAAAAATATTTACGGTCACGCGGCGACCCGACGGTTTTATTTAAGTAAAAAAAGCGGATTTTGTTTTATTTAGAAAACGGGGCACACATATTTATTTAATTTGGATATAAAACGGTTTAGATCGAGTTTTAACGAAAGGAGGCAAGTGCACCTATCGTGAGTAGTACAGGATATTCCGGTGTGGAATATCGAGGTCGTATTGTTCACGGGGTCGTTTCGATTATTTCTACTATTCCTGAAGGGGACTATTATTTTACCAATAATTATCTTGTCGGGATATTTATATATAATAAAAAGGCAGAAAATGGCAGAAAGAAAATGAAAGCATAAAAGGAAAGCATAAAGGTGGAGCCGATGAAGAGCTTAGCGCAACTGCATCGAATAGCATCGAACTAAAATAAACTTTTAATAAAAAGAGATCCTAAGTTTCAAATTAATTAAGGCGGATACTTGGCTGTGGAGGTTCCACTAGAATGGGCTATCGCTCACCTGAACGCTAAGACTATTCGTCCGAATGTTAGTCCGATGAAGGATTCCTCTTAACGCCCGCATTACGCTAAGAACCCCGCTATTGGGTGGGGAACCCAATCCGGTAGAGTTGGCGCGCCTCCTCTCTCGAGGGTTAGTGCGGAACTCTCTTTGCCAAGGGGTGATCAGTCCATATGCACGGCCTCTCGGCTAGCGTATGGAAAATGGAAATAGGGCCCACAGATCGATATGTGGTCCTACGCGTCGTTAACCCCGGGCAAACCTTAAGTACTTTTAATTAATTAGAAAAATACGACCTTTAGTTATTTTACGTTATTTTATCTGTCCCAATGCTCTTTGATACTGAGGGCTAAGAACGATTAGCCACTCATCGGAATGGGGACGGTAGCGGTGAAAGAAATAAAATAAAGCAGTAAATGAAAGCGATAAAGAAAGCAGGAAAGTGAAAGCAGTAAAATGAAAGCAGTAAAGGAAAGCTGAAAATTGCAAGTCCTACTCAAACGAGTATAACTGAAATGAAAGCAGTAAAGTGCGAGTCCAGGCGCAAATGCGTGGACGGGAGAAAATAAAGCGAGTCCTACTCAAACGAGAAGGACAAAATAAATGCAACGCACGCACACACTCTACAGAAAGTAAAACTCACGCACGCACACTCTCGACATGAAATTAAACTCACTCACACAAATCCTACTCAAATGAGTAGGGAAAAATAAATGCGGGTCCTACTCAAATGAGTAGGAGAAAATAAATGCACTCACTCTACGAAAAGTAAAGCACACTCACTCTACTGAATTGAAAACACACACTCTACTGAAAACAAAGCGTCATTTAACTCTTAACGAGTAGCTGAAAATAAATGTGCACACGTACAGAATTGAATAAAAACAAAGTTAATGAAAAATTAAAATAACTACATTTCTACCGCTAGAATGAGGTAGAAATGCATAAAAAGCTAAAATAAAAATTAAACGAGCAAAAAAAGTTTGCAAGTAAATTCAAAAATGGAAGTGCTCGAAAAATTGAAACAATTACATTTCTACGGCTAGAATGCGGTAGAAATGCGTAAAAAGAAGACGAAAAATTTAAATGAGCAAAAAGATTTTGAAAAGAAAGCAAAAATAAGAAGAGTTGAAAAATTCAAACGATGAGATTTTCATTCTTATGATTTTACAAAAATGCTAGAAAAGCGGTAATAAAGTTAAAAGAAGTAAAAAGTTTTATGGATAAAAACGAACAAAACTAGTGAAAAAGATAAAAAAACTACTTTTAAATCGTTTTTATCAACTCATAAGGATGGACATGATATGAACGGAAAAGCTAAACTATGAAGATGAAAGCAACTACCTATCAATAAAGATGACAAAAAATTATAACATCATACACGCACACACACGTATTAAAAAGACGAAAAAAAATTAAGTTAAAACAAGAAAGAAGATAAGATTGCATAAAGAAAAGTTTCATAGATTCATTCCAAAGCCATGCCAAGAGAAGGAAAAAAAACAAATTTTATTAACTAAAAACACGGGTTACAAAGGAACGAAAACAAAACTAAGGAGAGGGAGAGAAATATCACTTACATAGACCTTTAAAGCATCCAGACAGCATTTCCCCTATACAAAATGGTTCAAAAAAAGGAACAGAAACTCTTACAGCAAGCTGGTATTTATAGAGAAAAAAAATCAAAGTACACGCCCCTTGACACGGGCGTGTAGGAGGGTCGTGTCAGCACTGTACAAAATGCGGCCGTCGATTTGACGGGGAAGTGGACTTCGGGCTGGACACGTGTCGGTCTCGCGTTGGTCATGCACTAGGTCACGGGCGTGACGCTGGGCGTGTCGGTTGGAGTCGAAACTCGACAAACGTCCAGCGGAAAGTGTCGAGTTAAAAAATCGTCGAGCTGCTGGCGAATCGTCGAGCGGAAATCGTCGAGCTGCTGGAGAATCGTCGAACGGAAAGTCGAGCTGAAAAATCGTCGAGCTGCTGGAGAATCGTCAAACGGAAAGTCGAGCTGAAAAATCGTCGGGCGGAGAATCGTCGAGCGCTGGACACGGGTCATGTCACGGGCGTGTGCCCGGGCGTGTCAAGCTATTTCTTCAAAATCTGTTCATTTCTCGGGAATTTGACGTATCACGCCCTGGTCACGGGCGTGACCAATAAGTCACGGGCGTGACTTGGCAATCTTTTGCAGATTTTTATTTTTTTTCCCGAAAAATAAAATAAAACAAGTTAGTAAAATATTTACAAAAATAAGAGCATTTTATTGAATAAAAATAAGTAAAAATGACAAAAATAAATGAAAACGACTTAAGTAATGTACATAAAAAAAGGTATATTTACAATTCAGCAGCACACTCCAAGGCGACGAACTAGGACCCACATAACCTTGGCCTAACAGCTCTTGTAGTTGTAGCTTCAATTCTGCCATCTCCTTAGGTGCTAAGAGGTATGGGGAACATGACACAGGCTTGGCACCTGGCACTAGCTCGATGGTGAAGTCGATCTCTCACTGAGGTGGGGCTCCAAGGAGATTTTCAAGAAAAATGGCAGGAAACTCTGATATAACCGGGATACTATCCAGCCATGGATTGGGCCTTGAAGCCTCCACAAAAATGAATAATAGCTCTGCACCACTATGAAATTCCTTAACCACCTGGATAACATACATCAAAGCCTTGCTCGATCCCCTCATACCAGAGAATGTCGTCTCATGCTCTGTATCCACCCCTAGTCTGACCACCTTGCGATTGCAATCAATGCATGCACGCTGCTCTGAGAGCCAGTCCATGCCAAAGATCATGTCAAACTTCACTATCGATAGTAATGACACTTTTAAGTGAAACTCTTGACACCCAATCCATACCTTCATGCAGCAAACTATATCCATGCGCATAGAACACACATTAGGCAGCACCATATCCAATTTATCCCTTGCCACCAAAGACGATGCTCTGATGCGCGATATAAATTCATCGGACAAAAAGGAGAGCGAAGCTCCCGTATCGAATAGTGCTCTCGCCGGAAAATTAATGATCAAAACAATGCCTAGCACAACAAGTCATAAGCTAACATGAAAAAGACAACACGTATATAAAGCTAAACATACTATCAATTAGCCCATAATTGTCACCACATCATCCTGCTTTATGTCCTCTTGTTGACCATGGTTGTAAACTCTAGGCAGGGATAGAGCGTAGTGGGATGTCGTTGACTCTACCTCCTTTCCATTCTCCGCATAAGTTTCTCCAATCTTCATCTGACTTCGGGCGCCCACTCCAACAGTCTCGGACATAGTGTCCTAGCTTGCCACAATTATAACAAGTAACCTGGCCTCGCAGTGTAGTAACCCTATATGCACCCGAAGGTGGGGTGGACCCAAAGACCTCGCCTTCTTGTTCCACTTACGAAACCCTGAGTTTGACGAGCTCGACACCTTGAACTCCGACTTCTTCGAGTTTGATTCCTTCTTCTCCTAAACTCTCTTCATATTTTCTCCAGAGATCGGGCGGTATTGACATGAGTTAGGAAACCCTGCGTCATCGGCCCCGATAGCAGTAGACTTAGGTCATCACACAAACCCTCATAGAACTGGTTGGTCTTACGCTCCTCGTAAACTAAAGTAATGCCAGTATAACGTTCAAATATCATGAACTCGTGGAGATACTCATCCACGCAACTATCACCCTGCGTCAGTCTCTCGAACTGATTCTCCATGTCAATCCTCTACACTAAGGGAAGTCATCTAGCCAGGAATAACCTCGAGAACTCCTCCATCGAGACATTGGTCAGTTGTCTTCCAACCAAGAGATGCAGCTCTAACTCCTCCCACCACAGTCTCGCCTCTCCATCCAACAGGAAAGCGGCTATGGTTGACGTCTGTCATTCCTCCGTTTCAGTCGCTGTCATGACTCTCTTAACACGAGCGAGCGAATCCTCATCCTGGGTTGGGGTTCCAGTCCCCGTAAATACTTGAGGATTGAAGCTCATCACATGTTTAAGCTGCTTTTCTTCGCTCTTCTTGGCGCCAAAGGTTCTAGAACCACTCTTTCCACCACTTCAAGCTCTATTGCATGAAGCGACACCTGCTCCACAATTGGGGCAGGAGTTTGTGTTTACCTCCCTAGCTGGGCATTTATCATCGCAAACACCGCCTCAGCCACAAGTCTTATCGTCTTTGCCGAAGGAGGGGTTGTAGGCGTATCAGTAGGTGCACTGCTTTCCTCAGAGTGCGGACGTTCCGACTATCCACAACCACTTCTTATCACCTATTATTGTAGGACACACCATTAAGTGACCAAATAAAATTGAAAAAATCAATCGTAGAAACACGCAGGTTCCTCAAACATGTGTATTTTCATTCCTATGTGGAAATTCATGGGTTCTTTTCATGTTATAGGGATGACGCACATGCCTGTGATCACCACCCCTTAAAAGAATTTGTCATCAAATTCTCATAAGAAAGACCGACACCGTAGTTTGATACCAAATTGTAACACCACAATCCATCACATGGGATATAACAGAAGGTCCGGCCGTGGCACCACGACATATTCAACGGACATTCAGCGGAGTTACATATTAATACCAAATCACTAAGATAAAATTTCAAGACCTATCGCAGAGCATTCTTGCGGAAGATTTTTAAATAAAGTTGGAATAACCCATCGCAGATTATGAATGTCCACTATATCCCAAAGTAGGAATGAAAGAAACAATACACAAGGAGATATGACATTATGGACTTACAAATGTTTACTTCAACAATAAGTGTTTTACATACTTCAGCACGCAAACCGGTCATACATGAAAATAGTAAAATTAAAACACTTCGCTTCGGCCTTCAAGATCCAGCACTGCAATAAGGGCTTAAGCACGCTACTTTCTACTTGGCTCACCTAATCCTGCATAAGAACAATCCACCACACAGTGGCAAAACAAGGCAACGGTCAGCTAAAGCTGACCAAATTATAACAACCCCACGGCTTACTCGGGGCGGCGGTGCTTCTTCCCTACAATATATTAGCAAAACCAAACATAATAATGAAAGTGCAATTTAAGCACACTTTATCACAGGCGTAGGCACGAACAACAACACACCTCGTACTCTCAAGGCACATTCTCAGTGTCTGGACAAAAACCAGGGACACACCACCGTTCACCAGATGATAACAACCGTGAGCATTTTGGTAGTCTTTACGGTCTGCGCAAGGCCTAAGAACCGTAACCATAGCAGCGACAGGTAACACTACTCACAGACGCTCGACATAGCTACTAGGTTGGTTTGGGCCTTTCACGTTGCGCACATCACCGGGTGAAATAAGCCATGATGTTGGTCGGACTCCACATTCCCATTCCTCCAGAAAATACATAAGCATGTTATGCTACACAGGTGGCTCACAGGCCACTTGGCTGGGCTCCCAGAGCTCTCATCCCCACATCACAGGCCCCAGGTCTCCATGATACAGGCCACAAAAAAAGCACTCAAGGAGCTACCGCCTGCGGTAGAACTACCGCCGCGAGGTACCTGGCTGAAATGTGATTCAGCCCAGTTTTCCATGTGCCCCTTGGAGTTAGTCCCCAAGGTTCCCTACTGCAATCTACAGTGTAGAAACCCGAAAAATAAACATCACGGAGTCTTCTCCGACCAATACAAGCATAATGAAAACATCACCAATCCATACCAACTTGTCCGGATGGGCTTCACACAACATGACTATGTTCGTACTTCAATTCCGAACTCTATATGCAAAAACTACGGGGAAATACCGTATCTACCCGAAGGAAAACCAATGGGCAAAGTTGTACCAGTTTACTGGTCGGCTGTTGATCGAGATCTCATTGGAAGAGTTCTCAATGTGTTTTCTGGCGAGATACCTTCCATCGGCACAGCTGATTGCGATGGACAACTAATTTTAAAGGCTAACTCAATGCGAGAGCTATGTGTATTACTACTTGCATGAGTTTATGAGATTGGGAATGTATGTAGTCTTTACATTTGTAGATGAGAAACGAAAAATAAATCAGTGTTATGAAGGGCTGAGAAATGACCTATGATTGCTTCTCTCACGACCGATGATGCGGGGTTTTCTTACCTTGGTCAATACGGCCCGCTCCCTCGAACTGGATATGAAGCACGTGCAGCGTAAAATGATCTAGCAGTGAAGAAGTCAGATTTCAAAGTGCCATATTCCTCAAAGTCTGAGCACCGAAAGAGGTGGAAGTCAAAGGCTAGGTCTTCAGGACATGCTACTTCTTCGAGCAAGCCTAAAGTGACGACAGGAAAAAATCCTCTCACATGTTATACATGTTGTAAGGTGGGACATATTGCTTGAGATTGTTGGAGTGTACTTCCAAAAGAGGAGAAAAAGGCTGGTGCGACTTATGATGAAAATAGAAAGGTAGTGGTGGAATCAACTGCATCTCAAGTGAAACCCTGAGTCTATAATCTTGGCAAACAGGAGGCCATAAAACAAAGTGACGTCATAACAAGTATGAGTAAAGATATAGTTTTTACTGCTTTCCATACTTAGTACTATGTGCGTTGCTTGTGTATGATTGATTTGAATTAGGCTTTGTCCTGATATAAGAATATCAGGCGAGAGCATTGTTCGATACAGGAGCTTCTCATTCCTTTTTATCTGAGGAATTCGTGGGGCGTATCAGAGTGTCTTTATTTGTACCGACAGATCGAGGTGCGAATAGAAAGTTGTGATTTTGGATTGGAAGCATCTGTGTTGCCGATATCAGAGTTTGATGTAATCTTTGGTATGGACTGGCTCTCGAAGCAGCGTGCCTATATAGATTGCAACTCTAAGGAAGTCACACTGGGATAGAGTATCGAACGAGAGACTACATTTGTTGGTATATAAGGATCGAGAAAGATATTGAAGTCTGCTCTCCAGGTAGTCAAGGTTGTTTGGAAGGTCGCAGAGTTATTCTTCATGCTGTTGGAGGTTGGTGAGTCGAAGCCCAGTGTAAATGATTTTCCTATTATATCGGAGTATGCTTATGTGTTTCCTAAGAATATCCTTGAGCTTACACCCTAGCGGGAGATTGACTTCACTATAGAGTTGGTGCCAGGTACGAAACCTGTGGCCCGCTCACCATATCGTGTTAATCCAAAGAAGATGGCAGAACTAAAGGTTCAATTACAAGAGTTGTTGGAGCAAGGTTATATACACCCCAAGTATGTTACCTTGTAGTGCACCGATCCTCTTTGTGAAAAAGAAAGACGAAAGCTTACGGCTATGCATTGACTATCGAGAACTGAATAAGCTGAAGGAGAAGAACAATTATCTGATTTCACAGATTGATGACTTATTAGATCAGCTAGTGGGATCAACTGTCTACTCGAAGATGGATTTAAATTCCGGCCCTTACCAGTTGAGGATTCTGGAATGTGATATTCCAAAGACAACATTTGGGACATGCTACGATCATTATGAGTTCACTACAATGTCGTTTGGGCTAACAAATGGGCCATCGGTGTTCGTGGACCTAATGCACCGAACATTTCGAGAGTACTTGGATTTGTTTGTAATTGTCTTTATTGATGACATTTTAGTGTACTCTTATTCTGAAGAAGATCATGCGAACCATTTGTGTATGGTGTTGCACACCCTAAGAAGAAACACGATCTATGCCAAGTTCTCTAAGTGTGAGTTATGGCTGTCATCAGTGGCATTTCTTGGCCATGTGGTATGTGTAGAAGGCATTGTTATGGATACGACAAAGATAGTTTTGATACTGGAGTGGCCAGTTTTGTCTACTTTGGCTGAAGTCTAGAGTTTCCTTGGAATTGAGAGCTACTATAGGTGCTTCGTAGAGAACTTTTCATGGATAGACTTACCTCTCACCACACTGACGAGGAAAGATCAGAAGTTTGTTTGGATGCTAGAGTGCGCACAAGCTTTTTAGGAGCTAAAGCGTCGTTTGACCACGATGCCTAACTTAAGTTCGCCATATGGTACAGACAGATATGAGATATATAGTGATGCTTCAAGGAGCGTCTTATTCTGCATTTTTCTTCAGTTTGCAAAAGTGATAGCATATGGCTCACGACAGTTGAAAGTGCATGAGTGGAACTATCCCGTCAATGACTTGGAGTTGGCGGTGTGATATTTGCACTTAAGTGGTGGCATCATTAATTTTATGGCATGAAAGTTGACATCTTCACGGACCATAAGAGCCTTAAGTATCTCTTGGATCAGAAAGATCTAAATATGAGGTAACTGAAGTGCATGGAGTTCCTCGGGGACTACACCTTTGATATTCATTATACTCCTGGAAAAGGGAACGTGGTCACAGATGCCTTGATTCTTAGGAATCTAGCAAGGGCTAATTGGTTGTAGATTCATGATGAACATCTGATCCAGGAGTTGGAGAACTTAGACATTTCTTGTGTTGACAAGAAAGCCACAACCAATGCGTGCTTGAACTAGACAGAGGTTCAATATGACCTCGCAGATAGGGTTAAGCGAGCAATGGAACTTGATGAAAGTCTATAACGCTATGCAGCAGATGGGTCAAATGCCCAATTTACATTGGATGACGGCCTTTTTATGAAAGATGGTCATTTGTGCATCCAGGATGTGGGTAAACAACATGAGGAGTTGATGTACGAAGCACATTTTACCAAGTACTCAATTCACCCAAGGAGCACAAAAATGTACAACGACATGATAAAGGTGTTCTGCTTCCCAGGTTCGAAGAAAGACATATCCCATTACGTGGCAAAATGTCAAACTTGTGTCTATGTGAAAGCTGAATGCCAGAAACCTGAAGGTTTCCTGAAGTCGTTACCAATCCCGGTACGGAAGTTCGATGACATTTTTAAGGATTTCATGCATGGACTGCCGAGATCTCAGAGCGAAAACGATGTCATGTTGGTGATCGTAGACTGATTAACAAAATTGTCGCACTTCATACCTAACAAGAACGATGATTCAGTGGAAAAATTGGCCAAGCTGTAGGTGGATAACATCGTACGATTGCACGACGTGCCCCGTAGCATCGTCAATGACTGAGATGGGTGTTTTAGTTCAGGTGATTGGAGGCTAATCCACCAACTGTTGGGTACCATGTAAAAGTTCAATACGGCCTTCCATCAGCAAACAGATGGTCATACCGAGAGGACCAATAGAATAATGGAGTATATGCTCTGTTTGTGCACCCTGGATTTCCGGAAGAGGTGGGAAGATCACCTCTATATGATTGAGTTCGCCTATAACAATAGCTATCAAACTAGCATATAGATGGCTCCCTTTGAAGCTTTATACGGTAGTAAGTGTTGTACACCATTAGCATGAGCAGAAACATGCGAGTCAAAGCTCTATAACGTAAGGAGGTCGAAGTTGCAATTTCGACCATACATACTATATGAGAGCGGTTGTTGGTATTCCAAGATAGGCAAGCAAAGTGCTACAACACCAAGCACCGAAGTGTGGAGTTTGTGGTTGGCGAGTGGGTGTACCTAAAGATCAAGCCATTCAAAGGCATGTACAGGATTCGACGCTTGAAAAAGTTGAGTCTGACGTATCTTGGTCCATTTGATGTGGTTGAGCGAATTGGAGAAGTTGCATATCAGTTAGCTCTTTCAGCAGAGTTAAGTGGCTTACACGATGTGTTTCACATATCGGTGCTGCGAAAAGCTATGAAAGAGCCAGCTCAAGTCGTTGCAGATGATCCGGTACCGGTCGATAGTCGGCTAATGACGAAAGTTCGGCCCATTTGGATTGAGGATACAGAGATCAAGCAACAGCAAAACAAGGAAATTAGGATGGTCAAAGTCCGATGGGACAATTTTGTCTGGGAAGAGCTAACATGGGAGCGTGAGCAAACCATGCGCGAGGAGTACCCCGAGTTGTTTGTAAAATAATGTTGTAACATTATTTTGTGAAAGTAAAATATGTTTTGACATATAAGTTTCTTTTTTCCCTTATAAAAGAATATAATTTCGGGACGAAATTTCTGTAAGGAGGGGAGTGTTGTAACACCCCAAATTTGACAGAAGAACTTTTGGTCGCTATTGCTGATTGTCTCTGAGATATCTGCAAAGAGAAAATACCAAACTAACAATTCATCAAGGCAAGTATACCTATCGAAATGCAGCTAGGGGACACAAGTGTCGTATTGAAATCCGGGAACAGTTGAGTAAGCTTACTCACACGAAATCTATTATTTTATCGACGGCAAAATAAGGCTTGGCTAAATGTACTAAAAGAAGAGAACTACTTGTATGAAAAGATAAAGAGAGCGATTAACTTAAGCTTAGTAACGATGAAGGGAAAATGCACTCGATCAGAAATCACCTCGGCAAGAGTGATTAGAAAAATACGATAACTAAACCTAAGCTAATTAGGGTAAAGGTCTTTGACCGTGGAGGTTCCATGAATATTGACACGCTTCTCTCGAAGGCCGTGCCTAACTGAGTTTAGGAAGGTCCGACCGACTTTCGCCTAAATCGGAGGCCTAAAACTCGCTTTACGCGGTGAACCCCTCTAATGGATTTTACTCCAATCCGGGAGATTTGATCGTCTGCCTCTCTCGAGGGGTGCGAACAACTCCCTTTACTCTTGAGTGCTCATTTCAAACTTTTGGCCTCTCGGCTAACCCAGAATGAAAGCAAAGGTGGAGAGTATATATCGATAATATACCTCCAACCCGTGATAAATCAAGAGTAATTCAAAGCTAAACCCTAAAAAGAAAAGGTAAGATTCAAAGCATCATAACCTAATCACTCGAACCTCGGATCAATTAGATCGAGTACATGGAGGATTAGTTAATCATGGTGAGGTGGAAGAAGGGGATGAGTAGAAGAAAAATACTGAAAACACAGCAGGAACGAAAAAAGAAAACAACACTTTTTATTTAGAGAAACAGCGACCTTACAGCTTGAAAACCAGAGATTACAAGAACATGAAAAGGAAACTACACTATCATTAGCATCATACTACAGAAAGAAGCTAGGAGCTAATACAGGGAAAGCATAAAACTAGAGCTACGAACTAGAAATGAAAATACATGCTTAAAAGTTCAGAAAAACAAAGGACAGAACCTCCCCTCTTAAAGTGAAAGTTGTCCTAAAACCCCTGGAGTTGGGCTCTATTTATAGAATTTTTTCGGGTCGGGTCACGCCCCCCTGTCACGCCCTGGTCGGGCGTGACCCTGGGGCGTGACACATTCGGCGCGACTTTTTCGGGCAGGAATTGAATTCTGACGGACTTGTTGCGGTACACGCCCACTGGTCACGCCCTGGTAGGGCGTGACCCTGGGGCGTGTTCTTTGCGGCGTGACTTCTTCGGCTGAAATTGAATGCTGGAGGTGACGGGCGGAATTGCTGAAGTACACGCCCATATGTCACGCCCGGGTCAGGCGTGACCCTGGGGCGTGACACTTTCGGTGCGACGGTGGAGCGGGAAAAACGAGCGCGCTGCGGCGATTCCTCGGAACCTGGGGACACGCCTCTAGTACACGCCCGTGTCGGGTGTGACACGGGCGTGACCGAGGGCGTGTACACTAAGTTTCCATGGAATGCAGTTTCGGACCAATTGCTTCATTCCTCTGGGTACACGCCCTAGGTACACGCCCTGGTAGGGCGTGACCTTGGGGCGTGTCACAGCAAACTTCGGCTGAAAGCCGTGAAAACCTGCAAAAAGCAGAAAAAATGCATTAGCGACAAAAATATATACAAAGGGGAATCAAAACAAGTACTTTACAAGACATGATTGGCTTAAAACCCCGAAAATATCCTAATAAAATTGACTGCAAACGTATTATCAAATTCCCCAAGCTTAAGTTTTGCTTGTCCCCAAGCAAAGATATAAAGACAAGCTAATCATAAAAAGTGACTAATTCAAAAAGTTTTAATCATACTCACACAAGTACTATGCGAAATTCTTGGCAGGGAGAATGTAAAACGTAAATCTAAAACAATTATTTAGGTATGATTTTAACTTTTATAAACTTTACTTAATAAAAATAAATCATCCAGAATTTTGACGAAATTCTTTAAATAGATTTGAGCAAGGCAATGAAAATGAAAAAACGTATTGAGTTATTACTAGATCCAAGCAATGCATTATAATTATATCAATTAAATAACAAAAATCTAAGTTTAAATCCAAAACTAAAACTGATTTACTTTTCTTCTTTTCTTAGTTGTTAAATAAAATTAAAAAAAAGGGCGTGAATCAAAAGGACTTAATAGGACCGAAACGTTTGGTTTAGGAATATGAATAGGAGTGGAATTCAAATATAAACATGGAGGCTTAAAAATCACACTAAACCAAAACAACGAGTTTCAAAAAAAAAAAAATTTATTTTAAACAAAATATGTATAAATAAATTTATTTTTTTCTCTTTATGATTTTTTTTTTATCTCTTTTTTTTTTCTTATTTTCATTCATTTTTGTTTTCTTCTTCTTTTTTTTTTCAATTTATTGCTTTTGAGTACACCTTTTTTCAACAATTTCTCCAAAGATAACACAAAATTTCCTATCAAACAAAAGTAGCGTGATTTAGATAGGTAGGAATTTGGGCTTTGGTGAAAATGAAATGGTGTGTGGAGTTTATCAAATGAATTTGGAAAAAAGGCTCAAAAGCGGCTAACTAGTGGTAAAAGAGTTTAGGTTGGCAAGAAAGCTCAAACGTAAACAAAAATGGCCTAAATCATTTTCACGCATTTTTTTTTAAATTTATTTAAAACATAGAGTCGATAAATTTCAAAAAGCAAGTTCGAGATAATAAAAGAAGATTGATGAAATTATCTTGAAAATAAAAATAATATGTCACTTGGATCGTTCATATCTACTACGTTATTCAAAATATGTTCTTACAAAAATCATCTAAAGACGAAAAGGAAAATAGTGGATGATAAATTTTTAGAGAAAGTAAAGAAAATAAAGAACGAAAAACCATAATAGAAATGCACGGTTTAGAGAAATATTTTACCTTAACATGCTACCGTGAATTAGAAACACAGCATGGCCAACATTTTACTTGTGAAATATGATTAAAAAGAATGATTAGAAAAATTATAATTAACTACGTTGTTTATAAAGAAGTTTGAGAAAAACAAAACATAAACATGGGGTACTTATTGAAATACCAAAATGCAGCTATATATATATAAGAGTTTTATGAAATTTTGGATTTTTTTTTTTTTTGGGATATTTACAAAACAAAAAGAAAACAAAAAGAAGGAGGAAGTCCTCCCCCAAGCTTAAAATCTACATTGTCCGCAATGGAGAAGGAGGTCGGAGAACGAGAGAAAAGTAAAGTATAGAAATAAAAGACAGAATTGAAAAGCAGGTACTTCCCCGGTTTTATTTTGCAGGACAAGTTGAGTGATGCCGCTCCTCCATGCTTGTGCTGTGGATCTTCATGAAACGTCGTCGGGCGGACGTTGGCATGGAAGCAGAACCGTTGGAGCAGGCGATCGCAGAAGTTTCAGCTTGCCGGAGCCAGGCGGGGCAAAAAGTGTAAAAGAAAGAAAACAGAAAAAGATAACTTGGGTTGCCTCCCAAGAGCGCCCTTTGTTTAAAGCGTCGTTTGAGCTCGACGCATCAAAATAAGATTGTCCCAAATATTGTTTTTAAAAATAAGTTCGAATAAATGGCAACGTTTGTGAGTAAAATAATGTTCAGATTAATCAAATGTCAGGACCGGAAAGATAGAGTTAACAGGGTTTAGACTGACATCATCACAGAAATACAGTTTAAGACGCTGACCATTCACTTTGAAAGTACCCTTATCGGGGTGAGAAATTAAAACAGTACCATAAGAAAAGACTTCTAAAACAGTAAAAGGCCCAGACCAACGTGATTTTAATTTACCCGGGAATAAACGTAAACGAGAGTTATAAAGAAGCACTTGGTCGCCTGGCTTAAAGATTTTTGGGTGCCTAAGATGTCGGTCGTGTAAACGCTTCGTCCGCTCTTTATAAAGTCTGTTATTTTCATACGCGTAAGAGCGCCACTCGTCGAGTTCGTTAAGTTGAAATTTTCGAAAATCGCCGACAGAGTGGGGATCGAAGTTTAAAAATCGTAAGGCCCAAAAGGCGCGGTGCTCTAACTCTACGGGTAAATGACACGATTTTCCATAAACCAACCGATATGGCGTACAGCCGAGGGCGGTTTTGTACGCTGTTCGGTAGGCCATAGAGCATCGTCTAATTTGGCGGACCAGTCTTTTCTAGATGTGGAAACAGTCTTTTCTAAAATTTTTTTTATTTCTCTATTCACTACTTCGACTTGTCCGTTAGTTTGGGGGTGGTAGGCAGTGGAAAGCTTATGAGTAACGCCATATTTAGTTAGGATTTTTGAAAATTGTGCGTTACAGAAATGGGAACCCCTATCACTAACGATAGCGCGCGGCGTACCGAATCGAGAAAATAATTTTTTGAGGAAATTAACTACGACTCGGGCATCATTCGTAGGAAGAGCTTGGGCTTCGGCCCAACGTGAAACATAATCAACGGCAACTAAAATATACTTATTCCCGAAGCTAGAAGGAAAAGGGCCGACAAAATCAATCCCCCAGAGGTCGAAAACTTCGCACTCTAGGAAATAATTTTGTGGCATTTCATTTTTATTCGAAATATTCCCCGACCGTTGGCAACTATCACACCTACTCACAAAGGCATGCGCGTCTTTAAACAGGCTGGGCCAGTAAAAACCCGCGCTTAACACTTTGTGAGCGGTGCGAGCAGCTTGATAGTGCTCACCTGTCGGTCCTTCATGCAAATGTTTAATAATATCTAATCCTTCATTAAAGGAAACACACCTCCTGATCACTTGGTCTGCACAGACTTTAAAAAGATGCGGGTCCTCCCAAAAGTAGTTCTTCAGCTCAGAAAAGAATTTCTTCTTTTGCTGAGATGAAAACTCTTTTGGGAGCACACGGGCCACTAGATAGTTGGCGATGTGGGCAAACCAAGGAGAAGTAGATGTGTTAATTATGAACAGCTTCTCATCAGGAAAATAGTAATGAAAAGAATTTTCGTCTAATTGCTCGATAAACGGGTTGTCTAGGCGCGAAAGGTGGTCGGCGGCCAAGTTCTCGGCACCTCGCTTATCACGGATCTCTAAGTCAAACTCCTGGAGGAGTAAGACCCAGCGAATCAAGCGAGGCTTGGCATCCGTTTTAGAGAGAAGATATTTGAGGGCCGAGTGGTCCGTAAAAACAATGATTTTCGAAAGAGTAATATAAGGGCGAAATTTGTCAAATGCGAATACTACCGCTAAGAGCTCCTTCTCGGTTGTGGTGTAATTTTCCTGTGCAGATGTGAGTGTTTTACTAGCGTAATAAATGGGGTGGAAGTTTTTGGAAATACGTTGACCTAGTACGGCTCCCACCGCATAACTACTCGCATCACACATTATTTCAAATGGAAGATCCCACACTGGAGCTATCATGATTGGCGCATTAACTAATTTTTCTTTTATTAAATTGAAGGCAGCTAGACAGAGGTCATCAAAGATGAATGGGGCGTCTTTTTCTAAGAGATGGGTAAGAGGCTTGGTGATTTTGGAAAAGTCCTTTATGAAGCGGCGGTAGAAACCCGCATGACCCAGGAAACTTCTTATGGCTTTTATGTTCGTAGGTGGCGGCAGTTTCTCGATAACTTCTATTTTCGCAACGTCTACTTCAATACCCCTTTCAGAAATTTTATGTCCCAAAACTAACCCTTCCCTTACCATAAAATGACATTTTTCCCAATTTAAGGCGAGGTTAGTTTCTTCGCATCGCTCTAAGACCTTTTCGAGGTTCTCTAAGCAACTATCGAAGGAATTCCCGAAGACGGAGAAATCATCCATGAAGACTTCCATAATGCTTTCTACGTACTTGTCAAAGATGGCGAGCATACATCGTTGGAATGTAGCCGGCGCATTGCACAATCCAAACGGCATTCTTCGGTAGGCGAAGGTGCCGAAGGGACAAGTAAACGTAGTTTTCTCCTGGTCCTCGGGGGAGATGGGGATTTGAAGATACCCCGAGAGGCCATCGAGAAAACAATAAAAGCTATGTCCGGAAAGTCGTTCTAAAATTTGATCAATGAACGGCAAGGGGAAGTGATCCTTGCGGGTGGCGTCATTCAACTTACGGTAATCTATACACATTCGCCATCCGGTCACCGTCCGAGTCGGGATTAATTCATTATTTTCATTACTTACGACCGTTATCCCTCCCTTCTTTGGTACTACCTGTACTGGGCTAACCCACTTACTGTCGGATATAGGATAGATAATTCCTGCGTCTAACAATTTCATAACCTCGCCCTTAACTACGTCTTTCATGTTTGGGTTTATACGGCGCTGAGGTTGTATAGAGTTACGAGAATTATCTTCCATTAAGATTTTATGAGTGCAGAAAGATGGGCTTATGCCCTTGATATCAGATATCTGCCAAGCAATAGCTTGGCGATGCTTTTGTAAAATTGAAAGAAGTTTATTTTTTTGTGCATCTGTGAGGTAGGCCGAAATTATGACAGGCAGCTTAGAGTCCTTTTCTAAGAAAGCGTATTGAAGGTGCTCTGGTAGTTCTTTCAGTTCCAAGGTAGGGGGGTCATCATACGAGGTCTTGGAAATTTGTTCTTTTTCAAAAACTATGTCCTCGTACACTTTTTTATATGTAAAAGTAAAAGGGGTGTTGCTAGCGGCCATGGCGGCTTCGTGCAGCGATTCATTTGGAAAAGTAGAAGAGGAACAGAAATCAAAGAATTCTTTTTCAAAATCAGAAAGGCGGGTGGAGGATTCTTCACGTAGGTGTAGAGATTCAGTTGGAGGAGGAGGAGAGGAACAAAAATTGGAAAATTCTTCTTCAAAAGCAGAGGTTTGAGAGAAGGATTCTTCACTTACGGTATCCATGAAAAAACAGGAGTCATCATTAGCTAGTGTGTTCTTCATCGAGGGGGTGATGGAGAAAGTTACCTCATCGTCGCCCACTCGAAGGAAGAGCTTACCATTGCTTACGTCAATGATAGCTCGGGAGGTGGCAAGGAAGGGTCGGCCAAGGATCAAGGGAACCTCGACGTCTTCTTCAATGTCTAAAATGACAAAGTCCACCGGGAAGATGAACTTGTCAACTTTGACTAGGACGTCCTCCACTATTCCTAACGGGTATTTGACTGACCTGTCGGCTAGCTGGATACTCATTCGTGTGGGGTTGAGACTACCAATTCCTAACTTTTTAAACAACGAGAGGGGCATAAGATTAATACTCGCACCTAAGTCGGCTAAAGCGTGTTTGACAAAGAGATCACCAAAGACACACGGGATAGAGAAACTACCCGGGTCACTGATTTTTTTCGGTAATCCGTTTGTCAAAACCGCCGAGCACGCGGCATTTAACGTGACATGAGAAAGGTTCTCTAACTTCTTCTTGTTAGTTAGGAGGTCCTTAAGGTATTTTGCGTACTTCGGCATCTGGGATATGGCTTCGTGGAAAGGCAGATTTACGTGGATTTGCTTAAACATTTCCAAAAAACGGGTGTATTGATCGTCCTGTCGTTGTTTATTAAGTTCGGAAGGGTATGGCGGGGATGGATTATTTTTAAAGGTGGGTGGTGGAGTGAATTCTTTTTCTACGATAGGGGTGATAATTTCTTCGGCAGAGGATGGAATTTTTAAAAGGGGAACGGAGCTTTGATTTTCAAAAACGGGAGCGGAGCTTTGATTTTTAAAAACGGGAGCGGAGCTTGCCTCGGGTTCTTCACTTACCATACCAGGAACTTTCTTCCCACTCCGAAGAGTTATAGCTTTCGCTTGCTCTCTCGGGTTGGGCTCGGTATTGGAAGGAAGAGACCCTACGGGTCGCTCAGAAATCATTTTAGCGAGCTGTCCTACCTGATTTTCTAAGTTTTTAACACTTCCGGTTAAGGTCCTAATCGTAGCGTCATTAACATTCATGTATTTTGAAAACACTTCCTCCAAATTTGGAGGTTTTGGAAAACTTTGAGGAGGTGGTGGTGGAGCAGAAAAATCACTTTGCGGTGGCGGGCGCACAGCATTCGATGGATTGCTCCACGAAAAATTCGGATGATTTCTTAACGCAGGATTATAACTATTCGGAAAATTAAAACCAGGAGGATGATAATTCGCAGCAGAAAAATTATTAAAAGCAGTTCTAGGCATATTATTTACATAATCCAAATGTTCGGCGGGAGGAGTTGCAGATTCCCATACCTGAGGGGCGGAGGCAGCAGTCATCTCCGTAATTTTTTTGCTTAATATTTCAACTTGCAGTGCGAGTTGTGAGACGTTGTCCACTTCAAAGAGACCTGCAGGTTTGTTTGGGCGGGACCTAGGCACATTCCACTGGTAAGTGTTCATGGCCATGTCTTCAAACAGCTCAAGAGCTGCTTCCGGGGTCTTATGGTTTAAAGTACCGCCAGAAGCTGCGTCTATCATTTGCTTCGTGCTTTGATTTAGCCCATTATAAAACGTCTGCACCTGCAACCATACAGGCAGAGCGTGATGTGGGCATCGTCTTAATAATTCTTTAAATCTTTCCCAGGTTTCGTAAAGGGTCTCAGAGTCTATCTGTCCAAAGGCAGAAATGTCATTCCTAAGTTTAGCTGTTTTAGCAGGCGGAAAATACTTGGCCAAAAATTTTTCAGTTAATTGCGTCCAAGTAGTTATGCTATTTTTAGGAAGGGTGTTCAGCCACTGCTTAGCCTTAATTCTAAGAGAGAAAGGAAATAATCTTAGCCTAATAGCATCATTTGTGACACCATTTATCTTGAAGGTGTCACAAATCTCAAGAAAGCTGGCTATGTGTGCGTTCGGGTCTTCATCTTGAAGTCCGTCAAATTGCACATACTGCTGCACCATTTGAATTATGCTAGGCTTCAGTTCAAAATTATTATTATTTATTGCAGGGCGAACTATACTCGTTTCTGTACCCTCGAGATTTGGTCGTGCATAATAGGACATAGGCCTTTGCACGACTTCCTCCACGTTGGGTTCTGCCATTCTTAAGGTAGAAAATGACTCGGAATCCTCAACCGGCACTTGGGTAGTAGGGCCTTGAAATCGCGATCTTCTCCGAAGAGTACGCTCAATTTCGTGGTCCAGGTCCAAAGTAACCGACGGACTACCGCGGGTCATACACTAGAAGAAAAGAGGAGAAGCAAGACTAAAAAGTAAAAAAAAGCTAATGAAGTTGGAAAATTTTTTTTGAAATAGATTTTTTTATATTTTAACTCCCGAACTTCCAAAGGGCTACCCGGTGAAGGGTTCGCAAGGTACTAGACAAGATAGTGGCATTTAGAGCCACTTTGCCCTTTTCGAGAGAGTTAGGTGGTGTAGAAAATTTTGTGATGTGAGTTTCTATTACGAATGCGGTAATTAAAATCCAGCCACTTATCTCTGTGCGAGTAGGCGGAAATGAAAAGCTATACTCACGCACTCGTCAGAAAATTAAAACACACCCACTCGACAGAAAGTAAACACACTCTACTGAAATAAAGCCTGCCAATTAACTCAAGTGAGTAGGCGGAAAAATAACATACGCACACTTGCTTGAAATAAACCAGCCAATTAACTCAAGTGAGTAGGCGGAAAAATAAAATACGCACACTTGCTTGAAATAAAACCAGCCAATTAACTCAAGTGAGTAGGCGGAAAAATTAAAAATACGCACACTTAACAAAATCCAGCCATTTGACTCAAGTGAGTAGGCGGAAAAAAATTAAGAAGGAGGCTGAGAAAGAGAAGTGATAAAATTAATATATTCGCGTTTTCAATTTATCAACAAGCGTTGCTTCCCCGGCAACGGCGCCAAAAACTTGATTGTCTCTGAGATATCTGCAAAGAGAAAATACCAAACTAACAATTCATCAAGGCAAGTATACCTATCGAAATGCAGCTAGGGGACACAAGTGTCGTATTGAAATCCGGGAACAGTTGAGTAAGCTTACTCACACGAAATCTATTATTTTATCGACGGCAAAATAAGGCTTGGCTAAATGTACTAAAAGAAGAGAACTACTTGTATGAAAAGATAAAGAGAGCGATTAACTTAAGCTTAGTAACGATGAAGGGAAAATGCACTCGATCAGAAATCACCTCGGCAAGAGTGATTAGAAAAATACGATAACTAAACCTAAGCTAATTAGGGTAAAGGTCTTTGACCGTGGAGGTTCCATGAATATTGACACGCTTCTCTCGAAGGCCGTGCCTAACTGAGTTTAGGAAGGTCCGACCGACTTTCGCCTAAATCGGAGGCCTAAAACTCGCTTTACGCGGTGAACCCCTCTAATGGATTTTACTCCAATCCGGGAGATTTGATCGTCTGCCTCTCTCGAGGGGTGCGAACAACTCCCTTTACTCTTGAGTGCTCATTTCAAACTTTTGGCCTCTCGGCTAACCCAGAATGAAAGCAAAGGTGGAGAGTATATATCGATAATATACCTCCAACCCGTGATAAATCAAGAGTAATTCAAAGCTAAACCCTAAAAAGAAAAGGTAAGATTCAAAGCATCATAACCTAATCACTCGAACCTCGGATCAATTAGATCGAGTACATGGAGGATTAGTTAATCATGGTGAGGTGGAAGAAGGGGATGAGTAGAAGAAAAATACTGAAAACACAGCAGGAACGAAAAAAGAAAACAACACTTTTTATTTAGAGAAACAGCGACCTTACAGCTTGAAAACCAGAGATTACAAGAACATGAAAAGGAAACTACACTATCATTAGCATCATACTACAGAAAGAAGCTAGGAGCTAATACAGGGAAAGCATAAAACTAGAGCTACGAACTAGAAATGAAAATACATGCTTAAAAGTTCAGAAAAACAAAGGACAGAACCTCCCCTCTCAAAGTGAAAGTTGTCCTAAAACCCCTGGAGTTGGGCTCTATTTATAGAATTTTTTCGGGTCGGGTCACGCCCCCCTGTCACGCCCTGGTCGGGCGTGACCCTGGGGCGTGACACATTCGGCGTGACTTTTTCGGGCAGGAATTGAATTCTGACGGACTTGTTGCGGTACACGCCCACTGGTCACGCCCTGGTAGGGCGTGACCCTGGGGCGTGTTCTTTGCGGCGTGACTTCTTCGGGCTGAAATTGAATGCTGGAGGTGACGGGCGGAATTGCTGAAGTACACGCCCATATGTCACGCCCGAGTCAGGCGTGACCCTGGGGCGTGACACTTTCGGTGCGATGGTGGAGCGGGAAAAACGAGCGCGCTGCGGCGATTCCTCGGAACCTGGGGACACGCCTCTAGTACACGCCCGTGTCGGGTGTGACACGGGCGTGACTGAGGGCGTGTACACTAAGTTTCCATGGAATGCAGTTTCGGACCAATTGCTTCATTCCTCTGGGTACACGCCCTAGGTACACGCCCTGGTAGGGCGTGACCTTGGGGCGTGTCACAGCAAACTTCGGCTGAAAGCCGTGAAAACCTGCAAAAAGCAGAAAAAATGCATTAGTGACAAAAATATATACAAAGGGGAATCAAAACAAGTACTTTACAAGACATGATTGGCTTAAAAACCCCGAAAATATCCTAATAAAATTGACTGCAAACGTATTATCAATTGCCGGGCGACAGTGGGTTTCGCCAGCAGCGATAGCAATAGCACTCGACGACATAAAGCGTTGAGTGATCTCATCACACTCGACGTCTTTCGACGAATTGTTGAGTAAGAGACTATCGCATTGCGATAACCACAACTGTCAACGCTCTCGATGCCTTAAATAATTGAGTGAAATCAACGAACTCGATGTCGTAAAGCATTGAGTGAGATATCGGAACGATGACAGTGGATATCACCAGGCGATAGTATCACGTTTGCTGGAGACGTGTCAGATGGACGGTCGGCGGCTGATAAGCGATGGTTAACTGGGTTCAATGCGGCAAAAAAGCCGATGTCGTCAGGAGACAATCGATATTGCTAAAGTTGACCATTCAACTCAAATTTTGTCCTTTGCTTCCTTTTGATAAAATAAACCTGTGGCTGGGATTAATCCTGAAGCCACTTAAGTAGAGGAGATATCAAGAGAAGTCTCATTTCACATCTCTCCCTCTCTCTTCATGTCCATTTGCTCTCTAGGAGCTAAGGAAGAAGACTGAAGCTGAGCTTAGAAGGCTTGGTGAAAGAGTTTTGTGGTTAGAACCAAAAACCGAGGCTAGATCCATGAAGAGGAAAGTGGAGCATTCCTTTCCAACCGACAAAAAAGCTCGTTCATGGCTCCAAAAAAGACTACTAGGTTAACGATTTTCTACTTGGACAAGTGAAGTCCTCAATTTGCATACGTACATGGAACCTCTCACCAAAAGGTGAAGAAAGGGTGGTTTTCAGTGGGTCGATTATTGTGATCCCCGATTACATTTGCATATAGATCCAAAAATTTGCAGTACGGAATAGACATGATGTGTGAAACCCATCTGGATAGGTTAGTCTGGATTGGTGATGGTTTATTTTGCATGCCGGAGAAGAATCCGCATATAAACGAGTAGAGTATGGGGTTTGAGAGTTATGCTAGTGAAATTGGAATTATAGGAAGTACTGGAGATGCTCTCCCTGAAAATAACCAAGAAATTCCACGGTTTGCAAAACTATTGGATATCGCCGGGCGATAGTGAGTATCACCAGCGACAACTCCTAGTGAGCTATGTTTGTGAGGTCTGTCTCAGGGAGACCTGGGGGTCATGTATGAAAAGTTGAGAGCATGTAGTGCCCAGCTATAGTGTCCATGAGTGCCAACCTATTTTGATGCAAAGGCTGTCTCACGAAGACCGTGGGGATAACATGTGTCTTGAGCGATGGAGTCCAACTATTATGGTCGTGAGAGCTGTAACGAAGTTGTGAGCCTATAGTGCCCAACTCTAAAGGCTGTTGAGCTGAACAGAAAAGGGGAGGTTCTCCCATGTCTTTTCTATTATCGTTGATTGTTTTGGCTGTCGGAATTGGCATGGTGATCTGAGAAACAAGAAGTGACTGAACTATACCTGCGTTATGTCTATCTTGATTAAATTGCCTAAAGTAATGGTCTGTCGTCGATAGCATAATGAGAGTCTTAGGCCTAGGGACGAAAAGACTAAAATTCTAAAGCATGAACCGTTAAGTCTTGGATCTTCGAACGGTAGGTGGTATCCGGGAAGTCCGGTACACCGAGAATGTGCCCTGAGTGCACGGGGCGTGTGACCTTTGATCCTGCATCTGTGGTGATGAATGCTTAAATGCACATTATTGTTGCCTATATATATATATATATATATATATATATATATATATATATATATATATATATATATATATATATATATATATATATATATATATATATATATATAGACACACACACACACACACATGCTGCGGTTGTAGGGAAGGAGAATCGCCGCCCCAAATAAGGGGTGGGGTCATTATAAATGGGTCACAATTACTAACGGTTACCTTGTTTGCAACAATATTTTGGGCTGTGGTTTGTAGGTGCTGGAGATCCAAGTGGAAAGTAGCGGTCCGAAGCCCTTGTGATGCGATTGGCTGGCCCTCGAAGGCCTAAAGACAAACTTTTAATATTTTCATATGTGGCCAGTCTACGTCCCAATGGTTGTAAACCACACTTGCGAAGTATAACTGTAAGGCCTTAAGGCCGTAAGATTTTGTATATTTGTAATTAACATTCATGATATATATACAAATGATATGGTTTATATATAGTGGACATTCACATGATTTGAGTTTGGGCAACCTTAAAGATTTTGCTAGAATGCTCTGAGTTAGTATTCGAGTAGTTTTTGATATTAACATGTAACTCTGCCGAATGTCCGTGGAATATTGTGTGGGGCCCTGGCCGGACCCTCTATTATATTTCATTTGACGGATGAAGGAATTATAATTTCTGCCTGAGGTAGGTCTTGGAGGATATTGAGAGATCCTGAGGGATCAGTATTATAAGCTCTTTGGAGCCGAGTTTGGAGTAACCTTGTCAAACAAGTTGTTAGAAAGGTGGGAGGGACAGTAAATGTAGTCATAATCTGGGTAATCACTATAAATCTTTTGTGTGCTTGTTCTGTGATCTTGAAAGCTAACTTAATCTAACTCACAACACACCTAAGTAAGGAGAAACTACAAAAACACCTAAAACCTATTCACCCCCATCTAGGTGTTAGCTACTCTTGAAACTAAAGACTTTCAAGTGGTATCAGAGGGAGGTTACTCAAAAGGACTTAACAGTCTGAGTTGATCTCTAGGAGTAGCACAAGTATATCCATATGGGTTCAGGAGAGAACCATAAGGAGATTGGTTCCATGAAGCTTCCAATCTGTAGAAAAGAAAGCTTTGGGATTTGGAAGGAGAGGGTCAGGTTGTTTGTGGAAGCATCTGACCCAAGAATCTTTACAACTGTTCAAGAGGGACCATTCATCCCAATGAAGATCTCAGCTCTGGATACAATAGTCTAGACACCTAAAAAGTATTCTGAAATGATCAAGGATGAGGTCATTCTAGTTACAATGGATAAGAGGGCACAAAATAAATAGTGAGTACCATAGATGATTCTACATCAAAGGAGATGTGGGATGCCTTGGTTGTCTACATGGAAGGCACTGAGGAAGTCAGGAATGACAGAAATCCCTACTCAACCAAGAGTACGAAACTTTCAGACAGAAGAAGGATAGCATAGCAGATTACTATGAGAAAATCTTCAGAATTATGAATGAGCTGAGGACCTATGCGAGGGTCTTTAGCCATTATGAGATCAATGACAAGTTCATCAGATATCTAACTAGATACTGGGACACAAAGATCTATGAAATCAGAGAGATGGCAAGGCATGATGATACTCCCCCTCAAACACTATTTGGGAAGCCGCTCTCCTATGAGATGTAACTGTCTGCCATGAATGAGGAGGTGACTATCAGCAGATCCCAGGCCAAGGAAAAGTCAATGACCTTCAAAGTAGAGAGCTCTAAGAAGAGAAAGGAATGGATAGCCTCTCCCCCAAGGAGGCCTGCTGAATCAGACAACATAGAGCAAAGCACATTGGACAACAACATGCCTGATGGAGAATTTGCTTGTAATGCACCCGAATTTTCGATATTTGGTTCAATTCATTATCTGGCTTGTTTATGACAGCGGGGCGTTATGTTGACGCATTTTCGGCTTTTTCCGTTGTTAGAGCGTGGTTTTAGCACTTAGGATTTCTGTGTGTGTGGCTGCGTATAGCCTGTTTGCAAGATTTCGTAGCGAGTCGGGTCTATTTTGGTGACTCGGTGGAGCATCTTTGGGAATGCTCGTGTTTTGGCTTTGGGAGGTGTTTACCCGAGTTTGGTTCATCGAATGTTAATTTCGACTGCACCGTTGGGTTCGTAGCATCAGTATTTAGCTATTGTGTGATTTTCATAAAAAATTTGGGTAAGCTTGGTTTTTGGGTCGGTTTGACGTTTTTATTAATGAATTATGATAGTGTATATTAAAATAATCGAATAAAGTAAAATAAATAGAAACTCATTGCTTCAAACCCTATTCACTTGTCTCCCTCGTGAAAACCACCAGCTTGTTGCAGAAGAACGAGAGCGGTGGACTTCCCTAAGCTTTCAGCCAACGATTTCTGTAGTTTTGGTGCTCGATTTCTTCTTTGGAGAGTGGATCCGGGTAGATCTCGCCTAGATCTACATTTCTATGGTAAGCTTTTCCAGTTTGTCGGATTTTTAGAGGTCTAGGTATGCGATTTTGACCCCTTTTCGTCCTGAAAGGTTTCAGGAAGTGTTGCTCAGGAAGTTTCAGGAGAGTCTATGTGGTTGGATTGATGATTTGAGGCAAGTGGTGACTTCTTCCTCTTGCCAAGCTTGTCTTTTCTTGTATATTTTTCCATACTATTTTTCCTGTATATATTCCATATTATTCTTCCTGTATATCATTCAATGTATTATTTTCTCGGGCTAGTTGTCGGTTTGGAGTGGTCAGCATTCGTCGAACTGAAGCTAATTCGTCGAACAGAGTTCTACGAACAAGGAATTTTGTTGAACGGAGTTCGACGAACAGAGGAATTTCATCGAACGGAGTTCGTCGAGCTGAGTCATTTCATCGAACGGAGCAAGATTTGTTGAGTATAAACCTCAGGCTTTGCGTATAGCTGATGAGTCCGATTTATATAGGGTTTTTCGGACTCATCTGAACTACTTTTCACGCACTTGCACTTCACTTTTAGTATGTTATCGTTGATATTTCATTTATACCGATTTTCACAGTAAGTGTACTATTTTGGCCCAAGGGTGTGCAATTGCGCATTCTGTTTTTGGGGGTAAGCACATGGTGCTCCTCGTGGTTCTTTCCAGTTGGTTTTATTGTTGTGTAGGTAGTCGGGACGTCCCAGACTCATTTTCTAGTTTCTGCGTAAAACGCACGGTTGTGCGAATTTCTTCTCGCACGGTCTCTTGGCAATCGCGCGTTTTGCACAACAATGCTGGGGACTTCTGTGGCTACCCGTGTGTTTCATTCCCGCACGGTTTCGGCCAAACCGTGCGAGAAGGAATTGCACGGTCTGCATATTTTTCTCCGAGTTTCTGCTTTCTGTGGTTAATCGTGCGTTTTCCTTCACACACGGGCGGAATCGCCCGTGCGAGAGTAAAACACACGGTTTTCCTGTGCCATCTCTGCTTTCCTATGCTCTGTGTTTACCCGTGTGTTTTCCTTCACGCACGGGCGGAAGCGCCCGTGCGCGAGTAAAATGCACGGGTCAAAGCATCTTTCTCGCAGACCATTTTCTGCGCGCCAATAACGCACGGTTCACGCACGGTCGTGCGCCAGACCGTGCGTGACCAATTTTTTTGACTTTTTTCTATTTAAGCCCAGATTTCCTGCCATTTTAGAGAACCGGATTTTAGTCATTTCCTCCTCCGTTTTAGGGCAAAGCTCCGCCTTTCCACTTTTCCTCTTCATCTTCCACCAAGTAGAGAAGCTTCGTCCATGATAACGAAGCCTACATCTTGCCGGTGCTTGCTCTCGGCCATCTCCATCATATCTTGAGCTCCATTTCATGGTTTGATGTCATAGCCAACAAGCAAAGGGAAGCTTGCAACTTTCTTCCGCAACTGTGACACGAAGAAGATGGGTCCATTGGAAGGTAGTGGCAGCTTTCTCTACCCCGGATGCAGTTGAGGATCGAGCTAGGACGCAGATTGACAACCCGGCGATTCCTTCCGTGAACCATCAGCAATACTTCGGATTGGGTCGATCTCTTTACTTGTTCTTTCTTTCTTGTTGAATATTGGTGTTAAAACTTCATTTATATTGATGATGTGCACTTTAGATGTAAACTTTATGTGATTAATGTCTATGTGAACTTGTATTGCTTTACTTCTTTAGTTGCTTGAGTTGCGCCTTTATTTCCATCAGCCACCACATCCGATTTTGCCGCTCTAGCGATTGCTAGAGGCGTGCGTAGGGAAGAGGTGTTCTTGACCCTCATTCCGCCATTCGCATCACCTCATCCGCAAGCCTCCTGGTCCATCCGACCAGCGATTCGGTGCATAGAGGCCAGTGTAGTCTTCCATTCCGCCTGGCAAAGCATCGCATAACGGCGTTGCATAAGAGTACTTATTAGTGTTTTGCTTTATTTTATCGCAACCATCAAAACCCCCATAGTTAACTCCGATCTAAGGACTTCAATCTCATGTCCTCCTCGATATTAACTCCCCCCTTACTGTGTTCCTTGAAGAGATCGATACATGGGAAAGCCACCCATTTTATATTACTTATGTGACCGGTACACTTGTCGTTCAACACATCAAGTTTTTGGCACCGTTGCCGAGGAACACAGTCGTGTGAGTTTTTGGAGAGGGAGACAGTAGATCGAAGCCCTTTCCATTTGTTCATTGCATTATTCTTTTTTGTTTTAGTTGTTAGAATTTTTATTTTGCTTATTTCTTTTTGCCCTTTTCTGATTTTTGATTTTAGATAGCAGATCCATGCTATTTTTATTTTATTTGTGTAGCACTCTGTGGTATATTTTCTTGTTTGCAATGTATTCAGCTGAGTGCCGTCTTTATGACGCTTTGCGACGATGCATCGATGTCATGGATGACTTGAAAGCCGAGTATTGCATTAGATGTTTGTTATGTCAAGGTGTAGGCCACATGGTGGAGGATTGCCCTCACTTGTGCGACCCTTCCCCCGCTGAGGGCGTGCGAGCAACAGCCTCCCATTCCCGGAAGACTGTTGTGGACAGGCTTACCAGGATGTTGCCTGGCCCACACACTGACATCGCGCACCTTGCTCGCTCTTTACCCACTGAGATTACAGAAGAATCTCTCGCTGCATACAGATCCTTCATGGTTCCCTCGCTCCCTTTTTACGAGTTTCCCTTGAGTGATGACGATCACTCTTGTATTAGCTAGCAAAAAGTGGATCAAGAATCCATGGGTTCTCCTGTATGGGATGAAGAGATTGTTCCGATCGACGGCGTGGCGTCTGTGAATGATTTTGCGATGGGGCATGCTCATTCAGTGCTTGATTTTGAGAGCAGCTTCGCCCCTCACCAATTTTTGCCTAATGGTGCTATGCCATTTATGTGTGAGTCGGTTAATGATGTTATGTCGGATAGGTATTCAGAGCCTGAGGTTGCGCCAATGTGGGACGAGGACGTTATTATCTCCAATGGAGAGTGTGAAACCTTGGAAAATGATGACGCACCGAATTGGGATGATGAGGAGATCCTTTCTGATGAGGAAGTTTTCAATTCCTTGTTGGATGAGGAGTTCCAAACCACCATCGAGGACCTCGAGCTCTCGGATTCCCCTTGCTATGACTCATATGACACTAACTGTGATCGCTGCTTGGATCCTGCTGGGAGTGATATCGGGACCACTCCCCCTATTTCTGATTATTTTAGTTCTTCAACTCCTTTATTTCTTGATCCCCTTCCTATATCTGAGCCTATGCGGGTTGAGTCTTCGCAAGTGCTTCAGGAGGACTTGGAGCTTTCAGCTCGGGTCATCGATGACAACATCCTCTTTTGCGAGGGGGTTGATTCCTCCTCTGTTGAGGAAGTTACATTGATTGCTTTCTCCTCCTGCCATCTCCCTATAGACGATACCTTGCTGGGCAAGGATTTGTTTTGTGGTGAGAAGAGTGAGGACCAGCGCTCCTCCTCTTCTTAATTCCTATTTCCTCTGCCTGCGAGGAGCAGGTATGATTATTTAGGCAGAGGGGTAACTGTTTTATCTCCGTATCGGTACCCGTTACCGTAACGGATATTGGAACAGTTGCCTGTGCATTTTTCTTTTCATTGGCCTATTAGCTAGAAATGTATAGAATTTAATAAGTCGTGCTGGGATGACAGTAACCCTAGTACTTATCTTATTTTCCTGCATTTTTATTTTTCATGTCTCTCTTAGTTTAGTATTTCTTTGTATTTTGTATATTTTTCTTTGGTTTTTGCAGAGCTCACCCCTGCAGGTATTCATGATAAATTCGTATTGGCGGGGTTGTGATTCTTCGTATGGCGGAGCTGCTTCTATTTTCACGCATCTTCTGGTATGCTCATTAGCTGAGCATTGGGTAACCTCTTCCCTGGTCTCTATTTGATTTAAATTTCCATATCATATGTTGTGTAGCTTAGTTTAAGTCTGGGGAAGAGCCAGTATGTGTTACCTTTTGCACGCGCACATTTCATGTTCATACTAGAAGCTTTTATTATTTTATTTTGATTAGTTCATCGCATTGTATATCACTGCACCCACATGAGCGCGTGCTTAGCTGTTAGCGTGCTGCGAGTTAAACTCGTTTCTTTTGTATGATTTGGGAAAAATTTTGTTTTGGCATAGGATTATGAGACGGAGTAAAATGTTGATCTTGTTGTGCTCCTAGTCGAGTGGTCTCATCTTGTGTAAAAATTGGATTAGATTTAATTTTTTTGTATGCTTTTAGTTTTATATTTTTCTAATTGCGTAAATTCTTTTTATTCTACTCAAGAATTGCTGAATCCGGTGTGAATCCAATGGCAGCTTAGGGATGTGTGTAGACAGCCGTTAGATTCGTATTGCTCGAGTCGGGAGGATGTATAATCTTTATCGTTGGCTAAGAACTTGCCACAAGCTACTCTCGAAGCATTGGTGCATGGTTAGTTAAGCGTGAGCATGATGTAGGCCATCATTTTGGCTAGGTTGACCTTTGTACCCATTCCTAACATTTTATCCTCGCTAGCCCCGTTATGCCTACCCCTCTTTTGATTCAGCCCCACTTTTATTTCACCAAAGCCTAGTAACCGACCCTAGTCGCACACCCAAGTCTAGTTTTACTATTTTCTAATTTCAGGATGGGGGTGTTGATGCGGAGTTGTTCTTTGTGAAATATGTGTCTGTGCTCCCATGAATTTATTTGATGTAATTGTGTAAAAGGAAAAGAAGGATTAAGAAGAAAATTTGTAAAAAGAAAAATTGAAAAAGAAAGAAAAAGAGAAAGGAAAAGTATAACTGAAAATCTGATTTGAGTAATATATTTTTTGGAGTAGGCGGTTCGCACACCCGTATTTTAAAATTTAAGTCTGGGGTGTGGTGTACCCGCATGTTTTCTGGGTAGCGGATAGACTCTTTTTGTGCGTAACCTTCATTTTTATCCTTGATTACCTTGCCTTAACCCAAGCCTCATTTCTACCCGAAGTCCTACGGACTCACGCATAAAGAAAACTAGTGTCGTGGAGAGAGTGCGAATGGGCAAGCATATGGTCACCGACATTGCTGGATTCCTTTGGATGTTATCCTGAGCCCCGATTTTTGGCAATGCTCGCCTAGAGATTAGTATACTTTCTTCCTATGCGTGACCAGAAGATTCACCGTGATTCCATTTTTGAGTAATAATAAAATGTTGATACGCATTGTGAAAAGTATAAACTATTTTGCATACTTAGAAATTTCCTCTATTTATATTTTTACGCGTACGAGCATGCGACTTCGCATGGTACTACGTATCACAATTTCTATATTAGCTAAGTCATTTTTTCTGTCTGCATAGATTTTGTTTGTTCGGGACGCGCAAACAGGTAAGTCTGCGGGTGTGATGAGTCCAATTTATATAGGATTTTTCGGACTCATCTGGGCTAGTTTTCACGCACTTGCACTTCACTTTTAGTATGTTATCGTTGATATTTCATTTATACTATTTTTCACACTAAGTGCACTATTTTGGCCCAAGGGTGTGCAATTGCGCATTCTGTTGTTGAGGGTAAGCACATGGTGCTCCTCGTGGTTCTTTCCAGCTGGTTTTATTGTTGTGCAGGTAGTCGGGACATCCCGGACTCATTTTCTAGTTTCTGCATAAAACGCACGGTTGTGTGAATTTCTTCTCGCACGGTCTCTTGGCAATCGCGTGTTTTACACAGCAATGTTGGGGACTTCTGTGGATACCCGTGCGTTTCGTTCCCGCACGGTTTCGGCCAAATTGTGCGAGAAGGAATCACAAGGTCTGCATATTTTTCTCCGAGTTTCTGCTTTCTGTGGTTAATCGTGCGTTTTCCTTCACGCACGGGCGGAATCGCCCGTGTGAGAGTAAAATGCACGGTTTTCCTGTGCCATCTCTGCTTTCCTATGCTCTGTGTTTACCCGTGAGATTTCCTACACGCACGGGCGGAAGCGTCCGTGCTCGAGTAAAACGCACGGGTCAACACATCTTTCTCACATGCCATTTTCTGTGCGGCAATATCGCACGGTTCACGCACGGTCGTGCGGCAGACTGTGTGTGACCAATTTTTTGACTTTTTTCTATTTAAACGCATATTTCCTGCCATTTTATAGAACCGGATTTCAATCAATTCCTCCGCCGTTTTAGGGCAAAGCTCCGCCCTTCCACTTTCCCCCTTCATCTTACACCAAGGAGAGAAGCTTCGGCCATGCTAGCGAAGCCTACATCTTGTCGGTGCTTGCTCTCGGCCTTCCCCATCATATCTTGAGCTCCATTTCATGGTTTGATGTCATAGCCAACAAGCATAGGGAAGCTTGGAACTTTCTTCTACAATCGTGACACGAAGAAGACGGGTCCATTGGAAGGTAGTGACAGCCTTCTCTACCTCGGTCGCAGTTGAGGACCGAGCTATGACGCTGATTGAGAACCCAACGATTCCTTCCGTGAACCCACAGCAAGACTTCGGATTGGGTCGATCTCTTGACTTGTTCTTGCTTTCTTATTGAATATTGGTGTTAAAACTTCATTTATCTTGATGATGTGCACTTTAGATGAAAACCTTATGTGATTCATGTCTATGTGAACTTATATTGCTTTACTTCCTTAGTTGCTTGAGTTGCGCCTTTATTTCCATCCGCCACCACATCCGATTTTGCCGCTCTAGCGATTGCTAGAGGCGTGCGTAGCGAAGAGGTGCTCTCGACTCTCATTCCACCGTTCTCATCACCTCATCCGCAAGCTTACTCGTCCATCCGCCCAGCGATTCGGTGCATAGCGACCCGTGTAGTCTTCCATCCCGCCTGGCGAAGCATCGCATAGCGGCATTGCATAGGAGTAGTTGTTAGTGTTTTGCTTTATTTTATCGCAACCATCAAAATCCCCATAGTTAAATCCGATCTAAGGACTTCAATCTCAAGTCCTCCTCGATATTAACTCCCCCCTTACTGTGTTCCTTGAAGAGATCAATACTTAGGAAAGCCGCCTATTTTATATTACGTGTGCAACCGGTACACTTGTCGTTCAACGCATCAATAGCCCTTAGGCATTGAGTGTAGCCTTAGCACTGAATCCAATTTCAAGCCTAAGTCCAAAAGCATTGAGTGCATTGAGTGCACTCAACGCGGCGTTGAGTGTGATGAATACAATCAACACCTTGATGTTAGTTCTTGGACGCTAAGTCAGAAAGCGTTGAGTGCGTTGAGTGCACTCAACATGGCGTTGTGTGTGCTGCTTACACGCAACGCCATCAGTAATTAATGCTAAGTCAGAAGGTGTTGAGTGTGCTTCATACACTCAACGCGGCGTTGAATATGATGTTTATACTCGATGCCATCAGGAATCTTGGAGTCTAAGTGTAAAAGCGTTGACAATGTTGAGTGAGCTTAACTCACTCAATGCCGTCACTTTTTTCGGCAAGTTAAGTAAAAGCGTCGACAGCGTTGAGTGAACTGAACTCACACAACATCGTCGCTCTGTGTTTAAGTATTGAGTGAGCTGAACTCACTCAACGCCATCGTCTGATCTTGCTATTGTGTTTAAGCGTTGAGTGTGCTGTGTTTTGGCGTCGAGTGCGTCGACTGCACTCGACGCGGCGTCGAGTGTACTCGATGCTTTTTCCTTAGCTTTGTATCCTTTCACCGATTTGATGTGTATCACTAAGGCTTGGTCTTGGCAAGCTAGAATTGTCGGTTTTTAGCTAAATTTGTTGAGTTTGGGTTTATTGGTATTTGGATATGTGGGTTGGTTTGGTTGGCTTAGTTTCATGAATCATTACACCCGGGCATGTTTGGGTCTCATTTTTGGGTTGTTGGATTGTGTTGGACCAGATGGCCACCACCGCAGTTCTGTTTTTGAAATGTTTGGATCTGTTAGTTCAGGTTTGACCGGTTTGGACCCGACTCATATCCAGATGTGTTACGTTGTTAATGATTCACGTGTTTATTGAGCCTTTGCCCCATTTTTGTTTCCGATGGATTAAACTTATGCTACTTCTGCCTTTTCTCGCAGATTATTTTCGGAGTATAACTCTGTTCGCACTTCGTGCAAATTTCTTTACCTTTTAACTTTATAAGTTAACTCTTCGTTGTAAATCTCTAGATAGTTTGTTGTGTTTACTTTTGACAGCTATTCAGGTTTGAGAGCAGTAATCTTGCTACTCCTTATTTTCTAACAGTTTTGTTTGCCACTTGTATTTTTCTTACTGAGGTGTTCTTTCTTTCAATGCCTCAGATTCCGAGCAGTAACCGATTGGGCAGCTAGATTTCGTGTTTGCTTGAGGACTGCAGTGTTGTAGAGGTTTCCACTACCTTGAGAGGTAGTTCCTCGTTGTTTTATTTTAGTACAGACACTCATACAGACCAGTGGGTTCATGTCAGTTTGTAGACGGCCAGTGGTGGATTTCTTTTGAATTGCTGAATACTTTGCTAAGCTGCTAGTTTTGCCTTTTGTGGTTGTATTTACTTCCTCTATGAGAATGTTTTATGTTAGGTTGTATGTTAGATATTTTCACCTATAAAAGCATTACTACTTGTACCCCATACATCTCATAATTCCAAATTTAAAATACTATTTTCTAGCTAACAAAAAGTCTATTTTTATACTTATAATAAATCTAGGGTCATGCATACCATGAGTTGTCCTTTGGAGATGTTTATACTCAGGTAGGATGTTAATCAACATAACCAAAAGTACTTTTCCGCAGTGCATAACTATACTTTTACTCGTGGAGTAGTTGATCCAATGTGCCGAGGGATATGACCATCCAATTTAAACTGGGTTTTACTTAATAACTTATGGATTACATATAAACTGTAGAGTTTGGGGTTTTCCCTGAGCGCCAACAGTTATTCTCTGCATGACGTGGCATCACGACAAGTATTTTCTCTTGCTATGATATAACATAAATGTTGAGAAAATGCGGGTTGTGACAGTTGTTATCAGAGGGAGGTTGCTTTGACAATTGGTCGAGCAACCTTCTCTTGTTGGTGTTAGTTGTCTAGTGTCATTTCAAACACACACCGATATGTCATTAGTACGTCTTGGCTGAAGTATGAACTCTTCACTCATAGCATAATAAGAAGTATACGGGGCATATTATGTAGTATGGGAAGCATAATATGTGTTTTATATGGATCCACCATAGGTGGCAACATATGACGGTTATTTAGTATGAGATGCATAACCATCATCACATGGGTGCCCATTAGCACATTTTACTTTTTCGTTACATGCAATATTATGTAGTATGGGATGCAAAATATTTCATGTGTACGCCGCTCATATCATGCATTAAGGCCTTTTAGAATGCATAGCACATCATGCATAGCATAACATGGCATTTGCACAAGTGCCAAGCTATAGATTTATATGATGATATATGTACACACATTGTTTTGAGTCAAAAGAATACAAATTCATGTATTCATGGACTTTGCACAAGAAATAATAGAATGATGGTATGTCATCCTAGGTTTAAGCATTTCATCATTTATAACATTCAAACAGCAAGTTAGCACCAAGAGCCAGTATTTATGTATGTTTTTTATGTACTAGGTTGTTTTGTTCTAGCGGTTAAGCTAGGTTTTGACTAGTTACTTGTTGTAATTATTAGAATGTTGAGACGTCGTACGATGAGGTCGACTCCCCAGTCAGAGGGAGAGTCGTCTAGTGCTCAGAATGAGGCCGTGATTGAATGATTGTGACAGAGCAATAAGCTTTGTCTAAGCAAATGTTGGAGATGCAGTCGCAGATCCAAAACTTTTTGACTGTCCTTACAGGACAGCCGCTTAGAGTTCAGGACCCAGTCATGGGTCAAGGTGTTCCAGTTCCTCTTGCTCCTCTAGTGCCCCCAACTGTACTGCCACCAGAGATGAACTTCATCTCGAACTTCCAGCGACTAGGACCCCCTATCTATGATGGTAGGGCAGACTTCATGACGTTGGATGACTGGATTATAGCCATTGAGAAGATGTTCTCTTACTCTGGAGTTTCAATAGACCAGAGAGTGATGGTCGCTGCCTACCAGCTCAAAGGTTTGGCAAAGAGTTGGTGGCTAAGGGAGAAGGAAAACTTGAAAGTTGGATGTTCTTAGAAAGTCTTCAAGGAGCTTTTGCTGAAGACATTTCTGCCGTCGGTCGAGCGATACCGTTTGTTAAATGATTTCCTGCACTTAAAGCAAAGGCAACTTACAATGAGTGGGCATGAGGTGGAGTTTAGCAAGCTGAGCCAGTTCGCCCCAGATTTAGTAGTTTCTAAAGACAACAGAGTCAAGCATTTTCTGGGTGGTCTGAATAGTGACATCGAGCAATTGGCGAGTGCTTATAGATCAGAGAGTTATGTTGAAGCAGTCAAAGAAGCTCTTCAGGTTGAGGAAATTGACAATGCTAAGAACCGATGGCAACAAATGAGAATGGATAAGAGAAAGACTGGTGAGAATAAGAGTGTTTAGGAATCTGGTGCTGCTTCGAGAAAGAGGACAAAGAAATATGCACTTTCTGTGGTCGGCCAGGTCACCCGTTTGAGAAATGTTTCAAGAGGATAGGAGCTCAGATACAGGAGCAGGTCCATGCGATCTAAGGTGCTCCTAAAGGGTATTTGGTTTGTACCTCATGCAAACGGAAGTGGCATGATGTTGCCCACTATTAGGATAAGGTTAGAATTTGATTTTAGTGCGGATAGAAAGGTCACGTCAAGTCAAAGTGTCCGCAGTCTCAGCCTGCGCTGCAGCCAGTTCCTCTTCAGGTTTTGCCACCGCCGCAGCCTGTAGACAAAGGGAATGGAAAGTTGAATGTGTTGTCTCTAGAGGAGGCCCAGAATTCTACTCAAGTGATTTCAGGTTAGTTTCTAACCTGGGTTTTTTTTCTGTTTTATCTTGTAGTTGTTGTTTGGATGTAGTTCGATTAGTTATGTAAGCATTTTTAAAGGGAAATTTAGGGTAAAGAACCGTTGGGCATGTGTTTTTTTGATTCCGGTGCTACCCACTTGTTTTTTTGGCAGGGGCCTTTGTTGAGCGTCATCGTTTGACTCTCGATCAAGTCGGCGATTCGTTTCAAGTAAAGTTTACTTCCGGTGATTCGGTGGTGTCGGACCATGGTATCCATAGTTGTCCGATTTTGTTAGGCAATTTCCTAGCAGTTGCTGATTTGAAGGTGATAGGCATGGAGGATTTTGATGTGATCTTGGGCATGGACGAGTTGTCCAAATATCATGCAGTTATCCAGTGCAAGGTTAAGCGCTTGGACTTCAAGATGGACAACGGTCAACCCGGGAGCGTTTATGATTTTCCACACCAAGTTTTTCCGATTATATCTGCGGCACGTGCTCAGAAGTTGGTAAATTCTGGATGTTTTGCTTGTTTGGTTTCAGTTTTGGAAACCGTTGTTAGATTGCCGCGTATAAAGGAGATTCTAGTGGTGCATGAGTTTCTGGATGTTTTTCCAGCTAATCTTCTTGGTCTTCTGCCTGAGAGGGACGTGGAGTTTGTCATAGATCTGGAGGTAGGCACCCGTCTCATTGCTAAGGCGCCGTACCGGATGGCCCCACGTGAGTTGGAGGAGTTGCGTACTAAGTTGGATGAGTTGCACTTAAATGGTTTTATTAGGCCGAGTTCTTCACCTTGGGGTGCTCCGTCTTGTTTGTAAAGAAAAAGGATGGATCAATGAGGTTGTGTATTGACTATAGAGAGCTGAATAAAGTCACCATTAAGAATGGATATCCCATACCAAGGATTGATGACTTGTTTGATCAGTTGTGTTGTATCTCTGTGTTTTCAAAGATCGATCTTCGTTCAGGCTACCAACAGTTGAGGATTCATGAGGCAGATATTCCACGGACTACTTTCTGTTCGCATCATGGGCATTTTGAGTTTTTGGTAATGTCCTTTGGTTTGACCAATGCTCCCTCTGCCTTTATGGATATGATGAATCGCATGTTCAAGGATTTTCTGGACCGTTTTGTGGTCGTGTTTATAGATGACGTTTTGGTGTATTCCCGCAGTGCCGTTGGGCATGCCTAGCACTTGCGTTTAGTTTTATCTACCTTGAGGGAGCATAAGATGCATGCCAAACTAAGTAAGTGTGAGTTTTGGTTGCCTCAGGTGTCTATCTTGGGTCATGTGGTAAATAAAGATGGAATTTCAGTTGACCCTGAGAAGTTAACTGCTGTTATGGATTGGAATAGGCCCACCACCCCAAAGGAGATAAGGAGCTTCCTAGGGTTGGCTGGCTATAATAGAATGTTTGTGGAGAGTTTCTCTAAGTTATCTGGGCCTTTGACAAAACTGACGCAGAAGAACACATCTTTCATTTGGAGCGATAAGTGCGAGGAAGCCTTTCTGGAATTGAAGAAGAGATTGTGCACTGCTCTAGTTTTGTCTCTGCCTACTGAAGGGTTGGAATCTGTGTTGTATGTAGACGCATCACATATTGGTCTGGGTTGTGTGTTGATGTAAGAAGGCAAGATAATTGTGTATGGGTCGAGACAGCTAAAGTTACATGAAAAGAACTTCCCTACGCATGATCTAGAGTTCGCAGTAGTGATTTATGCCCTAAAGTTGTGGAGACACTTGTTATATGGCGCATTATTTAAAATTTATACCGATCATAAAAGTTTAAAGTAAGTTTTCACTCAAAGTGAGTTGAATCTGCGCTAGAGAAGATGGTTAGAGTATGTTGCTGATTATGATGTTGAGATCCAGTACCATCCGGGCAAAGCTAATGTGGTAGCTGACGCTCTGAGTAGAAAGACGGCGAAAGTTTTTAATATTTCTGTGGATTCACTGGTAGAAGAATTTCTCTTGATGGGTATCTCTGTTAGGAGTTGTAACTCGTCAAGTAGTATGGAGGTAGCTGAACCTTCATGGATTGCACTCACAAGATTGCATCAGATGGAAGATCCTGAGTTGTTGTACCTCTACAAGAGAACTGAGAAAGGAGAATTGCCAGATTTTTCGATCGATGACGCGGCTAATTTGAAGTACCGCAGTAGATTTTGCATCTCCAATGTAGAAGATATTCGCGTTAAGTTGTGCAGTGAGGCTCATGCTTCCAGTGCTACCTACCACCCAGGTTCATCTAAGATGTAACAAGATTTGAAGCAGATATCCTGGTGGTTCAGAATGAAAGGTGATATAGTGAAGTTCGTTTCAAAATGTTTTACATGCAAGCGAGTAAAGGCCGATCATGGCAGACCTGGTGGAAAGCTAACGCCCTTTGAAATTTCGTGTTGCAAGTGGGAGAGTGAAGGTAAGGGTTAGATCTGAAATACTCTACAGGGGGGGTGAATAAAGTATTTAGGATTTATCAAACTTTTTTCTAATTAACAAATCAGGTCTAAGATAACTCAATCAAACACAACAAACCTAAGCCACACAGCCACAGTAAGAACAAAAGAAAAGGTGCAACGAGACCACAAGAATTTTATAGTGGTTCCCCAACCTGGGTACATCCACTCTTCTACCACTCTGGTAGGAATCCACTCAGGTTTTGATCAGGTGACTGGCACCAATGTGCTTTTGATCAGGTGCTCAAAAACCAATCCGCAAGTCTTTTGATCAGGTGACTTGAAACCAGCAATAACTTTTGAAGGGAGTTAAGAACTCCTTATACAGTGGGGGATGAGAGAGTGATTATGTCTTCTCTTTCTCAATTACAACTGAGAAGACTTTAATGGATCTTGATTTTGACAAAGCTCCTCCTGAGATCTAGATTTGTTCAGGAAGGATGGAGCTTTGCTTTAGGGTGAGTAGGCCTTCTATGTTTCAGCCTTGACAAGCAAGTATCCAGTGCTTCTTGACTGATATAGTAATTGTTGTCCTTTGAAGAATCCTGGGATGAAGACAGAAGAAGACTCTTGATTTAAATGGTTGTTCTTCTTCTTCAGCTTGTTGTTCTTTCTCTGGTCAAGGGTTTGGGCTTATTGTTCTCTGTTACTTTATGATTGTTGTTACTCTATTGTGCTCTGCATGTTCTCCTGAGAAGAAACAAGAAAACCCTTATTGTTGTCTTGTGTGTTCTTAATGCTAAAAGAAGAAAACGAAAAATCCTTTTTATATTTCTGTGTAATCTTCCATCAGAATTTTGAATTTCTTACTTCATTCAATGTTGACGGCCTGGAGAATATTTGCATTGATTGATTTCTCCAACTGTCCCATAGAAAAACATCAAGCAATAATCCTGATGAAATCCATAATCAATGCTGCGTCTAACTGTAATATTCAGAGAATATTTAGCATTGATTACTCAGGAATTATTGCAATAAATTAAGGACAGAGGGAGGAAAATATCGAAGTCTGGAATTTCACAGAAATCATTGAGCAGAGAACAAAATTCGTCGACCTGGATCCAGAGTTCATCGAGCAGAGAAGTCAAGTTCGTCGACCAGATAATAGTTGATCGTCGAGCTGAGATCCAAGATCGTCTACCTAATAACAGATAACTGCTTTCTCTAGACCCTTGCCAATTCTGTGCATCAAGATCGTCGTGCTGAGAGTATAACTTCGTCGACTAGAGTTCAGAATTCCATGTTTCTTGGACTTAAGAATATTGAAGTAACGTGTCCAGAAATCGTTGACGTCAGAACTGGGTTCGTCGACCTGAGAACTAGTTTTGTCGAGAAGAGAGCTTCTAACTGCTACTTGATAAATCTTGCCAAGACTGTGGTCTAAGTTCGTCGAGCTGAGAAGGTGAGTTCATCGACTGGAGTGTGATCCTGGACTTAGAATACTTAGATGTTTCTGGAATAAGATGTTGAAGTAGATGATCCAAAAACCGTCGAGTTGAGAACTAAATTCGTCGACTGCAGTTCAGAGAGAAATTCTGGACTTGAAATGTTGAAATATGGTGTCCATAAATCGTCAACCTGAGCACCAAGTTCGTCGAGATCAGCTCAGAGAATTGTCTCTGAGTTCGTCAAGCCGAGCACGCCTTTCGTCGACCTGAGTTCGACAAACGTTGAACTTATTTCCTGAGTCTTTGAAATTTCTCTAAGTCTTGAGTATTTTGTAGTCTGTTGATGGCTGGATCATGTATTGTTAACTCTAAGGACATGGCCTAAACTCTAGGACACACATATGACCCTAGCTATACATGTTGGGTCAAACATCCTAGTTTAGTGAACCTAGCCCAAATCCAACTAGGGATCCTACAATCTTCCCCTATTTGGGTAAGGTCACTAATTACAGAATCACATTATTAACAAAGCAAGAAAAATATATCTGGCAGGAATTTTAACTGTTGCCTGAGCGCCAACAGTTACCCTCTGCATGACGTGGCTTCACGACAAGTATTTTCTCTTACTATGATATAACATAAATGTTGAGAAAATGCGGGTTGTGACAGTTGTTATCAGAGGGAGGTTGCTTTGACAATCGGTCGAGCAACCTTCTCTTGTTGGTGTTAGTTGTCTAGTGTCATTTCAAACACACACCGATATGTGATTAGTACGTCTTGGCTGAAGTATGAACTCTTCACTCATAGTATGATAAGAAGTATACGGGGCATATTATGTAGTATGGGATGCATAATATGTGTTTTTATATAGATCCACCATAAGTGCCAACATGTGACAGTTATTTAGTATGAGATGCATAACCATCATCACATGGGTGCCCATTAGCACATTTTACTTTTTCGTTATATGCAATATTATGTAGTATGGGATGCAAAATATTTCATGTGTACGCCGCTCATAACATGCATTAAGGCCTTTTAGAATGCATAGCACATCATGCATAGCATAACATGGCATTTGCACAAGTGCCAAGCTTTAGATCTATATGATGATATGTGTACACACATTGTTTTGAGTCAAAAGAATACAAATTCATGCATTCATGGACTTTGCACAAGAATTAATAGAATGATGGTATGTCATCCTAGGTTTAATTATTTCATCATTTATAAAATTCACAGAGCAAGTTAGCACCAAGAGCCAGTATTTATGTATGTTTTTTCTGTACTGGGTTGTTTTGTTCTAGCGGTTAAGCTAGGTTTTGACTCGTTACTTGTTGTAATTATTAGAATGTTGAGACGTCATATGATGAGGTCGACTACCCAGTCAGAGGGTGAGTCGTCTAATGCTTAGAACGAGGCCGTGATTGAATGATTGTGACAGAGCAATAAGCTTTGTCTAGGCAAATGTTGGAGATGCAGTCGCAGATCCAAAACTTTTTGACTGTCGTTACAGGACAGCCGCTTAGAGTTCAGTACCCAGTCGTGAGTCAAGGTGTTCCAGTTCCTCTTGCTCCTCTAGTGCCCCCAACTGTGCTGCTACCAGAGATGAACTTCATCTCGAACTTCCAGTGACTAGGACCCCCTATCTATGATGGTAGGGCAGACTTCATGATGTTTGATGACTGGATTATAGCCATTGAGGAGATGTTCTCTTACTCTGGAGTTTCAGTAGACCAGAGAGTGATGGTCCCTGCCTACCAGCTCAAAGGCTTGGCAAAGAGTTGGTGGCTAAGGGAGAAGGAAAACTTGAAGGGTGGATGTTCTTAGAAAGTCTTCAAGGAGCTTTTGCTGAAGAAGTTTCTGTTGTCGGTCGATCGAGACTATTTGTTAAATGATTTCCTGCACTTAAAGTAGAGGCAGCTCACTGTGAGTGAGCATGAGGTGGAGTTTAGCAAGCTGAGCCAGTTCGCCCCAGATTTAGTAGTTTCTAAAGACAACAGAGTCAAGCATTTTCTGGGTGGTCTGAATAGTGACATCGAGCAATTGGCGAGTGCTTATAGATCAGAGAGTTATGTTGAAGCAGTCAAAGCAGCTCTTAAGGTTGATGCAATTGACAATGCCAAGAACCGATGGCAACAAATGAGAATGGATAAGAGAAAGACTGGTGAGAATAAGAGTTCCCAGGAATCTGGTGCTGCTTCGAGAAAGAGGACAAAGAAATATGCACTTTCTATGGCCGGCCAGACCACCCGTTTGAGAAATGTTTCAAGAGGATAGGAGCTCAGATACAGGAGCAGGTCCATGCGATCTAAGGTGCTCCTAAAGGGTATTTGGTTTGTACCTCATGCAAACGAAAGTGGCATGATGTTGCCCACTATTAGGATAAGGTTAGAATTTGATTTTAGTGCGGACAGAAAGGTCACGTCAAGTCAAAGTGCCCACAGTCTCAGCCTGCGCTGTAGCCAGTTCCGCTTCAGGCTTTGCCACCGCCGCAGCCTGTAGACAAAGGGAATGGAAAGTTGAACGTGTTGTCTCTAGAGGAGGCCCAGAATTCTACTCAAGTGATTTCAGGTTAGTTTATAACCTGGTTTTTTCTATTTTAGCTTGTAGTTGTTGTTTGGATGTAGTTCGATTAGTTATGTAAGCATTTTTAAAGAGAAATTTAGGGTAAAGAACCGTTGGGCATGTGTTTTTTGATTCCGGTGCTACCCACTTGTTTTTTTGGCTAGGGCCTTTGTTGAGCATCATCGTTTGACTCTCGATCAAGTCGACGATTCGTTTCAAGTAAAGTTTACTTCCAGTGATTCGGTGGTGTCGGACCAGGGTATCCACAGTTGTTTGATTTTGTTAGGCAATTTCCTAGCAGTTGCTGATTTGAAGGTGATAGGCATGGAGGATTTTGATGTGATCTTGGGCATGGACGAGTTGTCCAAATATCATGCAGTTATCCAGTGCAAGGTTAAGCGCTTGGACTTCAAGATGGACAACGGTCAACCCGGGAGCGTTTATGGTTTTCCACACCAAGTTTTTCCGATTATATCTGCGGTACGTGCTCAGAAGTTGGTAAATTCTGGATGTTTTGCTTGTTTGGTTTCAGTTTTGGAAACTGTTGTTAGCTTGCCGCGTATAGAGGAGATTCCACTGGTGCATGAGTTTCTGGATGTTTTTCCAGCTAATCTTCCTGGTCTTCTGCCTGAGAGGGACGTGGAGTTTGTCATAGATCTGGAGGTAGGCACCCGTCATATTGCTAAGGCACCGTACCGGATGGCCCCACTTGAGTTGGAGGAGTTGCGTACTAAGTTGGATGAGTTGCTCTTAAATGGTTTTATTAGGCCGAGTTCTTCACCTTGGGGTGCTCCGTCTTGTTTGTAAAGAAAAAGGATGGATCAATGAGGTTGTGTATTGACTACAGAGAGCTGAATAAAGTCACCATTAAGAATGGATATCCCATACCAAGGATTGATGACTTATTTGATCAGTTGCGTGGTAGCTCTGTGTTTTCAAAGATCGATCTTCGTTCAGGCTACCAAAAGTTGAGGATTCATGAGGCAGATATTCCACGGACTACTTTCCGTTCACATCACGGGCATTTTGAGTTTTTAGTAATGTTCTTTGGTTTGACCAATGCTCCCTCTGCCTTTATGGATATGATGAATCGTGTGCTCAAGGATTTTCTGGACCGTTTCGTGGTCGTGTTTATAGATGACATTTTGGGGTATTCCCGTAGTGATGTTGGGCATGCCTAGCACTTGCGTTTAGTTTTGTCAACCTTGAGGGAGCATAAGATGTATGCCAAACTAAGTAAGTGTGAGTTTTGGTTGCCCCAGGTGTCTATCTTGGGTGATGTGGTAAATAAAGATGGAATTTCAGTTGACCCTGAGAAGTTAACTGCTGTTATGGATTGGAATAGGCCCACCACCCCCAAGGAGATAAGGAGCTTCCTAGGGTTGGCTGGCTATAATAGAAGGTTTGTGGAGAGTTTCTCTAAGTTATCTGGGCCTTTGATAAAACTGATGCAGAAGAACACAGCTTTCATTTGGAGCGATAAGTGCGAGGAAGCCTTTCTGGAATTGAAGAAGAGATTGTGCACTGCTCTAGTTTTGTCTCTTCCTACTGAAGGGTTGGAATATGTGGTGTATGTAGACGCATCACATGTTGGTCTGGGTTGTGTGTTGATGCAAGAAGGCAAGATAATTGTGTATGGGTCGAGACAGCTAAAGTTACATGAAAAGAACTTCCCTACGCATGATCTAGAGTTCGCAGCAGTGATTTATGTCCTAAAGTTGTGGAGACACTTGTTATATGGCGCATTATATAAAATTTATACCGATCATAAAAGTTTAAAGTACGTTTTCACTCAAAGGGAGTTGAATCTGCGCCAGAGAAGATGGTTAGAGTATGTTGTTGATTATGATGTTGAGATCCAGTACCACCCGGGAAAAGCTAATGTGGTAGCTGACGCTCTGAGTAGAAAGACGGCGAAAGTTTTTAATCTTTCTCTGGATTCACTAGTAGAAGAATTTCTCTTGATGGGTATTTCTGTTGGGAGTTGTAACTCGTCAAGTAGTATGGAGGTAGCTGAATCTTCATGGATTGCACTCACAAGATTGCATCAGATGGAAGATCCTGAGTTGTTGCACCTCTACAACAGAACTGAGAAAGGAGAATTGCTAGATTTTTCGATCGATGACGCGCCTAATTTGAAGTACCGCGGTAGATTTTGCATCCCCAATGTAGAAGATATTCGCGTTAAGTTGTGCAGTGAGGTTCATGCTTCTAGTGTTGCCTACCACCCAGGTTCATCTAAGATGTACCAAGATTTGAAGCAGATATCCTGGTGGTTCGGAATGAAAGGTGATATAGTGAAGTTCGTTTCAAAATGTTTTACATGCAAGTGAGTAAAGGCCGATCATGGCAGACCTGGTGGAAAGCTAACGCCCTTTGAAATTCCGAGTTGGAAGTGGGAGAGTGAAGGTAAGGATTAGATCTGAAATACTCTAGAGGGGGGGGGGTGAATAGAGTATTTAGGATTTATCAAACTTTTTGCTAATTAACAAATCAGGCCTAAGATAACTCAATCAAACACAACAAACCTAAGCCACACAGCCACAGTAAGAACAAAAGAAAAGGTGCAACGCGACAACACAAAAATTTTATAGTGGTTCCCCAACCTGGGTACATCCACTCTTCTACCACCCTAGTAGGAATCCACTCAGCTTTTTGATCACGTGACTGTCACCAATGAGCTTTTGATCAAGTGCTCAAAAACCAATACTCAAGTCTTTTGATCAGGTGACTTACAACCAGCAATAACTTTTGAAGGGAGTTAAGAACTCTTTATACAGTGGGGGATGAGAGAGTGATTATGTCTTCTCTTTCTCAATTACAACTGAGAAGACTTTAGTGAATCTTGATTTTGACAAAGCTCCTCCTGAGATCAAGATTTGTTCAGGAAGGATGGAGCTTTGCTTTAGGGTGAGTATGCCTTCAATGTTTCAGCCTTGACAAGCAAGTATCCAGGTGCTTCTTGACTGATATAGTAATTGTTGTCCTTTGAAGAATCCTGGGATGAAGACAGAAGAAGACTCTTGATTTAAATGGTTGTTCTTCTTCTTCTTCAGCTTGCTGTTCTTTCTCTGGTCAAGGGCTAGGGCTTATTGTTCTCTGTTACTGTATGATTGTTGTTACTCTATTGTGCTCTGCATGTTCTCCTGAGAAGAAAGAAGAAAACCCTTATTGCTGTCTTGTGTGTTCTTACTGCTAAAAGAAGAAAACGAAAAATCCTTTTTATATTTCTGTGTAATCTTCCTTCCGAATTTTGAATTTCCTTCTTCATTTAATGCTGACGGCCTGGAGAATATTTGCATTGATTGATTTCCCCAACTGTCCCATGGAAAAACATCAAGCAATAATTCTGATGAAATTCATAATCAATGTTGCATCTAACTGTAATATTCAGAGAATATTTAACATTGATTACTCAGGAATTATTGCAATAAATTAAGGACAGAGGGAGGAAAATATCTAAGTCTGGAATTTCACAAAAATCGTTGAGCAGAGAACAAAATTCGTCGACCTGGATCCAGAGTTCTTCGAGCTGAGAAGTCAAGTTCGTTGACCAGATAATAGTTGATTGTCGAGCTGAGATCCAAGATCGTCGACCTAATAATAGATAACTGCTTTCTCTAGACCCTTGCCAATTCTGTGCATCAAGTTCGTCGAGCTGAGAGTATAACTTCGTCGACTAGAGTTCAGAATTCCATGTTTCTTGAACTTAAGAATATTTAAGTAATGTGTCCAGAAATCGTCGACCTCAGAACTGGGTTCGTCGACCTGAGAACTAGTTTCGTCGAGAAGAGAGCTTCTAACTGCTACTTGATAAATCTTGTCAATACTGTTGTCTAAGTTCGTCGAGCTGAGAAGGTGAGTTCGTCGACTGGGGTGTGATCCTGGACTTAGAATACTTAGATGTTTCTGGAATAAGATGTTGAAGTAGATGATCCAGAAATTATCGAGCTGAGAACTAAGTTCGTCGCTCGGGAAGGGTCAAACTCCCAATACGTTGTTGAGGACGGATTACTTTGGAAAGACAGTCGTCTATGCGTCCCAAGCGTAGGAAATTTGCGGGTGGAATTGTTGTACGAGGCGCATCATACCAAGTACTCGATTCACCCGGGGAGCACGAAGATGTACCGCGATGTTAAGAAATTCTTCTAGTGGCGCCAGGACTGAAGAAGGATGTGGCACTATACGTGGCGAAGTGCCAAACTTGCACCTTAGTGAAGGCAGAGTGCCAAAAGCCGGGAGGATTCTTAAAGTCCTTGCCTATTCCGGAGTGGAAGTTCGACGACATCACTATGGACTTTGTGCACGGTTTGCTAAGGTCGCAGAAGGGGAACGACGCCATTTGGGTGGTCGTAGATCGTCTAACGAAGGTGTCGCACTTCATTCCGCATAGGAAGGATGATCCCGTAGAGAAACTGGCAAAGTTATATGTGGATAACATAGTACAGATTCACGGTATGCCCCGCAGCATCGTGAGTGACCGAGATGGGCGGTTCACGTCCAATAATTGGAGATTATTGCAGCGGATGTTGGGGACAAAGCTGACTTTTAGCACAGCCTTTCATCCGCAGATGGATGGTCAGACCGAGAGGGTCAATAGGACAATGGAAGACATGCTTCGCATGTGCGTCCTGTATTTTGGAAAGCAGTAGGAGGACCACTTATACTTGGTGGAGTTCCCGTACAACAATAGCTACCAGGCAAGCATTCAAATGGCGCCCTTCGAGGCCCTTTATGGTAGAAAATGTCGCACGTCGTTATCTTGGTTGGAAACGGGTGAGTAAAAGTTGTACAAGAGCCAAGAGGTCGAAGATGCTACGCCATTGGTTCGAACAATTCGAGAGAGGTTACTTGTCGCTCAGGACCGAGAAGCGAAGTACTATAATGCCAAGCACAGGAACGTAGAGTTCACTGTCGGCGACTGGGTGTACTTGAAGATCAAGCCGTTCAAGGATGTCTCGCGGGTGCGGCGCTTGAAGAAGCTGAGCCCGAGGTACCTTGGACCTTTTGAGGTTCTGGAGCGGATCAGTGAAGTATCTTATCGTTTGAAGATATCAGTGGAGCTTAGTGGTCTACATGATGTATTCCATATATCGGTGCTACGGAAGGCGGTGCAAGAGCCTTCGCATGTGATTGTGGTGGATCAAGTTCCAGTCGAGAATAGGTTGACGACGAAGGCCAAGCCCGTTCGAATTGAGGACTCAGAAGTCAAGCGGCTTCGCAATAAAGAGATCAGGATGGTCAAGGTTCGTTGGGACAATTGCGGTCGGGAAGAGCACTCTTGGGAGCGAGATCAGACCATGCTTGAGGAGTACCCGGAGTTGTTTCACTCAGGTACCGTTTAAGTTTTATGTCTCTTTCCTTTATGTAATTTCGAGGACGAAATTCTTTTAAGGGGGAGAGAGTTGTAACGCCCCAAAATTCGAAAATATGACGGTCAGCGTTGGGAGCCCCATATGGTGTCGATACAAGGTCCATGGTGTCTACACAAGGGCAGTGGTGTCGACACAAGGGCCATGGTGTCGACATAGGGGCAGCGGTGTCGACACAAGGCTTGCGGTGTCGATACAATTCTTGCGGTGTCGACAAAAGGCTGCGGTGTCGACACAACGCCAGGGTATCGACACAGGGTGTCGACACAACACAGGGTGTCGACACAACGACAGGGTGTCGAGACAGGGTGTCGACACAACACCAGGGTGTCGACATAGGGTGTCGACACAGGGTGTCGACAAGGTCTCGACACAGGGTGTCAACAGGGTATTGACACAGGGTCTCGGAAGGGTCTCGACAGTCTTGACACATGGTCTCGAAAAAATGTCTCGACACAAGCTGTGTTAGAGTTTGAAGCGCACGGGTCGTGAACCGTGCGGTGTTCGGCCCATCTTTTCCACTTCAGGCCCGGATCGTAGCCGTTCGTTTCTTACTGGGATCCGACGGCTGGTGGTTATTCCTACTGGGATATACCTAGGATTAGGGTTTCAAATCCCTCATTTTCTGTTCGCTTGTTCTCGGTCTATGATCTAGAGAGAGGGGAGAGCAAAGAGGAAGAGGAAGGTTAGATCCGGTCACCGGCGGAGCTTCGGAGCTCCAAATCGCGAGCCGACTTCGAATCTACGAAGGTAAGGAGGTTGCGGTCCTTTCCATCCGCGTAAATTTCCATAGAGCCATGGAAGAACGCTAGGGAAACGATTTTCTACTTGATCATGTGAAGCTCTCTTTTCCTTTGCATAGGAAGCTCGCTCTCACGAGTTTGCGGTGAGTTGAGGCGTTCCTTCGGGTAGACATGAATAGTCCCCGTTGTGTGCATGTAGAGTCCGTAATCGAGAACAGATATAGGCATGATGTGTGAAGCCTACCCAGACAAGTTGGTCTGGATCGGTGATGTTGCATTGCATAAATGGCCGGAGAAGACTCCGTGCAATTGGTTGTTTTTCGGGTTTTCTACGGGGTAGATTGCAGCAGGGAGCCTTGAGGATTAACTCCAAGGTGCACCCAAAAAACTGGGCAGATGCGTGATTCTGCCAACATTTTGGCCTGGGAGCCAACTTGAACATAACCGGGCTATGTGAAGTGTGTGACGGAAATGGGACTCGGGGGAAGTTTGACCCGCGCATATAGCTTAAATTGTCGTTGCGATGTGAGCACGGGTTAGGCGGAACTGTACCCGTTCTATGTCGTTCGGTTGGAGCCGTTGGCATAGATAAGGGTCTTAGGCGGTCTATGGCTTAAAATGACGTGACCAATACCGGAAAGACAAAATGCTCATAGGATTGGTCGTCAAAGTGGAGATGGTGTGACCAGGGTGTCTATGGCTTAAATTGACGTGACATTGACCGATTCACCGAGAATGTGCCCTGAGTGCACGGGGTGTGTGGCCGTGTGTGCCTACGCCTATGATGTAGTGTTGTTACATAACTGCTTGGTTATGCTAATAAAGTGCAGGGAAGGAGCATCGCCACCCCGAGTTTGGGGGCGGGATCCTTATAATTTGGTCAGCATAGCTGACCGTTGTTTTTGTTTGCCACCATTGCGGTGGATTGTTGCTTGCAGGTGCTGCAGGACCGAGCAGTAAATAGCGGGCTAAAGCCCAAGTTGCTGAGCCGGCCCTCGAAGGCCTAATTTTGAGTGTTTTCTTTTATTCATGTATGGTCAGGCTGCGTGCCGAGGTTTGAAAAACATGTAATTTGAGGAAAACAATTGTAAGGCCATAAGGTTAGTACTTGTGTATTTGTACTTCATTCCTTTTGGCTTTGTAGTGGATATTCATGGTAGTGTTGAGTTCTTTATTAATGCAACTATTAATATTGCTTCTGCTAGAATGACTCTGTGTAGGACGTTGGATTGGTTAGATGGTTTCCATTTAGTAACCACCCGGTCTGTCTGTGGTATATGGCGTCGGGCTCCGGCCGGACCTACTGATATATGCTATATGATGGATAGGGGATGTTACAGGTACTCCCCGTGCGGATTTAGTTATTTTTATGTGTATATTGGTGCTGGGAGATGTTGCTCCCGCTTTAGTTTTTGTTGTGCAGGTGGTCAGTTTTCCCCTAAAGTAGGAATTCTGACCTGTGGAAAATGCACGGTCGTGCAATTCCTTACTGCACGCTTTCTACCAAATCGTGCTTTTTCTCCAGGTTTCTCTGGATGGACAGACCAACCCATGTGATTTATTCACACACGGTTTTCCTATTGTTATCCAGTTTTATAACACTCTGTGGTTAATCGTGCGAGTTGTTCACGCACGGGCAAAAGTACCCGTGCGCAAGTAAAATGCACGTTTCCACCTACTTGCCCTGAATTTCAGCGCTCTGTGGTTACCCGTGCATTTTCCTTCAGTCACGGGCGGAAGCGTTTGTGTGCGAGTAAAACGCACGGGTCAACGCATCTTCTTCCGCAATATTGGCCTGGAAGTTAATATCGCACGGTTAACGCACAATCGTGCGCCAAACCGTGCGTGACCATTTTTCTGACCTACACGTATTTAAGTTCAGGAGTTGACTAGAGCAGGGAACAGTCCGCCATTTCCGCTCCTCTGAGCGGGAAATCTTTCCTCCATCCGCTTTTCCTCTCTCCTCCTTGAATAGCTCATCCGGCGACCGTTCTTCCACCGAACTTCACCACTAGCAAAGATCTTCTACTATTTTTCGCATCTCCATCTCAAGAGGAACATTTGGAGCTCTTTCTCGCCACCATTGAAGAGTTTTCTGGCGACTATCAGCATTCACAGAACTTGAGGAAGATGGGGAAAAGGCCTTTGAAGTAGGTGACAACACTTTAAGCTTCCTCGGACATCAACCACTGACTGAATCCGGACGAAGACTGACAACCTTCGACTCCAGCCGAGAATCGTGCCTTCACTTCACTTGTTGGGTGGTAAATCTCCTCTTTACACTGATTTGGATGTTGTTTCTAAGATTTGAATGTTTGCTAAACTTACTAGGAACTCTTAACAATGTTCATGTTGGTTTTTTATTGACGTTGTTGTTTTAGTACTTAGTTTGGCTCTACTTCCTTAGCTTGCTTTATGTTGATTGCTTGGTGTACGCTGCACTAACGTGTGTTAGGGGCTGGCTTGGAGAAGTGGTGTTTTTGACCCTCGACGGTTACGACCGCACACTTTAATACTCATCGGAGTATTCCACCCTTGTGAAGCGGTGAAGGTGACCCGCATAATTACTTTTTGTTGTTCTAAAACACCCCCAACCTTTGTTGCATTTGCAATCACTTTACGACGTGAAATATCACACTCCCAATCTGCACTCCTCGAGAGGTTCGATACTCGGAGGATAACTCCGCCCAGTTTATTACATGACAACAATCGGTGCACTTCCCGAGATTGCATCATGTTTTTGGCATCATTGTCTGGGAGTGCAACCGTTGTGTGTATTTTTGTATTAGAAAAGTTGTTGCAAATGTTTTTGTTATTTTGATCGGTTTTTGTGTGTTGTATGTCCGATCCAAATCCCAGGGATAGAGGTGAAGAACTTGAAGTTGATCCTGAAACCGCACGAGCAAGGCGAGCCCGCCGGCATGTTGTTGCTGAAGAAAGAGAAAGAATGGAAGATTTAGGTCAACAAGGACATGGTGTCGGTGAACGGCTCGTTAAGGACCAGGAGGTGGTTCGACCCCGCATTAGGACAATGCGCGACTTCACAACCCCTACCGCTGGAAGTATTTACCCCGGTTTCGACGCGGCCATCGTGAACCATCAGTTCGAGATAAAGCTCGCCATCCTCAACATGATTCGCAATAACACGCAGTTTTCGGGCCTGCCAAGTGAGGATCGGCAACTCCATCTGGTGAAATTCTCGGAGATTTGTGGTACCTTCTACTACGTTGGTATTACAGATGACGTGGTGAAGGTAATGTTGTTCCCTTTTTCGCAACATGACAAGGCAAAAACCAGGCTCCACACTATTGCTCTCGGGACTGCGACTACGTGGGAAGCTCTTTCCTCGATGTTCTTAGCCAAGTTCCACGCGGTGGACAAAATAGTGAATGCCCGAAGGGAGATAGCCACCTTCCGGCAGCTGGACCAGGAAACATTATCTGAGGCCTAGGAGAGATTTTCTAATTTGCAGTGTCGATGCACCCAGCACATCTGTGAGCCGTGGAATTTGGTTGAAATATTTTATTTTGCTGTTCAGCCTAATTACAGTGCCATGATCGACGCGGCCGCTGGAGGCACTTTCATGAACCTTACTCCCTACGATGCTTTGCGGCTCCTTCGTGACACCGATTCCCATAGCACGTATTGGACTTGTGGAAGAAACGCGCCTAGGGGTGCGAGAAATATGTTTAGGTAAATGTGGTGCAGGCGTATGCTGAGGTGAGCCATCCTACAATGGATGGAATGATGTTGTTAACCAGATCGACCCCTCCTCCAGTTCAGGTGATGGATATTTCATGCCAGGGTTGTGGAAACCCCAGCCATCATACATATGAGTGCCTAGCTGGAGAAGGTTTTGCTGATCCCTCAGGTATATCTGCTGATGAGTGTGTGAATTTTATTAATAATCAGAACTGCGCTGCTCCTTATAACAATGCTTATAACCCGAATGCGAGAAATCATCGCAATTTCTCCTGGAATCAATATGTTCCATGTCAAAGGTGGCTGGGAGGCCAACATTAGTTTGATGCAATCTGGTTATAATCAGAACAACCGCCACAATCTGGTTATAATCAGAATGCGCAGGGGACGCGAAAGAGTGCGTTAGAAGACATGATGGAAAAATTCATGGAGATGGCCCAATCCAACATGGCCACTCAGACCGCCTCGATGAGAAACTTGGAGACGTGGCTGGGGCAACTAGCCCAAGTGTTCTCTGAGCGTACTCACGGCACCCTCTCGAGCGATACGAAAAAAAAATCCTTGTGAGCAAGGGAAGTGTGTTTGGGAGACATATGAGTGTATTGAAAATGAAGTGGCCATGAAATGCGAAATAAATGAGGTAGACACAGTGGCTCTATGTGATTTCGTATCCTCTTGTAACATTCTTGCTTTGCAAGATGTTGAAAAATTTAATTTAAATATCAAGTCGAATGTCCGGAAATCACTCAAGCTAGCCGACGGTTCGGTAGTTAAGACTGATGGTGGGGTGGGATAAAGGAGGTGGAAGTGATATTGAAAGGGGATGCGGTGGTCACTGACATCCAGGTGCTGGGACTAATGGGAATGCTTAAAAACTCATCTTAGGGGTCCTCTTCTTGAATGCTAGTGTGGCGACATTACAGTTTAATGTGAGTGGCATCATCTTGGCATCCAAGGTTGAATCACCTTTGCCGCCATCCCTCCCCCCTATGATCCGAATGAACCTGAAAAACTGCAGGATTTAAATGTTGTGTTATCTAACAGTTTACCTAGTGTTGTTGAGATAGGTGTGCAGCAGAAAGGGGAAACCATAGCGGAGTTGCTTGCAGTGCAGTAAATTGAGGATTTGAAGGGTAGTGAGCGTAGCATGCCTGCTGAAAGCATGAATGAAATAGAATTAAAAACTTATAATGAATCAAATGATGTTTGTAAAAATGTAAAACAGGTTACTTGGGTTGATCTATCACCCGCCGCGGGTGAGGAAATGATGCCTCCGGACAGAAAAGCTAAAGTTGCCTCTTGATTGGATGGAGTGGTTGTGCCGCCATGTCGATCTCCATCTGTGGAATTGTGAAAAAAATGGAGTGCGAGAAGGAAGAGGCTAAGGGCAGGGGAGATTCGTCTTCCCAGGGCCCTAAAGCTTTCGCTTCTCCCTTATCTCGCGTGTCCGGGGGGATCTATCACAAGTCAGCATTTAGCTGAGATGTGAAGGATCTCCGCCCCCCCCCCCCCCTTTTGTAGCATAATTTGTGTTTAATGTTGTGAGTGAAATTTTAGACTTTATCGTTGCATATTGTGCTTATGATCTTAAACTCTATATAAAACTGCTAATACAGGTATTTGGTCCACCTTAAGCACGGTAAAGAAAAGTGACTTCTGGGAGACAACCCGTTATTTTATTTTTGTTGTTTTTGCATATTCTATAATATGATTGTTGTGCTTGGAGGTATTTTCTTTTGCAGGTGAAGTTCATTTGGGTCGTGGATATTTCAACAGAAATTAACATCAATCTTCTGGTATGCTCATTTCTGAGCATTGGGTAACCCCTTCTCCTTACTTGCTTTTTAATTTCACGATCACATTGTGGTGTCAGGATGTTTAGGCTAAGTATGGTGGGGAGAGTGATGCGGGTTACTCACTCACGTGCATTAAATCATTATCATGCTAGAATAATATTTTCATTAACTATATTTAATGTTTGGCATTACATACCACTGCACCACACTTGAGTGCGTTATTGAATAGGAGCACGTCGTGAGTTTTATCGTCACTATTGTGCGATTTGGAAAATTTCGGCGCTAGCCTAGGATTGTGAGGCAGAGTTAAATGTTGACTCCAGTAGTGCTCCTAATCAAGTGCTCACGTCTCATTTAGGATTACCTATAGAATTAGATTCTTTTAATGCTCATAGAGTATATTATTTCTATTGGTGTGAATCTTGTTTATTCTACTCATCTACTTCGAAACCGGTGTGAATCAAACGGTAGCATAGGGATGTGTGTCGACATCGCTAGCCTCGTATTGCTCGAGTTGGGAGGAAGGATTGTCTTTCTCGGTTGTTAAGAACTTGCCCCTAGCTACTCTCGAAGCATGAGTACAAGGTTAGTCAAGTGCGCGCATGATGTATGCTGTCACATTGTCAAGTTTGAGCCTTGTACCATTCCCGACGCCTCTCCGTTGCTATCCCCGCTGACACTGTCCCTTCCTTTGACGCCCCTACGCCTTGCTACCAAAGCCATATAGCCTTTCTACTCGCACACCCGAATGTGGTCGCTCGGTTAGTTTGTTTTGTTGTCGTTTTGTATCCGTTATGTGTGGCAGCTATGTGGGAGTTTGTGCAGCTTGTTGTGTTGTCGTGTTTTCGATTTGTTTTGGTTATTTGGTTAAATAAAAAGAAAAAATAATAAATTAAATGAATTGGAAAAGAAAATTCACAATGTGGAATAAAAGAGAAAAGAAAAGAAAAAATTGTTGTAGAGTTGTGAAATTTTGCTATATTGTGTTCGTTATGGGCGTGCACGCACCATTAAAAGTCCAAGTCTGGTGGTTCACCGCACGTGTTTGTCATTGAGTATAGCTGTGAGTGTTTTCGGGCGGACTCATTTTGGGTGTGCATATCTGTCTTGTTTATTTTTGTATACCCACCTTCGAATAAGCCTACATTATACTCCAAGTCCTACGGATTCGCGCTTGAGCCAAACGAGAGCCGTGGAGAGAGTGTGAATGGGCAAGCATATGGTCACCGACATTGGTGGATTCCTTTGGAGGTTATCTCGATCCCTTTCTTTGGCAATGCTCAACTTAGTGATTGTCTGCTTTCTCCTTGCGCGTGACCGAATGATTCCCCTCGATTCTATAGTAGAGTATTAATAATATTTTGATACGCATTTTGAAATATATAGTCTATTAGTGCATAATCAGAAATTCCTTCTACGGTGTTCCTATGAGCGTGAGCATGCGATTTCACATGGTACTCCGCTACGCATTTTAAGGCCAGCTTGCTATTTTACTCATCCGCATTAGGGATGATTTGCTCGGGACGAGCAAATGTTTAAGTCTGGTGGTGTGATGAGTACAATTTATACAGGGTTTTCCGGACTCATCTGGGCTTATTATCATGCATGTGCACTACTATTTCAGTAGGAAATGTCATATATTTGATTAAGGATTCACTTAGCCATTATGCACTGTTTCGGCCCATCTTGGTTTGCGAATTACACCGGGATGTTGGGGGTAAGTGCTGGGGTACTCGCCATGCAAATTTTGTTATTTTTATGTGTATATTGGTGCTGGGAGTTGTTGCTCCAGCTTTGTTTTTTGCTGTGCAGACGGTCAATTTTCCCCCAAAGCAGGAATTCTGACTTGTGGAAAACGCACGGTCGTGCAATTCCTTAGCGCACGCTTTCTACCGAATCGTGCGTTTTCTGCAGGTTTCTCTAGATAGACTAACCAACTGTGCGATTTCTTCACGCACGGTTTCATCTAAACCGTGCACGAAGGAGACGCACGATTTTCATGTTGCTTTCTAGTTTTATAGCGCTCTGTGGTTAATCGTGCGAGTTGTTCACGCACGGGCAGAAATGCCCGTGTGCGAGTAAAACGCACGGTTCTACCTACTTACTGTGAATTTCAGTGCTCTGTGGTTACCCGTACGTTTTCCTTCACGCACAAGCGGAAGCGTCTGTGCGAGAGTAAAACGCACGGGTCAACGCATCTTCTTCCGCAATCTTGGCCCGGAAGTTAATATCACACGGTTAACGCACGGTCATGTGCCAAATCGTGCGAGACCATTTTTCTGGCATGCTCGTATTTAAGTTCAGGAGTTGACTGGAGCAGGGAACAGTTCTCCATTTCCGCTCCTCTGAGCGGGAAATCCTTCCACCAGCCGTTTTTTCCTCTCTCCTCCTTGAAGAGCTCATACGGCGACCGTTCTTCCTCCGAACTTCACTGCAAGCGAAGATCTTCCGCTGTTTTCCGCATCTCCATCTCCAGAGGAGCATTTCGGCTCTTTATTGCCACCATTGAAGAGTTTTTCGGTGACTACCATCCTTCACGAAACGTGAAGAAGAAGGTAAAAATGCCTTTGAAGTAGGTGACAGCACTTCAAGCTTCCTCGGACGTCAACCACCGACCGAGCCCAGATGAAGACTGACAGCCTATGACTCTGAGCGAGAATCATGGCTAGCCTTCACGCGTTGGGTTGTAAATCTCCTCTTTACTCTTATTTGTATGTTGTTTTTAAGCTTTGGATGTTTGCTAAACTTGTTAGGAACTCTTAACAATGTTCGTGTTGGTTTATTATTGATGTTGTTGTTGTAGTTCTTAGTTTGGCTTTACTTCCTTAGCTTGCTTTGTATTGATTGCTTGGTGATATGCCGCACTAAAGTGTGTTATGGGCTGGCTTGGCAAAGAGGTGTTTTCGACCATCGACGGGTACGACCGCACGCTTTAATACTCATCAAGGTATTCCACCCTTGCGAAGTGGTGAAAGCGACCAGCATAATTACTTTTAGTTTTTCTAAAACACCTGCAACCTTTATTGCGTTTGCAATCACTTTCCGACGTGAAAGATCACACTCCCAATCTGCACTCCTCGAGAGATTCGATACTCAGAGGATAACTCCCCCAGTTTATTACTTGACAATAATAGGTGCACTTGTCGAGATTGCATCAATAATCCAAACGACATTCTTCGGTAAGCGAAGGTGCCGAAGGGACAGGTAAACGTAGTTTTCTCCTGGTCTTCGGGAGAGATGGGGATTTGAAAGTGCCCCGAGATACCATCGAGAAAACAGTAAAAGCTATGGCCGGATGATCGCTCCAAAATTTGATCGATGAACGACAAGGGGAATTTGTCCAAGAAGGTGGCGTCACTTAACTTACGATTGTCAATACACATTCGCCACCCCGTCACCGTTTGTGTCAGGATTAAATCATTATTTTCATTACTAATTACAGTTATCCCTCCCTTTTTTGGCACTACCTGGACTAGGCTATCCCACTTAATATCAGATATAGGATAGATAATTCGTGCGTCAAACAGTTTCATAACTCGCCCTATACGACTTCTTTAATATTTGAATTTATACGGCGCTGAGGTTGGATTAAGTTACGCGAATTATCTTCCATTAGGATTTTGTGGGTGCAGAAAGATGGGTTTATGCCATTGATATCAGATATCTGCCAGGCAATAGCTCGTCGATGTTTACGTAACACTAGTAGGAGCTTATCATTTTGCACTTCAGTCTGTTAGGCCGAAACTATTACTGGTAGCTTGGAGTCCTTTTCTAAGAAGGCATATCTAAGATGTTCGGGTAATTCCTTTAATTCCAGGGTAGGTGGTTCTTCATACGACGTTCTGGAAATTCTTTCTTTTTCAAAAACAATGTCTTCATAGATTTTTTCTTTATACGAAAAATTGAAGGGGGTGGAGCTAGTGTCCATGGCGGCTTCTTGCAGAGATTCACTTGGAAGAGTAGAGGAAGACGAAAAATCTGAAAATTTATTTCCACTTTTAGAAAGGCAGTAGGAAGATTCTTCACCAAAGGCATCTAAGAAAAAATAGGAGTCATCATTCTCTAGGGTATTCTTCATTGAGGGTGTTATAGAGAAGGTCACTTCATCATCGCCTACTCGTTGGATGAGCTTACCATTGCTTCTGTCAATGATAGCTTGGGAGGTGTCCAGGAAGGGCCGGCCAAGTATCAAGGGAACCTCGACGTCTTATTCGATGTCCAATATGACGAAATCCACCGGGAAGATGAATTTGTCGACTTTAACTATGACATCTTCCAGAATTCCTAACGGGTATTTAACTAATCTATTGGCGAGCTGGATACTCATGCGTGTGGGGTTGAGGCTACCAATTCCTAACTTCTTGAATAACAAGAGGGGCATCAGGTTGATACTCGTACCTAAGTCGACCAATGCATGCTTGAAAAAAAAGATTATCGAAGACACACGGTATAGAAAAACTACCCGGGTCACTGATCTTCTTTGGTATACTGTTTGTCAAGACCGTAGAGCACTCGGCATTTAGTGTGACTTGCGATAAGTTTTCTAACTTCTTTTTATTAGTCAGGAGGTCCTTAAGGGACTTAGCGTACTTTGAAATTTGCGAGATTGCTTTATTGAAGGGTAGATTTACGTGGATTTGCTTAAATATTTCTATGAAGCGGGAGTATTGATCGTCATGACATTGCTTGTTAAGTTTGGAATGGTATGGTGGAGTTGGATCATTTTTAAAGATGGGTGGTGTAATGAGATATTTTTCTATAACAGAGAGAGATGGGTGATAACTTCTTCTTCAGTAGAGGGTGAAATACTCAGGCTCTTCGCTAACCATACCAGAAACTTGCTTCCCACTCTGAAGAGTTATAGCTTTTGCTTTCTCTCTCGGGTTGGGCTCAGTGTTGGTAGGAAGAGACCCGGCGGGTCGATCAGAAATAATTTTTGTGAGTTGTCCTACTTGATTCTCTAAACTTTTAACGGTCCCGGCTAGGGTTCTTATAGTAGCGTCATTAACATTCATATATTTCGAAAACATTTCCTCCAAACTTGGAGGTTTTGAAAAATTTTGAGGCGGTTAGTTAGAGATTAGGACATTGAAATCGCGATCTTCTCCGAAGAGTACGGTCAATTTCGGGGTCCAAGTCCAAAATATCTGATGTATTTCCGCGGGTCATGCACTAAAAGAAAAGAAGATAAAGGAAGAGAAAAATAAACTCGAAAAAGAGTTACTTTTTTGAAATAGATTTTTCTTTTTGCTTTAACTACCGAACTTCCTAAGGGCTACCTGATAAAGGGTTCGCAAGGTACTAGACAAGATAGTAGTATTTAAGCAACATTGCCCTTTTCGAGAGAATTAGGTGGTGTAGAAAAATTGTGATGTGGGTTTATATTAAGAGCGTTAATATGTTTTTTTGATTTTTTTTTATTTTTAAGAAAGAGGGTGAGAAAGAGAAGTGATAATATAATAGGTTTGTGTTTTCGAATTATCAACAAAAGTTGGTCCCCAGCAACAACGCCAAAACCTTGGTGGCTTCTAATCGTGAAGACAAAAAGAGCCGAACTAACAATCCAGATAAGGAAAGTATACCTATCGAACTGTAGCTAGGGGACACAAGTGTCATATTTAAATCTGAGAACCATTGAGTAATCTTACTCACACAAATACTATTATCTTATCGAAGAAACTTTTAGGGTTGTCAACCAAATTAAAAGAAGAGACTACTTGCAAAAAGAAGAGTACTTGCACTTAATTAGAGAGACCACAACTAGCAATTAAAACAAGGGGTTAAACAATGATAAAGAAAAGCTCTCGATCGAGAATCACCTTGGCCTAAGTTGATCAAAAATGCGATAATAAACTCTAACTTAATAAGGCAAAGGACCTTGACCACGGAGGTTCCTAAAGCATTAACATGCTTCTCTCGAAGACGTGCCCACTTGAGTTTTGGAAGGTCCGACTGAACTCTCGTCCAAATCAGAGGCCTAAAGCTCGTTTTACGCTGTGAACCCCGCTATTGGATTTCAATCCTATATGAGTGATTTAACGTCTGCCACTCTCGAGGGGTGCTTGCAACTCTCTTTACTCTTAAGTGTTCACTCCAAACTACGATCCTCTTGGCTAGGTAAGAGTGGAAACAAAGATGGAAAAAATATATCGATGATATATCTCCAATCATAATTAATCAAAAGTAAATCAAGGTCTAAACCTTACAAAGGAAAAGTAAACTAAAGCATCATAACTTAATCAACTCGAACCTCGGATCATCAAGATCGATTACAAGGAGGATTAGTTACTCATGGTAAAGTGGAGGAAGAGATGAGTAGGAATGCATGGAAACGAAATAGAGATAAGTAAAAGTAAACAGACTTTATATTAATTCAAACAGAGAGCTTACAACTTGAAATATAAAAACTATTACACTTGTAGGAAATTAAAAACTAAGCTAGCACTAAAAGTAAACTACTATAGAAATTTCAAGAACTATTACAGAGGAAGTAATATTAAAACTAAAACTAAGAAAAACTGAAAATGAGAAAAGGAAAGAGGAAGAACACTAAGGAAGAACTGAAAATGGAAGCACTTCCCCTCTTCAAAGTTCTCTCTTTCTAAACACAACGAGGGGCCCTATTTATAGATTCTTCAAAGAGTAGGACATGCCCACGCCTCCTATCATGCATGAGGGTTGACCTCTGTATGAAATATGGAGGATAATGATGATTGCCTCGGTACGGGTGACGTGCATTTATGGCGGCAACAGACTTTTGTGGAAAAATGGGACTTGTCTCTGGAAGCGGGGTAAGATCGACAAAAGAAGGAGAGGGGGCTCGACGAAATCAAAGGAGAAGGAGGGAGAGCTCGACGAACTTTGAACAGAAGGCGAGGTTGAAGAACGGAGGAAAACGTCAAACACAGAAAGTGGAAGGTGGGATCGACGAACTTTGAACTGAAGGCGAGGTCGACGAACTTTGAACTGAAGGAGAGGTTGACGAACGGAGAAAAATGTCAAACACATAAAGTGGATGGAAGTTCGACGAAATTGGGCCAATCAACGAATTCTGAGCTGAAAAACTGCAAACCTGTAAAAGAAAGAAAACAAACATTAGTGTTATTAATATATACAATAGGAAGTCAAAATAAAGCTTTGAAATATATGATTTACATAATAAAAACTTGTAATGACCCAAGTAGTTTAAACTACAAAACATATTATCACTTCTCTAGGGTAAGGAACTTGTCTTTATCTCCTATCATGTGCTTGGAACAACCGGCGTCCAAGTACCACACGTTCTTCTTGTCCTTAGCCTACCAATACACCTAAAAAGAAGATGAGGGTAAAGATCTGGTTACCCAAGTTGTTCCACCAATACGATAGGTAAAAGACTTTGGTAGCCAGACTTGCATAGCTTTCTTGTTACCTTTCCTCAGACACCACCCAGATGTGTGACCAAACCTATGATAGTTTGCAAACAAAGCACAGTCAGTGGATGTTGTCTTTATCATGTTCTTAGAGCTCGTGCTTGAGGATGGGCATAACCCTTTAGAACTGTTGATCTTATTGTGTAATTTCATATGATTTGTTTTAGTCTGCGCTTGACTATGATTGCCTCTCGTTGGTAGCGTCATACTTACATATCCTATTCCAAATATTCCAGATCCATGACACCGTGCACCCAACCACATGTTCAGTGATTTTTGCCCTATTCCAAATTTCTGGATAACCCAGTTGAGATCACGGATCCTCGCCTTTAGGATGGTGTTTTCAGTAACTAACATAACATACCGATTGGTGAACTATTGTTTACCTTCCAATATTTTGGCAAGAGACATTTGAAGCATTTTACGTAACGCCCCCAATTTTTCAATATGTTGGATCCCTAATTTGATTTGGGCTAGATTCACTAACTTAGGATGATGTGACCCAACATGTATAGTCAGGGTCAAAGTTGTGTACTAGAGTCTAGGTCAAGTCCTAAGAGTAAACATCACATGGACAAGCCAACATCAGACTGCCAGAGACTTAAGATATAAAGTTTTTCTCAAGATTCAGAGATTTCTCAAGAGACTAAGTAAAATGAGTTCGACGTTCGTCGAACTCAGGTCGACGATAGTCATTCTTAGCTCGACGATCTTAGAGAAATATTCTCTGAGCTGAGCTCGACGAACTTCAGTCCAGATCGACGATCCTTGGATTCCACCTTCAGAATTCTAAGTCCAGACTGTTCTCTAGACTCAGGTCGACGAACCTAGTTCTCAGGTCGACGAACTTCATTCTTTGCTCGACGATTCCTGGACCTCCAGTTCAACTCTATTTCCAGAGGTTCATCAAATAGTTTCTAAGTCCAAAATCATTCTCAGCTCGACGAATTCAAGGTTCTCCAGACTTAGCTCGACGAACACCATTCTTCGGTCGACGAAACTTTGGACTATCACAGCATTCTGTCGAGACTCTGTTCTCCAGTCTCAGGTCGATGAAACCTGTTCTCTGTCCGACGAATTCTGGAACCAGAAGACTTATGTCGACATTAGAAGAACTTGTGTCGACACCAAGATCATCAGTCGACATTGTGGAAAGGCTATGTCGACACAACACAGAATATTTGTGTCAACATAGGAGCAATTGTGTCGACACAGGATATTTGACAACTCCAAAATAATTGTTGAACTCCAGTCGACGAACATATTTACTAGCTCGACGAATAGGCAAAGATCAAAAGAGACAGCAGTTCAGTTTTCAGCTCGACGATCATGGAACTCAGCTCGACGAACAGAAGACGTCTAGTCGACGAATACAATGTCTCAGCTCGACGAAATGTGAACTCAGTTCGACGAATTCTGCTATCTGCTCGACGATTCCAGACTTAGTTATTTCCAGTCTTTTGTCCCCACTCTATTGCTATAATTCATGGGTAATTAATGCTCTAACATTCTCTGAATGTATCTGTTAGAATGAGCATTAATTATGGTCTTCTCTAGGATTATTGCTTGTCGTTTTTCCACGGGACAGTTGGGGAAATAAATCAATGCCGATTATTCTCAAGGCTGTCAGCATTAATTACAGAGAAATTCAAATGTTTAAAAGACACGGAAGAAGAGAATAACGAATAGAGACACACAGATACACAGTGAATTAATCAAGAGAGACACAGAGAAAGCTTTATACAGAATACTACTGACTAAGAAGCATATAGTAATTTGAAGAAGAAGCAAGAAGAACACATTTTTCAAAATCAAGAGTCTTCCTGTTCTTCTTCTTCTAAAGCTCCTGGATCTAGTCTCTCAATTGAAGGCCTATCACCCTGTGCAAAATCTCCAGATCTCCTGTACCCTGTTTCATCTCAGGGGGAGCTTTGACAACATCATTGAATCTACATAGTATTCTCATTGTGATTGAGAAAAAAGACTTCCATCACTCTCTCACTCCCACCTCTCTAAAGGGTTGTCATCTCCCTTTAAAAGTGATTCATTGGTTGCAAGTCTCCTGAACAAAAGACTTGGGTTGGTTTTTGAGCACCTGATCAAAAGCTCATTGGTGTCAGGCACCTGATCAAAAATCTGAGTGGATTCTGAAAGTGCAAGTTAGATCTGATATACTCTAGAGGGGGGGGGGGGGTGAATAGAGTATGGTGCTTGCTAAAAACTTTTACAACAGTTGTTGTATTCTTATGTGAACAGGGAAGCAAATAATATAAAGTAAATCTAACCACAGAATAATCACAAAGCAATCACAAACCACAGCCAGAAACCAAAGAAAAATATGCAATCAGATAACACAAGGAGCTATAGTGGTTCCAAGCTGCGTCCGGGTTGTCAATCTGCATCCAAGCTCGGTCCTCAACTGCGTCCGGGGTAGAGGAGGCTGTCACTAACTCCCAATGGACCCGTCTTATTCGTGTCACGATCTGGTGGAGGATGGCACAAACGTCTCCTAGCTTGATGGAGAAAGCTAGATATAACTCTTCTTGAAGCTCAAGGATGAAGGAGGAGGTCGAGAGGAAGCTCAGGCTTGAATATGGCGTTGAAAGCTTTCCCGGAGCACCTCCCTAAGGTGGAAGATGAAGGGAAATGGCGTAACCTTTCCTTGGAGGTGGAAAACGGCGGGGGAGAAAAACATGTCCTCAATGGAGGAAAATCTGCGCTTTAAATAGAAGCAGCTCAGAAAAATAGGCACGCATAGTTTGGCGCACGACCGTATGCTAACCGCGTGTTATTAACTTGCAGGCCAAGCTTGCGGATGAAGAAGCGTTGACCCGTGCGTTTTACTCGAGCACGGACGCTTCTTCCCGTGTGTGAAGGAAATCGCACGGGTCAACACAGAGCGCAGGAATGCAGGATAAAACAGAGGAACCATGCATTTTACTCGCGCACTGGCGCTTCCGCCCGTGCATGAAGGAAATTTCACGGGTAAACACAGAATGGAACAAACAAAAAAGCTACAGGAAAACCGTGTGTTTCCTTCGCGCACGGTTCTGGAGAAACTGTGTGTTAACCGTGCGTGAAGATCATCGGGCTCAGCCCGACGAAATTCGTCGAGCTCCACTCGACGTTTCTCCTGCACAAACAAAACACACGATCGCAAAGAACCGTGTGCTAAGAAAACGCACGATCGTGCGTTTTCCTCAAACCTGCATTCCAGCCTTGGGGAAAACGCACCACCTGCACAGTAAAACCAAAACATGGAGCACAAGCTCCCAACATCAAAATGCAATCAAAAACAAACATAAATAGCCATGGGGAGCACCATGTGCATACCCCCAGCAACAGAATGCGCAATTGCACACCATTGGGATAAACAATGCACTTTTGGTGAAGTGAAGCCCCAAACAAAAATATAATATTTCCAATTGAAAAAATAGTGTACATGCAATAAAATAAGCTCAGATGAGTCCTAAAAACCCTATATAAATTGACTCATCACAGATCACCTACCTCAGACTAAATCAATAGTCATACGCTCAAGCTAGGAGGATATCCCTACACTCAGAGAGTAAAACTCTCCTACATCTCAGATCTGAACTAGATCCTGCCTCAGGCCAAGGGCCCTACCTCAAGCACACAGGCCCTACAACTCAGATCCACACAAGGATCCTACATCAGGCACACAGTGTAATGCCGTTGATTTTTTTACAAGGTTTATTTAATTTCTTTTAGTGACGTATTTTAATGTCAGGGCGTTACTTTGACGCTTGTTTAACGAGTGTTGTTGTTGGGGCGGGGTTTTTTGCTCATTTGTACCCGGGGTTTGACTTAGAATATTAGCATGGCTAATTTCTTGTGAGTTTTGTTATTCCATTGCGAGCCGCGGTTCATTTTGGAATTCGGCGGAGCCTTTTTTGGGAATGTTGTGTTTTAACTTCAGGGAGTGTTTACCCAAGTATAGTTTGTTGGATTTCAATTTTGACTTCGTCGTTGGATTTGTAGCGTCGTTATTTAGCTACGGTGCGATTTTCGTAGAAATCTGAGCTAGTGCGAGTTTTGGCCAATCAGACGTTTTAATTGTAATAATAATATATTATATTGTTTAGTCGTTATAAATAGTCTTGCGATTAGACATAATCCAATTCATCGTCTTCTTCCGGAAACCGTTAGTCTGTTTTGAGAAAGTGCAAGAACGGTGGACATTTCTAGGATTTTGACGCCGATTGCAGGAGCTTTGGTTGCTTGAAAACGTCGTCCGAGAGTAGATCCGGATAGCTATTACCAAGATCTACGTTTCTATGGTGAGTTTTTCTCGTTTCATGTATTTTTAGACGTTAGGGTATGCATTTTGGACATCCTCTCCTCTCAAAAAGTTTTAGGTTCTTCTGAATAGGTGTTTTTGCGACCAGATTCGTGAGTAGGAGTGCTGGTGTTGCCAGAGTTCGGCAAGGGTTTAGGAAAGTGGCGGTTTCCCCCTGCATATTTTTTGCTTCTTGTTATTTTTCTCATTCCTTGTTCAGAAGTGTATCAGGGCAGACCTTCCGGGTAGTGTATATCCGCAATATCTGACCAATAATCTCAGTTCAGATTTGTCGAATTTGTCAGTTAGCCTAAGTTTAACCTGTCGAGTGTTTGCCTGTTAGGTTAGAGTATGATTCGCCATATATGACAGTTGAAAAAAGTCTATTTTTTTCAAGTATATGACTGTTGGCCTAGTTTAATTCGTCGATTTTATAACTGTTAGGCTAAGTTCAGATTCGTCGTATATGATGATAACTTAAGTTCAAATTCATCAACTAGGGCTATTAGTGAGTTTAAATCCGTCGATTTTGGGTTAGTTAGTCTAAGTGTAATTAGTGGGATATGGCTGTTATAGTTGGAGTTTTGGTCTAAGTAGAATTCAAGGAGTTTCAGTTGGAGCAAAGTCAAATTCGTCGAGTATCCGATGAAAATTCGTCGGGTAATGCTCGACGTTGAGTTAAGTCCAATTCGTCGAGTAATCACGACGAATTCATCGATTATAAGTTTGGCATTGAGTGAGATTTGAGTTAAGTCCAATTCGTCGAGTAATCTCGACGAATTCATCGAGTAATAGTCTCGGCGTTGAGTGTCTCTGCCTCCGCTAAGTAAAAAGCGTTGAGTCCGTCGAGTATAAACCTTGACGTTGAGTGACCTTTGAGTTTAAGTGAAATTCGTCGAGTATTCTCGACGAATTTGTCGAGTAAGGCTAGTTTGGCATCAAGTTAGTCAAGTATAAGACTTGGTGTTGAGTGGATTAGGCTTGACACTGAGAGAGTTGAGTGATCTTTGAGTCCAAGTCAAATTAGTCAAGTAATCTCGACGAATTCGTCGAATAATGTTGGCTTGGCGTTGAGTGCGCTGAATGTACTCAATAGGCATTTAGTGAAGGTGTATCTGTGGAGTTATCTAGCTTGGTGTTGAGTGTGTTGAATGCACTCAACGCGGCGTCGAGTTGAATCGTCGATTTTCCATGGACATAGGATTTTTTTTGCTGATTCGTTGTGTATCACTAGCGGGCTAGTTCTGCTAAGCAAAACATCATTTAGAGCCGATTGTATTCGTTGAGTATACTTGACGAATCAGTATGTACTTGGTATTTCTTGGTCGAATTGTATCTACTTTGTCAGGTTTTGCCTTAGGTTAATTTCTGGGATTGATTCCCCCATTCATTATTAGAGAAGCTCGGTGTTTTTTTGTGGTTTGTCTGTGTTTGATTATAGTGGTCAGTGTTTTGGTTGTATGTTATTTGATGGGTTGGCAGTGGATAAAGCACCACCAACCTGATGACTTTTGGTGAATTATGCCCGGGTGGGTTTGCCCGGTGAGGGTATGTGTGTTGGAACACTTTATTACTAATTTGGGTCAGGACCACTATGTCTCTAGGAAACCAATGTTTGACCTCCTGTATAGCTCAAAAGGTCAATTAGAATTGAGTCTAAAGGTTAGAAGTTAAGTTTGGAAGCTGCCCTCAAGACCAATACTTTTTCAGTTTGAGACTAAGTCATATCGTCGAGCTCAGCACGACGATTCATCGAACTCCGATCGACGATCGTCTAGCTCAACTTCGACAGATCGTCGAACTCCAATCGACGATCGCTGAGCTCAACTTCCACAAATCGTTGAACTTCATTCGACGATCTGCGAGCTCATTTCGACGATCTCGACTCAGCTTTGGATCTCTATCTCTGAGCTCAGTTCGACGATCTTTGAGCTCAGATCGACGATATTGTGTTGCAGTATAAGTCCAAATCGCTGAGCTCAGTTCAACGATAGCAGAGCTCAGTTCGACGTTTTCTGATGTCTTCAAGGATTTTCAAGATTCAAATTCAGATCAGTTAAGAAGTTATTCTGCAATTAATTCAGAAGATTTTCTAGCCGTTTTCATTTATTTCGGGACCAAGTTTCAAGAGATTTTCAAGAAATATTTATGTGGGCTTTCCTCCAGAAGACATTTTGCAATTAAGAAGGCAATTAATGCAGACAAACGACTATTCTTGACAGAGGATGTTTCTTCTATTAAGTACCAGATAATAAAAGATAAGAATTTTTGAATCTCTCTTAGAAGGACAGACATCAACAATCCTCAGACAAAGAGAACAAGCACAAAATATCTCTGTCTCAAAGAATTCTCAAGAACACACATCCAAGGAGATCAAACTTTCTGAAATCCTCTGATCTCTCTTGTCTCAAAGTGTTCAAGGCCAACATCTTTCAAGACTCCAGACACCTAACATTTCAGCTGTTGCTGAAATCATCTTTTGCTGGAGATCAACTTTTGAATGCCTATCACCCTACAGCAAAACTTCTTTTCCTGAACATCTCAAGGACTCAGGGGGAGCTTTGACACCATCAAATCCACATAGTCTTCTCAACTGCTTTGAGAAAGAGAAGACTTCCATCACTCTCTCAACCCCATCTCTGTAAAGGGTTTCTCAAACTCCCTTCAAAAGTTTGAGCTTGGTTTTTGAGCACCTTGTCAAAAGCTCATTGGTGGCAAGACACCTGATCAAAAAATCTGATTTGGTTTTTGCACCTTATCAAAAGCTCATTGGTGCCCAGGACACCTGATCAACTCATCCTGCAGTGGATTCCTACCTAGGGTGGTAGAAGAGTGGATGTACCCAAGTTTAGGGGAACCACTATATTTCCTTGTGTCATCTGGTTTGCTTGTCTTTATTTTTGTTTCTGGCTGTGATTGTTCTGTGATTAGCTTATGATTAGTTTAGTTCTGTGATTAGATTTATTAACTGCTTTCCTGCTCACTCAGATTACAACAATTGTTGTAAAAAATTTTCAAGCACCATATACTCTATTCACCCCCCCCTCTAGAGTATATCAGATCTAGCTGCACTTTCAATTGGTATCAGAGGGAAGTTTGTTAAACATACCACACCTTGGTGGTTGCACAGGCTAACACTTGAACCCAAAGATTCCTGATTAGATCTGTTTTCTTTTGAATTTAGTATTTGATTTTGTTTTCACAAATCATGGCCCAAAACAAAGATTATGCTAGCATCAGACCTCTAGTGTGCAATCTATCCAAGTTTGCACTTTGGAAAGCAAGGATCAGATTATACATGAATTCTATTCACGAGGATATTTTTAACTCTGTTTTGACAGTGTGTCCAAGACCTCCAGAGAACTCAAGTACAAATGTTGTTCCACCTCATTCAGGAACAGATGCTGACATCAAGAAATGTAAGGTAGCTGATGCCAAGGCTATGAACATCTTAGCCCAGACAATGTCTGATGATATCTTTCAAAAGGTGACTGAATGCAATTCAGCAGAGGAAATTTGGGACAAACTCTCTAAAATAGTCTCAGGCTCAGCTGATGATAGAAATGATAGGAGATCCCACCTCATATCTCAATATGAGAATTTCAAGAAAGGAGAAACTGAGTCAGTGGGAGATATGTACAACAGACTCAGTCTAATAGTTAGTGAACTCAGGACATTGGATAAAGAGATCTCACTAACTGAACTCAATGACAAAATTCTAATGTGCTTCCCTAGCTCTTGGGATTCAAGAATCTGGCCAATCAAGTATGCCAGAAGTTTGAATGAGATCACCACAGAAGCTCTATTGGGTAAGCTCAAATCTTATGAGCTAATCATCAAGAATAGAGAAGAAGAACAGAAGGCTGCCTCACCAGCCACAAGAAAAGAGAAGACAATAGCCTTCAAGGCAACTGAAGATCAGCCTGAAGACAAAGTCACAGGCAATGATGAACTGCTCAGTCTGTTGGCCAAAAGATTTTACAAGATGGCCAGAAAGGACTTCAGAAGGAGATTATACAAGGAGCATGATAAGCCAAGGTATGACAAGTCAATTAATAATAAAGAAATTGTTTGCTTTGCTTGCAGGAAACCAGGTCACATAGTTCCTGACTGTCCAGAAAACAAAAACAAGGACAGAAGGGACAAAAAAGAAAGAAGAAAGGAGAAAGACTCCAAAAGGAGTGGCAATGGCAAACCCTCCTCAAGCAAAAACAAACACACAAGAAAGGGGTTTGTTGCTAAATCCTGGAGTGAGACTGAAGAGCAGTCAGAAGTCTCATCCAGCTCCGGTGATGATGAAGATGATGCAGAAGAGAAAGAGTTCTGCATGATGGCAATCAATGCCTCACAACACAATTCAGATGAAGAGGAGTCAGAGTCAGATTCAGAGACTCAACCTGAAGAAGATCAGGTAATTAGTTCATTTGATTTTAATTCAGAGGACTTTAAATCTGAATTTAAACCATTATGTTTAGACCTGCTAAAATCTGAGAAAGAAATTATCTCTCTCAGAAATCATTTATCTGAACATAATACCTTAAAGTCAGAAAACCTCAAACTCTCTCAGGAGTTGGAGTGTTGTAGGGAGCAGATAGCTTCACTGAAAAGTGAGCTATCTAAGGCCAAGAAGCTTGAAGAATCCCTTAATGGGAGAAGTATCAAGCTGATGGACATCACAAGCACAGTGAACTCCAGATTTAATAGTACACTGGGCTTGGGTGCTTCATCCAGCCAACCCATAGTTCTAACAACTCCAATCAAATTCATTTTTGACAAATGAAAGGAAGTTGTAGAGGTAGCTAGGAAAAATTCTGATCTGCCCAAGAAAACTAAGTCCCAGCAGAAATTGTCGAACGGAGATCGACGATCGCCGAACGCAGATCGACGATCTCAGGCAAAATCGACGAACTCAGGTCGACGATCTCAAGTTCCTGAACTCTGTCATAGTCGACCGTCGAACGGAGCTCGACGATCTGACCCAAGATCGTCGAACGCAGCTCCACGATCGTCGAACAGAGGTCAGAGCTCTGAAAAGTTTTTCAAGGGCAAATCAAAATTCAATCATAAGGGTCATTCATCCCAAATCTTTAACCCTTATACTGAATGGATTATACCTCCAAGGAGATATCATCCTGAAGGATATAAGAGTCAACCTGAAATGTCTTTTATTTCAGAATTTAAAGGTTATCAACCTAGGCCCAAGGTAAACTGGGTCAAAAACAAATGAATTATTTTATGTGCAGGTGAAGACCTATCCAACATCTAACCAACAATGGTACTTGGATAGTGGGTGCTCTAAGCACATGACAGGGAACAAGGACAACCTCACATCCTTTAGAGCCAAGCTTGGACCGAGAGTTATCTTTAGTGATTCAAACTTTGGACAGACTAAAGGATATGGTGCAGTCCAGATTGGATCAGTAACATTCAAGAAGGTAGCTTATGTGGAAGGACTGAAGCACAACTTAATAAGCATCAGTCAACTGTGTGATGAAGGCTACCAGTTGACCTTCAGCAAAGCATTATGCAAAATCAAGTCAGAGGACAACACAACTGTGTTGACATGTAAAAGGAAAGGTAACATCTATCTAGTAGATTTTCTTTCAACAGATGTAGATATTTGCCTGTTCAATTCTGTTTGTAGACCAAATATTTTATGGCATAAGAGACTAGGACACCTAAACCTTAGAACTATTGCTAGGCTATCCAATGACAACCTTGTTAGAGGACTACCTTCTGGCCCCTACAAGAAGGAAGGACTCTGCAGGGCTTGTCAATTAGGCAGGCAAACTAAAAACAACTTTAAGTCACTTAATAAGAGTGATTCACCTAGGATATTGTATCTGTTACACATGGATCTTTTTGGACCCATCACAGTACAAAGCCTAGGAGGGAAATCTTACACTTTAGTAGTTGTAGATGACTTCTCTAAATTCACTTGGGTGTTCTTTCTAAGAAAGAAGTCTTATAACTTTAAGTGTCTGACAGAGTTTCTCAAATGTATACAGATTGAGTTCAATACTCACATTGCCCTGATCAGAAGTGATCATGGGACAGAGTTTGATTCTCTTCTTATGCAAGAGTTTTGTCAGAGTGAAGGGATCAGGCATACTTTCTCAGCTCCTAGAACTCCTCAACAAAATGGGGTAGCTGAAAGGAAAAATAGAACCCTTATTGAATCTGTCACTACATTGTTGTCAGATGCTCACCTTCCTCTATCCTTTTGGGCAGAGGCAGTGAACACCTCCAACTATATGCTGAATAGAAGTTTGATACATAAACTAAAGGGGAATACTCCCTATGAATTACTCAAAGGGAAGAAAGCTAAAGTTGACTATTTTAGAGTTTTTGGTTGTATTTGCTACATACATAATAATGACAAGAAATATTTAGCAAAATTTCAAGCTAGAGCTGATGAAGGAGTGTTTCTGGGATACTCCATGATCAGTAAGGCTTATAGGGTTTATAATAAATCATTTCTAAAAATTGAGGAATCTGTTCATATATCATTTGATGAGTCTAACATGTCTTTCAAGGAGAAGATCTCTTCTATCATAGAACCTTTGCAGGAACATTCTCTTGTTAAAGACTTGAACAAGCTACAGGTTACTCAAAAGGATGAAAGCAGTGAAGATGAAGAAAGTGTTCAACATATTGAAGAACAACTTGAAGAGCCAGTTGTTGTACCACAAGAGGAAACAACAACACAGGTTGGTGAACAATCAACACCCCCTGTTGATTTAGTAACATCAAGAGATCATCCAATTTCCCAAATAATTGGAGACATCTCAGCTGGTGTGCAACCATAAATCAGGTCAACCAAAACCTATTGCACACCTGCTTCCTATCTCAAATTGAACCTCAGTCCATTCAAGATGTAGAGCAAGATCCACACTGGATCATTGCAATGCAAGAAGAGTTGCATCAATTTGAAAGGAACAAAGTGTGGGAAGTAGTGCCAAAGCCTAAGGATCACTCCATTGTTGGAACAAAGTGGGTGTTCAGAAACAAACTGGATGATCAAGGAGTAATTGTAAGAAACAAGGCAAGGCTAGTTGCTCAGGGATATTCTCAAGAAGAAGGTATAGACTACGACCAGACTTTTGCACCAGTTGCAAGATTGGAAGTCATCAGAATCTTTTTAGCTTATGCAGCACATAAAGGATTCAAAGTATATCAGATGGATGTCAAAAGTGCATTTCTAAATGGAGACATCAAATAAGAAGTATATGTCAGACAACCACCAGGTTTTATCTCTCCAACTTATCCTGATTATGTTTTTAAATTGAACAAAGCATTATATGGACTCAAGCAAGCTCCTAGAGCATGGTATGAGACTCTAGCATGCTTCCTTTTGGAAAATGGATTTATAAGGGGTAGAGTAGACCAAACTCTTTTCATTAGAACCCATAAGTCTCATACCCTACTAGTACAGATTTATGTAGATGATATTATTTTTGGTTCTACTGACTCAAAATTGTGCAGAAGGTTTCCCAACCTAATGCATTCTAACTTTGAAATGAGTAGCATGGGTGAGCTATCCTTCTTCCTAGGATTGCAAGTCAAACAGCATGCTGAAGGAATCTTTATTTCTCAAACCAAGTATGCAAATGAATTGGTTAAGAAATTTGGCATGTCTGAAGCATCTTGTATGAAAACACTTATGCCTACTAATGTTGTATTGGATGCTGATGAACATGGGAAACCTGTTGATCAGACAACATATAGAGCAATGATTGGCTATTTACTGTACCTTACAGCTAGTTGACCAGATATAATGTTTGCTACATGTATATGTGCTAGGTTCTAAGTAAGCCCTAGAGAGTCACACCTAACATTAGTAAAGAATATTCTCAGGTATGTTAAAAGTTATCCAAATCTAGGTCTCTGGTATCCAAAAGATTCAGCATTTGATTTAACTGGATTTTCTGATGCTGATTATTCTGGATGCAGAATTGACAGGAAAAGCACTAGTGGAACTTGTCAGTTCCTTGGTGACAGACTTGTCTCCTGGTTTTGTAAGAAACAAACTTCTGTGTCAACTTCAACTGCTGAAGCTGAATATATGGCTGCAGGCAGTTGTTGTTCACAAATCTTGTGGATTCAAAACCAACTCCTAGACTATGGCTACAACTTAGAGAATTCTAAAATCTTTTGTGATAACACCAGTGCTATTTCTATAGCTCAAAATCCAGTCCTCCATAGTAGGACAAAACACATATAGATTAGGCATCATTTCTTAAGGGATAATGTTGAAAAGAATAAAATTGCACTACAATATATCTCAACTGATTTACAAAGGGGAGATATTTTCACCAAGCACTTGGATGAAAAGAAACACACCTTCTTCCTAAATCAGTTAGGAATGTTAGATGGAGGAAGTCTTAAATAATATCCAAGATTTTAAAATTTTAAAAAAAAATTGACCAAGACTAGGCAAACAACTTGATTTTTCTTAGTGTCTAGAGTTTTTCTGGTCTCTGAACTGCGCTCGACGATTTTCCCCCAGATCGTCGAACGGAGATCGACGATTTCTGAAATCGTCGACCTGAGTTCAGCGTGTCTCAGATAGTATGAACTATCTCTTCCTGTCAGTGATCGTCGAACGGCGCTCGACGATTTTGTTCTCTGCACGATCGTCGAACAGAGCTCGACGCTCTCCAATATCGTCGAACGGAGATCGACGATATTGAAAACTCTTCAGATTCCTTTAGAAGCCCCGATCGTCAAACTGAGTTCAACGATCTTTCCATTTCTGCGTCAAACCCTAATATAAAATTCATTTTTCGCCGTCGTTCTCCTTTGCGCTTTCGATTTCTCTGCAACAACATTCTTTCCCTCCAAACATTTCTGCACTTGGTCATTTTGTTTGTTGAATCTTTGCAGGTAACTATGGCTGTCTCTGTTGCTGTTCTCGCCGCCATGAAATTTGATGCTGGCTTCGACATAGACATGGAATCCTTCAGCACAACAGAATAGGTTTTTCAGGACATCTTAGAGCTATTCAAAGAGCAGAACCTTACTGTAATCATGACTACAAGGATTAAGCTTGCTTCTGATGAAATCAAAGAGTGGGTCTACACTGCCCACAATCAGGACCACAACACAATTGTTGGATCAATCTCTGGCACTCAGGTACCCTTGACCCCAGCAATTCTGTCAGAGATTTTTGAGTTAAGAACTGGTGGAGATTCTACTGATTTGTCTGGAGAAAAATATGCTGACTTGCTTGCCAGAATGGGTCATTCTAAGACTAACCCTAGCAAGCTGTTGAAAAAGAATCTTTCTGTGGAATACAGATTCCTGGCTGATGTAGTTGGGAAAGTCCTACTGGCTAAGCACTCTGCTCATGATACAATTTCCAGGTATCAGCTCTGCCTAATGGGAGCCCTAGTAGACAGGAAGAACCTGAATTGGGGAGAGGTTTTCTTTGACCTCATTAAGAAGAAAATTAATAAGAGTTTTGTAAACTTTGGAAGGATATTAGGCATTTTTTTGCAGCATAGGTGCCCTGCATTACTGGTATCCTCTGGGATTCACATAAATGCATCCAAGAGACTGTCTTGTGCCCTTTTTGGTAAATGGGACAGGCAGATCATCAAGCCCAGCAGGCCCTCTTCCAGCACTCCTTCAGGCACCAGGACTGTCAGAGTCACTTCCCCACAGGTCTCTGCCCCTGCAGCTGACCTGCCTGCTGATGCCTCTCCTCCTCCTCCAATTCCATCTCTTCCCATTCCATCCACCATTCAAACTCCCTCCACCATCATCATCTCCAGCCCCTCTCCAACATCCACACCATCTCCAATCCCTACTCTACCAACCACAGAAGAACAATTCCATCTTTTATACTCCTACCCTCAACCAGATGCCACTTCATCACCCTTCATTCCATCCTTCAACCTCATTGATGATTCCTTCATGGATGATTCACCATCCTCTCCTCCTGAGCTGCCCTCATCTTCAACATCTTATCAAGATCTTCTGCAAGAAATCATTGACCAACCCACCTTCACACCCTCCATCTTCATCCCACTATCCTCCATATCCACTTTACCCACACCTCAACCATCCCTTCCCCACTACACTAGCTCTCCACTACCAACACCAACAGCTATACCTTCATCCTCTACCTCTGCTCCAGTCACTACTGAGCAAGTAGACATTCCAGCCCTTGCTGACAGGCTTTATGAATTGCTAGCCCCCAGGCTATCTCTTCTCTTGGAGACCTCCTTGGCTCCATTACTGCTGTTAGTGGCAGCCCTTTCTGCCAGGCTCTCCTCTTTATTCCCTCAGGAAGCCCCTTCAGCAGTGTGCCTTGATCCAGCCATGTCTGAATCTAGGCAGGGGGAGATGCCCTATGAAGTGAGCATGCCTGCTGCTGCTCTTGCTGTTTCTTCAGCTCCTGTTACTGCTGCTGCTGCTGCTATGTCTCAAGATCCAGTTTCCCCTCCTGCTGCAGTCTATGCAATAGACCTCAGGTCTTTGCTCTCAGAATTTGATTCTATATATTTCAGATGTCTGCCAGAGAAAGCTTGTCTTCCAGAGACAGTTGCTATCCAGCCCCCAGAGGATCTGTCCAAGGCCCTTGTGCCCTTCTCTTGTTGTGACCCCAGCATCATCACTTCATTTGTTAACTCAGTTTATGCTGCTGCTACTTCTGCTGAAAGCAGTGTGGTTGTTTCTGATGTTGCTGTCCCTCCTGCTGCTGAAAGTTTTGATGATACTTATGTTACTGCTGATGAGCCAATTTCTAAGGAGATCCTTATGATAGAGGCACATGAGTTTGAGCCTACTGTATTTTCTGATGATATTTCTGCTGATGCTAATGCTGTTTCTGTCAGTGAAACTGCTGCTGTCCCAACTGCTGTCATTACTGCTCTAGAACCTTTAATATCTGATGCTGTTGTTACTGCTTCAACCTCTGCTTCTGCCTCAACTTCAACTGCCACACCTTCTGTATCTGCTGTTGTCACTACTGCTACTGCTTCAACTTCTGCTACTACAACCTCTGCTACCTCATCAGCTTCAATCCAGCTCAAGCAAGATTTGATGAAGAAGATTGATGCCCTTTATGATGATCAAAGTTCTGAAAGTGATGAGTTCAGAACAGATTCTTATGATTCTTCTGCTACCATTGCCAGGAAGAGAATGGCAAGGAGCAAAGCCATGAAGAGTGTACATCCTGCCAAGGTCAAGGATAACAATGATATACTATATTATATCCTTCATGATTGCCCCATAACTGAGCACTGGATGCAGTACTCAAAGAATCAACTCAAAGCAATGAAGAAGAAAAGAAAATATGAAAAGGACTCTTCTCAATTCCAACATTCTCATCCTCCTCCACCACCTCCTCCTGATGCAGGTGCAGGTGGAAGTTCAGCTGCTCAACCCCCTGCTAGAAGTCAAAACCCCTATCAGCCACATGTCAGATCTTATCATAGGGGAAGCCAGTATAGGGGTTCTCAATCCAGAAGAGGAGGATATAGAGGCAATCAAAGAGAATTCCAAGTTTACTCTAAAGGATACTCAAGGCAACATCCCTACTCCAGGGAAGGACAAATTTCATCTGACACAACCTCTGGTCCTTTTCCCTATAAATTGAAAGAAATAGTTCCATCCAGGCCTTCTCAAGATAATCCTTCTAATAGATATGAGCCACCAGTGCCATTTGAAGACCCTGAGAACAATCCAGCTGCTTGGACTGCAAGGATGAAAGAACTTGCTGCACTGGATCAGATCAAGAAAGCTAGAGAGCAAGGCAAAGACTCTTCCAACATCACTACAATGTCTGAACAGAGAAAGAAAGAGTTGGAAAGATATGAATCAAGCAAATTTTTTGATTCTGACAGATACATGGAACTGCATCCTGAAGCTATAGTTCCCAGGCCCAAACAGCAAACCACTTTAGGTGCAGCAGATGATACAAGATCAAAGAAAGAAGCTCTTAACCCCAACAGAGAAATCAAACTTATTAAGAGCAAGGAAAAGAAATGACAATGTAAGGTGACAATCTCTCTGATTTCTGATTATTATCTGGGATGATATATATATCTCTATGGTTCTGCAATGTCCAGTTTTTTGTTTTTCTGTATTGCTACTTGTATGTTGTTATTTAATTTTTCCAAACTCTGTAAATAGTAATCCTAACCCAAATAGGGGGAGATTGTTGGAACACCCTATTACTAATTTGGGTCAGGATCACTATGTCTCTAGGAAACCAATGTTTGACCTCCTGTATAGCTCAAAAGGTCAATTAGAATTGAGTCTAAGGGTTAGAAGTCTAAGTTTGGAAGCTGCCCTCAAGACCAAGACTTTTTCAGTTTGAGACTAAGTCATATCGTCGAGCTCAGCACGACGATTCGTCGAACTCCGATCGACGATCGTCTAGCTCAACTTCGACAGATCGTCGAACTCCATTCGACGATCGCTGAGCTCAACTTCCACAAATCGTCGAACTCCATTTGACAATCTGCGAGCTCAGTTCGACGATCTTGACTCAGCTTTAGATCTCTATCTCTGAGCTCAGTTCGACGATCTTTGAGCTCAGATCGACGATATTGTGTTGCAGTATAAGTCCAAATCGCTGAGCTCAGTTCAACGATAGCAGAGCTCAGTTCGACGTTTTCTGATGTCTTCAAGGATTTTCAAGATTCAAATTCAGATCAGTTAAGGAGTTATTCTGCAATTAATTCAGAAGATTTTCTAGCCGTTTTCATTTATTTCTGGACCAAGTTTCAAGGGATTTTCAAGGAATATTTCTGTGGACTTTCCTCCAGAAGACATTTTGCAATTAAGAAGGCAATTAATGCAGACCAACGGCTATTCTTGACAGAGGATGTTTCTTCTATTCAGTACCAGAGAATAAAAGATAAGAATTTTTGAATCTCTCTTAGAAGGACAGACATCAATAATCCTCAGACAAAGAGAACAAGCACAAAATATTCTCTGTCTCAAAGAATTCTCAAGAACACACATCCAAGAAGATCAAACTTTCTGAAATCCTCTGATCTCTCTTATCTCAAGTGTTCAAGGCCAACATCTTTCAAGACTCCAGACACCTAACATTTCAGCTATTGCTGAAATCATCTTTTGCTGGAGATCAATTTTTGAAGGTCTATCACCCTACAGCAAAGCTTCTTTTCCTGAACATCTCAAGGACTCAGGGGGAGCTTTGGCACCATCAAATCCACATAGTCTTCTCAGCTGCTTTGAGAAAGAGAAGACTTCCATCACTCTCTCACCCCCATCTCTGTAAAGGGTTTCTCAAACTCCCTTCAAAAGTTTGAACTTGGTTTTTGAGCACCTTGTCAAAAGCTCATTGGTGGCAAGACACCTGATCAAAAAATCTGATTTGGTTTTTGAGCACCTTATCAAAAGCTAATTGGTGCCCAGGACACCTAATCAACTCATCCTGTAGTGGATTCCTACCTAGGGTGCTAGAAGAGTGGATGTACCCAAGTTTAGGGGAACCACTATATTTCCTTGTGTCATCTGGTTTGCTTGTCTTTTTTTTTGTTTCTGCCTGTGATTGTTCTGTGATTAGCTTATGATTAGTTTAGTTCTGTGATTAGATTTATTAATTGTTTCCCTGCTCACTCAGATTACAACAATTGTTGTAAAAAGTTTTCAAGCACCATATACTCTATTCACCCCCTCTCTAGAGTATATCAGATCTAGCTGCACTTTTAATGTGACTGTTAGTGTGTTGGGTAGGTTCCCACCACCGCAGGTGCCGGTTCTTCCCCGGTCTTGGGTGTGTCATGATATAAGATCATCTTTCCTTGCGCCCTCGTGAAGTTTTTCTTGTATTGGTGTGTCGGGTAGGTTCCCACCACCACAGGTACCAGAGTGGCCGGTGTTTTTGTTTTATTCACCAAGATATGGGCTAATTAGTTCTTTATAATCACATTCAATAATTTACATGCTCCTTAAAGCATTGATTTTTGTAGCACTTTGTGTAATTTCTTTACCCTTGAGCTAGTAAGTTAGTCTTTCCTCCCTATTCCTGGATTATGGTTGGTAACCCTTTGTTCCTTTTTGGTTTATTGCTAACCATTTTGCTCTTTATTTGCCACTTGTAATTTCATTCTTTCTGAGGTATTTTTTCTTTGAATGCCTCAGATTTGGAAAGGTAGTCGGTTGAGTGGCTAGTGTTGGTTTTTGGTTCGTGCTCTGCAGCTATCTTTACCTCACTGACTGTGAGGTACTTGTTATTTGTTTTCTTTTTAGTTCAAACATACAATTCTTTTAGTAAGTTCGTGTCAGGTTGTTGACGCCAAGGGGATTTTTGTATAATATTAAGTACTTGCTATCAGCTAAGCATCTTTCTATATGATTGTGTGGATTTACTTACTCTCTGAGAAGGTTTTATGTTAGGTTGCATGTTAGCTATTTTAAATTATAAAAGTATTACTTCTATCTCATGAATATCATTTTCTAAAAGGTAAAGTCACTATATCTTTTTGAACGAAAAAACTAATATTTATACTTATAATAAATCTAGAGTCTTGCATATCATGAGTAGTGCTAGATAGATGTTTTTGCTCATGTAGGTTGTCAAATAACATAAACAACCTATTTTTCACATTATATAATTATATCTTACTTGTGAAGTAGTTGATCCACTGAACCGAGTGATACGACCACCTAAAACTTAACTTAAAACATGACTTTCTCACATCATAACTTATTATTTTCATAAACTATATTGAGATTGATGTTTACCTGAACGTCCGCAGTTATCCCATGCATAGCAGGGCATCATGTCACGTTTTTTCTCTTACTCTGATATATATTTAAATTTAGAGAAAATGCGGGTTGTGACAGTTGGTATCAGAGGGATGGGTCTTTGGCAATTGGTCGAACAATCATCTGAAGTTAGTTTTAGTTGTCTTGTTCCATTGCATACACACACCAATGTGTCATCAGTACGTCTTGGCTGAAGCATGAACACTACACTCATAAGCATGACAAGAAGTATACGGGGAATATTATGTAGTATGGGATGCATAATATGTGTTTGTATATGGATCCTCATAGGAAGCAACATGTGTTTGTTTTGTAATATGGGATGCATAACAATCATCACATGAATGCACATTAGATTTTTCTTTTCATTGCATGAGATATTATGTAGTATGGGATGCATAATATTTCATGTATACGCCTCTCATAACATGTACTAAGGCCTTTATTAGATTGCATAAGACAACATGCATGACATAACATTACATTAGCACACGTGTCAAGCTAAAGATTTACATGATGACATATGTACACACATGGTTTTGAGTCAAAAAGGAGAGTAAGAATTCATGCATTCATGTTTTAGGCACATGAGTCAGTGGGATGACGGAATATTATCCTAAGTTTAAGCATGACATCATTAATAAAATCTCAGAGCAAGTTAGCAGCTTGAGCACGTATTTATACATGTATTGTCTGAACTAAGTTGTGTAGTTCTAGAGGTAAGTTAAGTGTTGATTAGTTGTTTGTTGTGTTATTCGAATGTCGAGGCGTCCTGCGACGAGGTCGACTCCCCAGTTTGAGGTCGAGTCGTCTGGAGCTCAGAATGAGGTCGTGATAGAAGGACTGCGACAGAGCAATGAGGCTCTGTCGAGGCAGATGTTGGAGATGCAGTTACAGATACATGCCTTGTTGTCCATTGTTTCCGGGCAGCCAATTAAAGTGTAAGACCCTATTCTCGGTCAAGATATTCCTATTGCCCCTGCTCCTCTGGTGCCCCCAGCTGTGTTTCCGCAAGAGATGAACTTTTTCTAGCATTTCCACCGATTAGGACCTCCTACCTACGACGGTAGAGCGGATTTTATGGCTTTGGACGACTGGATTGTCGCAATCGAGGAGATGTTCTCTTACTCAAGGATTTCTGTCGACCAGAGAGTGATGTTCGCTGTCTACCAGCTAATGGGTCTGGCTAAGAGCTGGTGGTTGAGAGAAAAGGAGAACTTGAAGGACGAAGTTCATGGGAAGCCTTCAAGGAGCTATTGCTGAGAAAGTTTCTGCCGTCGATCGAGCAGGACCGCTTGATGAACAATTTTCTACACTTGAAGTAAAGACGGCTCATGGTTAGTGAGTACGAGGTGGAGTTTAGTAAATTAAGCCAGTTTGCCCCGGATTTGGTAACCACAGAATCTAGTAGAGTTAAGCATTTTCTGGTCGGTCTTAGGAATGACATCCAACAGCTGGCCAGTGTTTATGGATCAGAAAGTTATGCTGAAGTGGTAGAAGCCGTCCTAAAAGTCAAAGAGATCGACAATGCTAAGAATCGAGGTCAACAGATGAAGAAAGATAAGAGGGAGTCTGATGAGAGTAAGAACTCTAAGAAATTTGGTCCTGTTTCAAGGAAGAGAAGCAGGGAGGTGTGCAGTTTCTGTGGCCGGTCGGACCACCCATTTGAGAAATGTTTTAAGAGATTGGAAGCTCAAAAGCAAGAGCAGGTGCATGCAATTCATGGTGCTTCCAAAGGAGAACTGGTTTATGCCTTATGCAAGCGGAAGGGGCACGATGTTGCCCATTGTTGGGGTAAGGATAGGTTCTCCTTTCAGTGCGGATAGAAAGGACATTTCAAGTCAAAGTGCCCGCAGACCCGGCCCATGTTGCAGCAAGTCCCACTTCAGGCTTTGTCGTTGCCGCAACATTTGGACAAAGGGAAGGGCAAGCTGAATGTGGTGACCTTGGAGGATGCGCAGACGTCTACCCAGGTGATCTCAAGTTAGATCCTAACCTAGTTTTGTTTTCAGCTCATAGTTGTTGTTTCGATGTTATTCGATTAGTTATGTAAGCGATTTTATAGGGAGGTTTATGGTAAAGAACCGTTGGGCGCGTGTTCTTTTTGATTCTGGTGCTACCCACTCATTCGTGGCTATGACCTTTGTGGAGCGTCATCGTTTGACTCTTGATCAAGTTGGTGATGCGTTTCGGGTCAAGTTTCCCTCGGGTGATTCGGTGGTGTGGGACCATGGTATCATGGGTTATCCGATTCTTTTAGGGGATTTCCTAGCTGTTGCTGATTTGTAGGTGATATACCTGGAAGACTTTGATGTGATCTTGGGCATGGAATGGTTGTCTAGATATGATGCGGTCATTCAGTGCAAGGTCAAGCGCTTGGAGTTCAAGATGGACAACAGTCACCCCAAGTGTGTTTATTGTTATCCGTGTCAGGATTCCCCGATTATTTCCACGGTATGTGCTCGGAAGCTTTTAGATTTTGGTTGCTTTGCAAACTTGGTTTCTATTTTGGGAAATGTTAGTAGTTTGTCGCGTATCGAGGAGGTTTCGGTGGTGCTTGAATTTCCGGATGTTTTTCCTGATAGCCATCCTGGACTTCCACCTGAGAGAGATGTAGAGTTTGTTAATAGATTTGAGTCGGGTACTTATCTTATTGCTAAGGCACCGTACCATATGGCCCCTCGAGAGCTGGAAGAGTTGCGTACCCAGCTGGATGAGCTTTTGAATTGTGGATTTATTAGGCCGAGTTCTTCTCCTTGGGGTGCTCATGTGTTGTTTGTAAAGAAAAAGGATGAGTCCATGAGGTTGTGCATTGATTATAGGGAACTAAATATGCTAACTATCAAAAACAGGTATCTCTTGCAGCGAATAGATGATTTATTTGATCAGTTGCATGGTAGTACTGTGTTTTCGAAGATTTACATTAGTTCATGTTACCATCTGTTGAGGATTCGTGAGACGAATATTCCACGGACTGCTTTCCGTTCTCGACATGGGCATTTTGAGTTCTTGGTTATGTCCTTTGGTTTGACAAATGCACCATCTGCTTTCATGGACATGATGAAGAAAGTATTCAAGGATTTTCTGAACCATTTTGTGGTCGTGTTTATTGACGATGTTCTAGTTTACTCCCTCAGTGCTGAGGAGCATGCCCAACACTTGCGTTTGGTTTTTTCTGCCTTGGGGGAGCATAAGTTGTTTGTCAAGTTAAGCACGTGTGAGTTTTGGCTTCCTCGTATTTCCTTCTTGGGTCATGTGGTTAATAAGAATGGAATTTCTATTGACCTAGAGAAGATTTTTATGGTAATGGATTGGAACAGGCCTACCATATCCAAAGAGATAAAGAGTTTCCTAGGGTTGGCAGGATATTATAGAAGGTTTGTGGAAGGTTTCTCCACGATATCTGCGTCGCTGATTAAGCTTACGCGGAAGAACGCAGTGTTCATTTGGAGCGATAAGTGCGAAGAAGCTCTTCAGGAGTTGAAAAAGAGATTATGTACTCCTCCAGTTTGGACTTTGCCTACCGAAGGATTGGAATATGGTGTTTACATGGATGCACTGCATGTTGGACTTGGTTGCGTGTTGATGCAAGAAGGTAAAGTGATTGTGTATGGGTCGTGGCAGTTAAAGATTCATGAAAGAAATTGCCCTATACATTATTTAGAGTTTATCGCTGTGATTTATGCCTTGAAGCTCTGGAGACATCTGTTGTATGGCGCGCTGTGCAAGATTTATACGGATCATAAGAGTTTGAAGTATGTCCTCACTCAAAAGGAGTTGAATTTGCGTCAGAGGAGATGTTTAGAATATGTCGCGGATTATTATGTCGAGATCCATTATCATCTGAGCAAAGCTAATGGGATCGACGATGCCTTGAGTAGAAAGACCGTGCAAATCTTTGGACGCTCATTGGAATCCTTGGTAGAAGAGTTTTTGTTAATGGAAATATTGGTTGGGAGTAGCGACAAGCCAAGTAGTTTGGAAGTGTTATAGCCTTCATGGATTACACTCTCAAGGCTACATCAAAAGGATGATCTTGATTTGCTGCACCTCTATAATAAAACTAAGAAATGGGAGTTACCTGACTTTTCAATTGATGACGCGTGTATTTTGAAGTACCGCGGTAGATATTGTATCCCCGCTGTTGAGAATATTCGAGTTAAGTTGTGCAATGAAGCGCATGGATCTAGTGTTGCCTACCACCCTGAAGATGTATAGAGATCTGAAGAAAATTGTTTGGTGGTATGGTATGAAGAACGATATAGCCAAGTTCGTGTCTAAGTGCTTCACTTGTAAGCAAGTTAAGGACGATCATAGAAGGCCTGGTGTCAAGTTGACGTCATTAGAGATTCCAAGTTGAAAGTGGGAGAGTATTTCTATGGACTTAATTACTGGTTTGCCAAGATCTCACAAAGGACATGATTCTGTATGGGTTATAGTGGATAGACTGATGAAGTGTGCTCACTTCGTGCTATTTAAGATTGAATACTTCATGAAGAAAATAACTGAGTTATACTTGGATGAGGTTATCGGGTTATAAGGAGTACCTGTTAGTATTATGTCGGATTGAGACTGAAGGTTTACATCTCGTTTTTGGAAAAGCTTACAGGAAGGATTGGGTACTCATCTGAGATTTTTCATCACTTATCATCCGCAGACAAACGGACAAACAGAAAGAGTTAATCAGATTTTGGAGAACATGTGTTGGGTACATTGGAAAATGTGTACCAAATTTGGAGAAGCCTCACTTAGCTCAATGATATTCATCAAGGTGTATTTGATGTTATTTTGAGTTTATATGTGCAGGTTAAGAATATGTAAGAAAAGTTTCTAAGTCCATGAGTCAACACCAAAAGAAGCTGTGTCGACACTTGTGAAGACTTGTGTCGACACTTGAGAAAAGTTGTGTCGACACCTGAAGTCAATTGTGTCGATACTTGGAAAAGTTGTGTCGACACCAGAAGAAATTGTGTCGACACACAGGACTTGTGTCGACACACAGAAAGTTCAGTCGACATCAACTGTGTCGACACACACACCAGAATTTCTTCTAAGTTAATTGTGTCAAGACAAGAAGTGACTGTGTCGACACACAGGACTTGTGTCGACACATTCTTACAGAAGCTTTGTCGAGAAGCAGTGTCAACACCATGAGAGCTGTGTCAACACCACCAAGGATTATGTCGACACTTAGTCTACTTGTGTCGACACATGTGAAGTTCAGACTCGACACTTTGCTGACAGAGACAAAGTTTCAAGAAGTGACTGGAGACTTGACAGCTGTCATAACCAACAAGTCTACTGCAACTGTCAGATCTGTCAGAAGTTGGTTAGCAACCGGATCAGACGGTAACCTTGGATGAAGTCTATATAAAGAAAGATTCTATCAATTGAAAACGACGAATTACACAAAACACAATTACAATAGAAGATCCAACATATACAAGAAAATCCAGTCAGAGATTTCAAGTGGATCTAAGTGAAGAATTTCAAAATATCTTCAGAAGAATTTGTAGAGAGAGAAAGCTCCAACAATTCAAGTGAAGAAAGAGACTATCATCAACTAGTCTCTTAAGAGTAGATCCTGAACTAATCTGCAAACAAGAATTCAGATTAATTTCTGGATTTTAAGAAGGAAGAAATTCAACCTTACTGTGTTCAGATTCAAGATGCTTTGAAAAAAGCCAAAGACAGGTTGATTTTTGTGTATCGGATTCTTCGAGAACTGATCAAGAAAACTTTCTACCCATTCTCTCTCAACTTGGGTGAAAGATAAAACTTATTTTATATCATTTTTCTGTAAGATCATTATTGATCTGAGTTGTAAGCCTAATTTATAAAGGCTGAGGTAGGGCTTAGTGCCTGAGGTAGGAGATTTACATCTCTGTGTTGTAGGTCTTGGGAAGGCTGAGGTAGGGCTGTGTGCCTGAGGTAGGAGATTTAATTTCTGAGTTGTAGGCCTGGGTGAAGGCTGAGGTAGGGCTTAATTGCCTGAGTTGTAGGAGTGTGGACTCACTCTGAGTTGTAGGAACCTTGACTGGGTTCTGAGCTGTAAGATCTTTGGATCTGAGAAGGAAGGAAGAAGTTAGGCCGAATCTAGCACACTGGTAGATAGGCGAAGGGGGAAAGTGGATATACCCATCATTTTCGAAACCACTATAAATCTGTGTGTCATCTGTGATTGTGTGTGATATTGTGATTTATGTGATATGGTAGTTGTAGAACTGTTTGGTTCTATTTAATTAACTAAATTAATATTCTGCCTTAGAGTAAAAAGGAATTGAACCTATTCACCCCCCCCCCTCTAGGTGTTTAGGTTATTTTGAAACCAATTCTTTCAAGTGGTATCAGAGCCAGGTTACTCAAAGATAGACTTAACAGTCTGAGTAAGATCTGTGAGGCAGAATAAATTAGAAAAGATGGGTTCAGGAGAAAATCATAAGGAACTTGTTTCCATGAAGTTGTCCATATGCAGGAAAGAAATCTTTGAAATTTGAAAAGAAAGTGTCAGATTGTTTATGAAAGCATCTGATCCAAGAATATATATAACTGTTAAGGAAGGGCCTTATATTCCAATGAAAGTCTCAGTTCTTGATGCTAATCAAAGGACACCAAAAGACTTTTCAGAAATGACTAAGGATGAGATTATCTTGGCTACTATGGACAAGAGAGCTCAGAATATTATAGTGAGTGTCATAGATGACTCAACATTCCAAAATCTGATTCACTGTAAAACCTCCAAGGAGATGTGAGACACATTGATAGTCTACATGGAGGGATCAGAATAAGTTAGGCAAGATAGAAAGTCAATGCTTAATCAGGAATATGAGAGCTTCAGATAAAGCAAATCAGACAGCATCACTGAATGTTACAAGAAGTTCTTCAGAATTGTGAATGAACTAATGTCATATGAAAGGGTCTTTAGTACATATGAGTTGAATGATAAATTCCTTAGATCTTTGACTAAGAATTGGGACACCAAGATCTATGTCATCAGGGAAGTGGCCAGACTGACAGAAATCTCTCCTCCAACACTATTTGGCAAATTGCTTTCTTATGAAATGCAACTCATGGCCAGAAAGGAGGAAGAGAAAAGTACTAAAGTTGTCCATAGAGAAAAGTCAGTGGCCTTCAAGGCAGAAGCCACAAGAAAGGACAGGAGGATGTCTCCATCTCCTCCTAAGAAAGCTGCAGAAGTGATCTCTGAAAGTTTTGATAGTCACACCTCAGACAACAATCATTCTGATGAGGACTTTGCTGTTTTCACAAGGCAGTTTCAGAGATTTTTAAAAAAGAAGCAGTTGAGAACTAAGCCATCCTCCTCTCAGTCCAAGGATGAATATTATCAAAAAAGAAAGTCATCTAGAAAGGACAAGAATAGGTCAAAACCTAGCAAATCAACAACTACAAAGATTGTGTGCTATTGCTGCAACAGACCTGGACATATAGTAGCTGATTGTCCAGACAAAAGAAAGGAATTTGCAGATAAGAAGAAGTCTCAGTATAAGAACAAGAAGGAGAAGTCCTTTGTAGCAAAGAAAGAGAAAAATTGGACAGATACATCATCTTCAGATTCTGAATCTGATGCTGAAGCTTATATTGGTCTGTTTGCAACAGAAGAAGAGACTGAGTTTTTGCAATTGCGGGACTCAATAAATGGAACTGAAGATCATCAGTGCAAAGGGCTGATGGCCCTGACTGATGAAGATCACTGCCAGGATCAGCCTGGTCCTAGTAAGATAAGTCCAAGTGGCCATGCCCCTTTTATGGTACTTGGACAGTGGATATTCCAGACATATGACTGGAACAAGAGGATTGTTGAAGGACTACTCACCCATATTGAATGGACCGAAAGTAATTTTTTGTGGTTCTGAAAAAGGAGTTATCAAAGGGTTTGGTTACATTTCTAACAGCTCAATTACTATCACTCAAGTGACTTATGTGAAGGATTTGAAACATAACTTGATAAGCATAAGTCAACTGAGTGATCTTGGATATGACATTTCATTCATTAAGAATGGTTGTCATATTAAAAGGTCAAGTGATCAGAAGATCATGTTGACTGGTTATAGGAAAGGAAATGTGTATTGCCTAAACTTTGTGAGTGAGAATAAAAATTCTCTTATTTGTTTGGTAGCTGATGAGAAATCCTCTCATTGTGTCAAATGGCACAAGAGGCTAGCTCATCTAAACTACAAGACTATTGGTCAAATCTTTAATAAAGATTTAGTGAGAAATGATTCTCAAGTTAAGTGCATTAAGGATGAAATATGCTCAGCTTGTCAAAAAGGCAAGCAGACCAGATACTTCTTTCATAGTCTAGAAACCAAAGACTTAGTGAGGTGTTTATATCTCTTGCATATGGATTTATTTGGTCCAATGCCAGTTCAGAGTCTAGGTAGGAAAGTCTATACATTTGTGGTTGTAGATGACTATTCTAAATTTTCATGGGTTTTCTTTCTGAGGCAGAAATCTGAAACTCCAACTGTTTTCTGCAACTTTGTTAAGCAAATTCAGAATGAACTGAACAATTAAGTGGTCAAAATCAGAAGTGACCATGGAACTGAATTTTAATCTGATAATATGACAAAGTTGTGTGAATAATTTGGAATTCATTAGGAATTCTCCTCACCTAGAACTTCTCAGCAAAATGGAATTGCTGAAAGAAAGAATAGGACTCTTATTGAGGCTGGTAGAACTCTATTGAGTGACACTTCTCTCCCAGAATATTTCTGGCTGAGGCAGTAAACACTGCATGTCATGTGCTCAATAGGGCTTACATCACTAAGAGCCACAAAAAGATACCCTATGAGGTTATGAAAGGCAGAAAAACAAACTTATCCTATTTTAGGATCTTTGGTTGCAAGTGTTATGTGTTTAACAATGGCAAGTCTTACCTGACAAAGTTTGGTGCCAAATTCCAAGATGGGATATTTGTTGGGTACAACAATAATAGTAAGGCATATAGAGTATATAACTTGACTACACAAGTTGTAGAAGAGTCTGTTCATGTTATATTTGATGAATCAAGACTTATTAACAGTGAGTTGCCTAGTAGTTCTTCTAGCTCTACAGGTATAAAAGAGAAGATGGACATGTTGACTATCAAAGAAGATCAAACTGCAAGGCAGGAAGAGGAAAATGATGGTTGATGTCCAAGGGGAGTACAAGACTCACAAGATGCTGATGAATACCATGAAGTACAGCAGAATGAAGAAAATGGAGAAAGTCAAACTGTAGACAGACTTTCTCCAGCAGTTAGACATTTAAAGGATCATCCTGTACACCAGATTATTGGTGATCCTAGACAAGGGGTTCAAACTAGAAGCAGGAGCTTGAACATTGTACTATGCTCAAGCTTCTTGTCTCAACAGGAACCTAAAAGATTTGAAGAAACTATACAAGACCCACACTGGATTGATGCTATGCAGGAGGAGTTGAATCAATTTAGGAGATGCAAGGTCTGGAAGTTAGTTCCTAAACCAAAAGACCACAATGTCATAGGGACTAAGTGGATCTACAAGAACAAGCTAGATGAGAGTGAGATCATAATTAAGAACAAGGCAAGGCTTGTTGTCAAAGGATACAGGCAGGAAGAGGACATAGACTTTGATCAAACATTTGCCCATGTGGCAAGGTTGGAAGCAATAAGGCTATTCCTAGCCTATGCAGCTTATCAGGGTTTCAAAGTGTTCCAAATGGATGTTAAGTCAGCATTCCTGAATAGAGACTTAAATGAGGAAGTTTATGTAGAACAGTCATCAGGTTTTATTGATCCACTCTATCCTAATTATGTGTATAGGCTTAGGAAAGCCATATATGGTTTGAAACAAGCCCCAAGGGCTTGGTATGAAACTTTGTCTACTTTGCTCATTGAGAATAAATTCTCAAGGGGAAAAATAGACAAAACTCTATTTCTTAGGGAATCCAAAGGGAAGATAATACTACTCCAGATATATGTTGATGACATAATATTTGGTTCTACTGAAAACAACCTTTGTAGGAAGTTTGCTAAACTTATGCAAGGGAAGTTTGAGATGAGCAGCATGGGAGAACTTAAGTTCTTCTTGAGACTCCCAGTAAGACAGACTGATGATGGCTTGTTCATATCCCAGTCTAAGTTCACTCAGAAGTTAATTAAGAAGTATGGTATGGAGTCATGCACTACCATGAGAACTCTAATGGGGACAAGTATGTCTATAAGCAAAGATGATGCAGGAAAACCTGTAGATGAGTCTTTGTATAGAGCGATAGTTGGCTCCCTCCTTTATCTGACTGCTAGTAGACCTGACATCATGTATGCTACATGTGTCTGTGCTAGGTACCAATCCTGCCCAAAAGAATCTCATTATACTGCTGTTAAGAGGATTTCGAGATATCTTAAGGGCACACATAATCTAGGCCTTTGGTACACTAAGAATAGAGATTTTCTACTGACTGGATATTCAGATGCATACTTTGCAGGATGCAAAGAAGATAGAAAAAACACAACTGTCACCTGTCAATTTCTAGGAGGGAGATTGGTGTCATGGAGCTGTAAGAAGCAGACTAGTGTGGTAATCTCCACATCTGAGTCTGATTATGTAGCTGCAGGGAGCTGTTGTGCACAGCTGTTGTGGATACAGCATCAGCTTAAAGATTATGGTATCCAGGTAAGTAGAACCTCATTATTCTGTGATTCTACAAGCGTGATTTCTATTACTAATAATCATGTTTCTCATAGTAGAACAAAGCATATAGAAATAAGATATCATTTTCTTATGGATCATGTAGAAAAAGAGGATATATGTTTATAATTTGTTAATACAAGTTTTCAAATTGCTGATATGTTCACTAAGTCATTGGATGAAACTAAATTCAATAATTTTAAAATTGAATTAGGTATGCTGAACATAGTATAGATTGACAAATTTGTCTAAGTAATTTTGTGTCGACAAAAAAAGAGGTCTATGTCGACACAGAGAAGTTGTGTCGACACATCTAGAAAATTGGTGTCGACACTTCACAGGAGTTGTGTCGACACATCCAGAAGTTGTGTCGACACTTAGAATTAGAGTCGACATAGAATTTCTGTTGAACTAATAAGTATGTATGTGTCAACACATCATCAATTGGTGTCGACACATAGAAGTCAACACTTCTGTTGAGACATTAGCAGTCTGTGTCGACATCATCTCAACAGTGTCGACACACTAAGTAAATTTTGACGATTCTTTTGACCTTCTATGTTTAGACACATATAAATAGGTCAAGAACAAACCCTATCGACATGCTCTCCAGATTTTTGAGACTACATTCTTGTGTCGACAAACTCTCTCTTCTCCATTCAAGATTTCTCACCATCCCAATGGCGCTGAAACTTGACGAAAACGTGAATGAGGGATATGAACTGGTACGGAATGCCTTTGACGATGCTGAACCAGCGATTAAAGTTGTGATTGCTCTAATTGCAGAAAATGGCTTGGAGTATTTGACATCAGAACCTACAAAGATATGGAAGAAGGAAATCCTTGAGTTCTATGGAACTGCAACTCATGATTCAACTGCACTAAAGATTAGGTCATCAGTCCAGGGTAATAAAATCAAACTCACCATAAAGAGCATACGAAAAACTCTTCATCTGCCCAAAAATCAAGAAGACGAAGAAGTTATCTCTTCCAAGACCAGGGAAGCACTCCAATGGTGTGGATTAGATCCCACCATGAAAATTGGATCATCCATGAATAGAAAAGGAATGGATGTACAAGGAAAATTCCTTTCTGAAGTAGTTGGCAAAGTAATCTTCTGCAAACCAGGTGGACATGATAGGGTCTCAGCCTACATGTTCTGCCTCATGACCAGGATCATCTACAAAATCAACACCAATTGGTCTGCAGTCATATATGAGAAGATTAAAGAAAGCATCAAGAAACCGAATCTGGGAAGGATATTAAGTTTATACTTGGCTGGAGCAATTCCAGAAGTGATGCAACAGGCTGCTGGATCCAAGATCAATCACATGAGGAGAATGGATCTAAGGATAATCTCTAGATGGGATAGAGTGCTGATAAAAGACATGCCTGATGAAGAGAGGCCAGAGAATACTGAGAAATCACCTTCTCAAGACATTAGACATGATGATCAGATGTAGGGGGAGCCTCATCTTGAGGAAGATCCAACACACTTAGAAAGTGAAATGGCTACTCAAACTATTCTTGAGACCACTAAACTCAACAATCAAGCACGGGATGTTATCATGGAGGATACATCTACAGCTGTTGATGCTCCAGAGTTAGTCGTGCCTCCAGTCCAAACTCAACAAGAGTTTACTCTTGAAGAGTTGTTCCCTGATATAGAGCAAGCCAGGACTGAGGGGGAGCAAGCCAGGACTGAGGGGGAGCAAGCCAGGACTGAGGGGGAGCAAGCTGAAATTGAGGGGGAGCAAACTAGGACTGAAAAGGAACTGCCTCCTAGTCCTCAGTAAAGAGTTGATATAGCAAGTACCTCAGCTTCTGGAAATGAAGTAGAATCTCAAGCAAAGAAGAGAAAGCTGATGGTTTTCAAAAGAAGAAGCCAAAGCTATAAAAGGGCATTGCAAACTGCTCCACAACCAGTTCATGCACATGATTATAGCTCCTTACTACACATGATCGAGTAGGTAGCTAACCTCTCAGGCATCAGCCGTCGTGGCCAGACGGTGACAGTAGAGCGGGCATCTATACTACTAGGCGGGTATTCACACTACTTCACCTAGGCCTCCGTACACCTCAACGTTAAGAACACAACAGCGGAGCCCATGCGTACTATGGACCAGCGGGGGTCTCGGGTAGATGTGCACCAAGAACCCAGCCCCGAACTGGCCTTGTGTGACACGGAAGGGGCCTCAAAAGAAAGCACGAGGACACAGCCCACCCTTCCACTTGACACGGAAGGAGCCTCGGGACGTGAACACTGAGGACAAAGCCCAACCGCCCAAAGTCTAACTGTCAACTCCTGTTGGTGTGACGACTGGCGAGCTCGTAGACCTGTCACACTATCCTTAACCCGGGATTACGACACCACGTGTCGACTCACACCGCATGCAATTCCACATCACCGTGCCATGGAAGGAGCCTCGGAGAAAACACGAGGACCAAGCCCAACCATCCACTCGGCACGGAAGGGGCCCCGGGAAATGAACACCGAGGACCCAGCCCAACCGTCTGACTTGTCTCATCTCAACGCAATCCCAACTAGTGACGGTCAACACCACACTCACACCCTTCCACAATGCTACCCATGGGGAGACGACACTCTAAGCATTGGACTACTAAATTCATTCCGTTAATCAAACATTCACATGGTCATAGATTAACCTCATACATGTCATTATAAATGATTTCAACACATTATAAACATGATGCGCATTTATATTAGTCTACCAATTTCTATCAAATCATTTCGTTTAAGTATGTTTCGCTTCACAAATCAATTTCATGGGATCCAAATATTAAACTTTATCAATTATAGAACTAAGATGATTAACATAAAAGAGTTCACCCAAACCTCAAGTTAATTGCAACATTAAATCCACCGAATCCAAATTCATGTTATACCAAACACGGAATTTAAGTGCAGAATAAATCTGGACAGCAACTTTGATCGGCGATTCCCGAAGCTACAGGAATCCGGTGAAGGCGTGTAACCGCTCGATGGAAAGGTCTTTCCATGGGTTACAACTTTCATGTTCAGACCACAATTCAGATTCAATAGTATCATACTTGAAATCGGTTTCAAAGTCCGCTGCGTATAGAACACAATTTCTGCATGCAGGGTTTGTCGGATGTCAAATTCGTTCAGACTTTCCCGTGGCTACAGACTTCGCCTGAAGTCGTGCAACCACTCGTTGGAAAGGTATTTTCAAGTACTTCAACTTTCGTGTTTAGTCAAAAGCCCAGATCTGGCCATATCACACCTGAAAATGGCCAAGAAGATCGCTGCGCGCAGAACACAGATTCTACGCGCATCTTAAAGCGGAATGAACGGCATTGGTTCATCTTTCTCCTCAAGTTGGTCTTCCAAAATCACCTCCAGAAATTCCCCCTCCCTTTTTCACCCTCATGAGGCCATTACTCTTCACGAAACCGTCCCCCATCTTCTCATTAAAGGTTGGAGAGGTTGAAGACACCACTATCCTTAGAGCACAAGCCCTAGAACGACCTCTTCCTAGAGAAATCACCATCTCGCTAATCTAGACTCTTTTGAGTCAACATCTCTCCTAGATATCTACAGATCTAGCACCAAGGGAGAGGGGAGGAAGCTCACCTCATCTCCGGCGGTTCCACCATTTCCGGCCATGGACCTTGTAACTCTTCGCGGCGGCATCTTCTTCTTCACGACGGCAGTGGTTCTCCTCCTCTTGGACTTGCTCCAGCAGTTTTCCCTCTCTACAGAAGCTCTCTCAGAAAAATGCCTGGAATGAGGACTGAAAATGGCTAGGGTTTTCACAACCCTTATAAATGAAAAGTGACACGGGTAGGGACACGCCCGTATCCTTACTCGTGTCCTGCTCGGGCGAAGCGTCAACGACAGTTTAAGTGTCGGCTCAATATGTGACACGGGTAGGGACACGGGCGTGTCCCCACCTGTGTCCAAATGGCACGGCCGTGTTCACTGGCCGTGTCCTTTGGACACGTCTCGACGAACTCAACTCGACACACGCGGGTAGGGACACGCCCGTGTCTCTACCCGTGTCCTTCTCAGTACACACCTCATCGAGCTCTACTCGACACACACGGGTAGGGACACGCCGTGTCCCTACCGTACCATCATGCACACGGGTAGTGACACGCCCGTGTCACTACCCATGTCCTTCTCTGGACATACTCGAGTCGTCGACTCGAAAGCAGGCCTCTCCCACACGGGTAGGGACACGACCGTGTCTCCACCAGTGTCATATTCTGTATCGATTTCTTCTCCCATTTACAAGTGCAGCCCCGCTGCCAGCACTTCTCTTAAACCCAAGTCAACTCTCTTGACTCAAAAACGCGCACGAGGAGCCAAGTGCGAATCGGGACGTTACAAATATAACGGTCCAGGCCCATCAACATGGGACCCAGCTAGAACTGCCGGCCTACCAGAGTCCAGACCAGGGCCCACTGCTGGTAGTCAGCCTATCATATTCAAGCCTGCAGGCTATGCACCCCAACCCCTCTCTGCGCCTGTTTATCAGCAGCGGAGGGTTGTTGCCACTGGGGATCGAACCCAGGACCTTGATAAGAGAGTTTTACGCCATTCCCTCATCACCAACTGAGCTGCAGCTCAGCTGGTGATGAGTGAGTGGCGGAAAGCTCTCTTATCAAGGTCCTGGGTTCGATCCCCAGAGGCAACAACCCGCCGCTGCCGATAAACAGGTGCGGAGAGGGGTTGGGGTGCATGGCCTGCAGGCTTGAATGTGATACGCTGACTACCAGCAGTGGGCCCGGGTCTGGACTCTGGTAGGCCGGCGGTTCCAGCTGGGTCCCATGTTGATGGGCCTGGACCGTTATAACAAATCCTATAAACAAAATAAAAGATTTCGTCCCCGAAATCAGGCTAAGGCTATGGGAGAAAAAGCATAACAGAAGATAAAATATGCTTTTAAACAAAATTACCGCGAGGAAATAACTCTGGGTAGCGTTTTTGCATCAAGTCCACCGGCTCCCATGTATACTCCTTTTTCCCATGATTCGACCATAGCACCTTCACCAAGGGAACACTTTTGCGGCGCAATATTCTTGTCTCGTTGTCTACAATCCGCACCGGCTCTAGTCGCACAGACCTATCAGTCGCCACTGCACCATCAGTGGTGGGGATGTATTGTTCGGGCCGCAACAGCGCCTTTCGAAGCGACGACACATGGAACACGTCTTGGAGATTCTCTAGCTTCGGCGGTAACTCCAACCGATAGACCAACGGGCCAATCCTTTCGAGTATAGTATAAGGCCGAACGTACCTTGGGCTGAGCTTTTTCACATCACGCATCCGTGACACTCCATGCATCGGCCGAATCTTCAGAAACATCTTATCACCCACTTGAAACTCCACCATCCGGTGCTTTGAATTATAATACTTCGCCTGCCGACTTTGAGCCTCCAACATGCGATCCCGTATCAGTCTAACCACCGCATCCGTATCATCAATATACTCAATTCCCAAAGCCTTCGGATCTTCATCTTGCACCCAAGACAAGGGGGTTCTGCACCTTCTTCCGTAAAGGGCTTCATGGGGCGCCATACCGATGCTTGTCTGGTGGCTGTTGTTGTAGGAGAACTCTACTAATGGTAAGAGCCTTTCCCACGGCTCTCCTCTATCCAATACACATAATCTCAGTAGATCCTTCAGTGTTCTGATGGTCCTCTCAGACTGCCCGTCCGTCTGAGGATGAAACGCGGTGCTAAAGATAAGGTGTGAACCCAAATACTCTTGTACCTCCTTCCACTCCTTTGAGGTGAAACGACCATCCCTGTCAGAAACGATTGTCTTAGTTACGCCATGATACCGTACGAACTGCTCCACAAAGAGGCGTACCAAGACATCCCGTGAGCCTCTTTCTTCATAGGGATGAACCGAGCTACTTTCGTCAGTCGATCAACGATCACCCACACTGAATCATTCCCTGAGCGCGAGCGAGGTAACCCATGGACAAAGTCCATGGAGATATCCTCAAACTTCTACTCGGGGATGGGCAATGACTGTAACATACCTCTGGGGCTCTTGCACTCCGCCTTCACCCTTTGACAGGCATCGCAATGTGTAACAAAATACCTGACATCCTTTTTCATTCCCGGCCAACACAAGGTCTTCTGTAAGCCGGCCTACATCTTGGCATTACCCGGGTACACTGAATACTGAGAGCAATGTGCCTCTCTCAAGATATCCTCCCAGATTTTACCGCCCTTGGGGATATAGAGCCGGTCGCGAAAATAAACGAGGCCGTCTTTTAGTGTATACTCGTCAGTAGTCCCATCTGCGATTGACTTGATTGTCGGGGCCAGAGTCGCATGCCTTCTTTACTGCGCCCGGATTCGGTCCCGGATATCATAAACTATGCTCATGTTTGCCAAGTACTCTGTATACTCTACCGAAGGAGACTTATATACCAAAGTAATATCCATCTCTTCAATCATCCGAGTCAACTCCATACTCATCAACCGAGACACTGAGCTCGAGTCCGGTACTTTTCTGCTTAATGCATCGGCCACCGAGTTCGCTTTTCCGGGGTGGTAGTTCAAGGTGAACTCATAATCGCACAGAAACTCTAACCACCGCCGTTTTCTCAAGTTCAACTCCTTCTGTGTATGAACGTACTTTAAGTTTTTATGGTCTGAGAAAATCTCGCAGTGGACGTCGTACAGATAGTGCCACCAAACTTTCAAGCCGAATACCACTGCTCCCAATTCCAAGTCATGAACCGGGTAATTGATTTCATGCTTCTTTAACTGTCTTGAGGCATAAGCAATCACGTGTCTGTGCTGCATCAACACTGCTCCCATTCCATGATAAGATGCGTCGGTGTAAACTTGAAATCCTTCCTTCCCAGACGGAAGTGCTAGGATGGGTGCAGATGTGATTCTGCCCTTCAGCTCTTGGAACGCTGCTTCATATTAGGGTGTCCAATCATACGGCACACCTTTCTTCATCAAGGAGGTAAAAGGAAGGGCAATCTTGGAGAATCCTTTTACAAACTTGCGGTAATACCCGGCAAGTCCCAGGAAGCTCCGCAAATCGGCCGCCGACTTCAAGGGCGACCACTCCTTCACGGCACGCACCTTGGTCGGATCCACCGTTAGTCCTGCTCCACTGATCACATGCCCCAAGAAAGCAACCTCTTTAAGCCAGAATTCGCACTTGCTGAACTTGGAGAACAAGGCGTGCTCTTTTAATTTCTTCAATACCAAGGTCAAGTGCTCAATATGCTCCTCCGTCTTTGAGTAGAACAGGATGTCATCGATGAAAACAATGACGAAGATATCCAAATAAGATTCAAACACCTTGTTCATCAGGCTCATGAAGGCCGAAGGGGCATTTATGAGCCCAAACGACATTACAGTGAACTCGTACAACCCGTATCTTGAACTAAAGGCCGTTTTCTGGATGTCCCCTTCTCGTATCCTCAACTGATAATATCCCGAGCGCAGATCCAACTTCGAAAACCAATGCGCTCCTACCAGTTGATCGAACAGCTCGTCGATCCGGGGTAGCAGATATGTATTCTGCACCGTCAGTCGATTGAGTTCCCGATAGTCTATGCATAAACGCAGGGTTCCATCCTTCTTCTTGACAAACAATACAGGGGCTCCCCAGGGTGACGAGCTGGGGCGAACGAACCCTGACTCCACAAGTTCTTGCAGTTGAACTCTAAACTCTGCGAGTTCCTTCGGGGCCATTCGGTAAGGGGCCCTGGATACAGGCTTGGCACCCGGTACTAGATTAATTTGAAAATCAACTTCTCTATGCGGGGGTAATCCTCGAAGTTTCTCCGGAAATACCTCGGGGAAGTCCCGCACTACCCGTACATCTTTCATATCCAACGTCATCTCCTTCAACTCGAAACAGATCATGAAGACTTCATCCCCCTTCATATGGGCTTTTACAGTCTGAATTGAAGATAACAACATACGTGGTGCGAAGCTAATACCTTGGAAGATGACATCGGAGTACTCATGTCTCAAATAGATTCGTTTCTCCGCGCAATCAATCCTTGCGAAGTGTCAGTCCAACCACGTCATGCCCAGAATAATGTTGAATTCCGGCATTCTCAATACCGTGGCAGGCGTATCAAAGGTCTTTCCCTCAATAAGTATCTCAAATTCGCACTTGACGGTTGCGATCATCTCAGAGCCGTCCGGGAGGCGTACTCGTCGAGCTATACCGGTAAAGTATTGTACACCCTCCATGTCTTTAATGAAGTCCTCGGACACAAAGGAGTGTGAGGCACCGGTATTGAACGGCGCATAGGCCGTCTTTCCGCCAACTACCACGGTGTCTAAGTACCAATAACCAAAACTCAACACTAGGTGTCTAGTATGTCTTAAGAAATTTAAGTTAAACAATAAAAATGTGAAAGCTAACGGCAACATACCTGCAATCACATACTGGGGATTCCGTTCTTGTGCCATGTCCAGCGCGACACTTGATCCCGGGCAGGACCGGGGTTTCCTTCTTGTGGTCCTCGTCCTCGACCACGCATGTGACCCCGTCCTCGAGGAGCTGCCGGAGGGAGAGCAGGAGGGGCGTTCCTGAACAACTGCGGGCAGAAACGTCGAATGTGGCCCGGCTGGTTGCATTTGAAGCAAACCCGCCCATAACGCCCCTCAGGTTGCTGAAATTGTTGATGTTGTGGCGGTGGAGGCAACGCAGGCGGCTGCGGAACCGGATGCTCCACTCTAAAATTTCGGTGGAAACTCCCTCCACCTCTTTGATGTCCTCTTCCTCCTCTATAGTCCTATCTCCTCCTGTTACTTGGGCCGGCTTCCATCACGCCCTCTGCAGGTCTCTTACCACTACTCAAGTGGTCCGCCTCCAATCTCTTCGTCATGTCAATTATCTCCGCCAAGCTAGAGTCTTCTATAAACAAAAGGGCATGCCTTAGGGGATCTCGCAGCCCTTTGTAGAAATGCTTGGCGTATCCTCTATCATCCAAATCATACGAGTCCGCGAATCTCGCGAGATGTTGGAACTCTCGCTGAAATTCCGTAACTGATTTTGATCCTTGCTTCAGCAGAAGAAACCTCTCTTCGAGTTCATTTCGAGCGGATGTGGGAATGAAGTGCTCCAAGAAGACACCCGAGAAATCGCTCCAACATATCTCTGTATAGACTCGCCCTTGGAAGGTGGAGCTCATGAGTGACCTCCACCACATCTTAGCATGTAGTTCCAAGATGGACACCGCCAACGTCACAGCCATGTTGGCTGGGCAACGGATCCCCGCCAATAACTCTTGCACTATGTCAAGCCATTCCTCTGTGCGTACGGCTGACTCCGTTCAGAGGTAGGCGGGAGGGGAGAGAGCCCGAAAGGTGCTCAGCCAGTTAGAGCCTGGAGCATGTTGTTGCACTGGAGGCTGCTGCGCCCGTAAAGGCATCCAAGATGGCGGTGAGCGTCTGCCCCAACTCGGATTGTTGGAACTGAGTGGGTATGGAAGGGGCAGGAGTGCCCCCATCATCTCAACAAGCACTGCAATCTACACGTAGAATACAAACGTATGGTTAGGTTGGCTAATCTTAAGGTCAAAGTTGGACATACTTAGTGTGAATTACATATGGGCACACCACTGCTTCCGCTCAGTCAGTTTGTCCCCAAACTGACTAATCGAACGGGGGTGGTACCATTGTTGAATGACTTCTTTAGTTGAGGATGGTGACAAGCTGATACCATTTGTAAGACCCCCCCCCCCCTCCCGGATACCAAAACACGGCACGAAGGGGGGTCTTATGCCCAGAACAGCCGCCTTGCGGTAGCATTAGCACACGGGCTAACCTGTACCACAAGACGTCTATTCTGTCGGTTACATCCAATATCAACATAAATATGCCAACCCAACCAAAATATTAATCAGAGAAGTCAAATCCACACAAGTATAATAGTCCAAAGTAAATCAAAATAGAGAAGCTAAAACATGCTTCTACAATATCAGAGTACGGCAAATAAACACCCAACGGGGCAACATCAAAGTCGCTCAACAAAAAGTCACATCGGTAACCGACGGTAGCGACGGCACCGTCCCTTCAGGCCCTGTCATACTGGTCTGGCTCTCCTGCTGCATAGTCTGCGGCTGCTCTACCTGCGGGGTGACCTCATAAAAAGGAAGACGTAGCAACCGTTAGTCAAAAGGACTAAGTGGCTTCACATCTGCTCCCCCGGCGACTCCTCGGCACCGGGCGGAGAAAAGAGCAAGGGTACAAAGTATAATAAATAGTATAAGCACGTACAAGTAGGTGGTAATAGTACAATAAGAATAACAACAGTATAATCTAGCAGTTCTACAAAGCAATAACGATCATCAAGTACAAGTAACTATAACAGGAAAGTAACTTAACTTACAAGGATGCTCATACAAGCTTATAAGTTAACGATCGGTTTACATAAAGTAACTCATCGTATAGGAGTGCCCATACAAACTTATACGATGAGGATCTTGTTGTGCAATGTTATGAAATGGTATATATGCTATGAAATGACTCACTCATGATCACACACATGCAACCGCAATGCCGACATAGACTAGTAGTTCTCACTATTCGAGCAGGTAGCTAAGCTCTCAGGCATCAACCGCCGTGGCCAGGCCGTGACAGTAGAGCGGGTATCTCTACTACTAGGCGGGTATCCACACTACTTCACCTAGGCCTCCGTACGCCTCAACACTAAGAACACAACAGCGGAGCCCATGCGTACTATGGCCCAGTGGGGGTCTCGGGTAGATGTGCACTGAGAATCCAGCCCCGAACTGGCCTTGTGTGACCCGGAAGGGGCCTCAGAAGAAAGCACGAGGACACAGCCCAACCATTCACTTGGCACGGCAGGAGCCCCGGGACGTGAACACCGAGGACCAAGCTCAACCGCCCAAAGTCTAACTGTCAACTCCCGTCGGTGTGACGACTGGCGAGCCCGTAGACCTGCCACACTATCCTTAACCCGGGATTACGACACCGCGTGTCGACTCACACCGCATGCAATTCCACATCACCGTGGCATGGAAGGAGCCTCGGAGAAAACACGAGGACCAAGCCCAACCATCCACTCGGCACGGAAGGGGCCCCGTGAAATGAACACCGCGGACCCAGCCCAACCGTCTGACTTGTCTCATCTCAACGCAATCCCAACTAGTGACGGTCAACACCGCACTCACACCCTTCCACAATGCTACCCGTAGGGAGACGACACTCAAAGCATTGGACTACTAAATTCATTTTGTTAACCAAACATTCACATGGCCATAGATTATCCTCCTACATGTCACTCCAAATGATTTCAACACATTATAAACATGATGCGCATTTATATTAGTCTACCAATTTCTATCAAATCGTTTCGTTTAAGTATGCTTCGCTTCACAAATCAATTTCATGGGATCCAATTATTAAACTTCATCAATTATAGAACTAAGATGATTAACATAAAAGAGTTTACCCAAACCTCAAGTTAATTGCAACATTTAATCCACCGAATCAAAATGCATGTTATACGAAACCCAGATTTTAAGTGCAGAATAAATCTGGACAGCAACTTCGACCGGCGATTCCCGAAGCTACAGGAATCCGGTGAAGGCGTGTAACCCCTCGATGGAAAGGTCTTTCCATGGGTTACAACTTTCATGTTCAGACCACAACCCAGATTCAATAGTATTATACTTGAAATCGGCTTCAAAGTCCGCTGCGTACAGAACACAATTTATGAATGCACGGTTTGCCGGATGTCAAATTCGTTCAGACTTTCCCGTGGCTACAGACTTCGCATGAAGTCGTGCAACCACTCATTGGAAATGTATTTTTAAGGACTTCAACTTTCGTGTTTAGTCGAAAGCCCAGATCTGACCATATCACACCTGAAAATGGCCAAGAAGATTGTTGCGCGCAGAACACAGATTCTGCGCGCATCTTAAAGAGGAATGAACGGCATCGGTTCATCTTCCTCCTCAAGTCGGTCTTCCAAAATCACCTCCAAAAATTCCTCCTCCTTTATTCACCCTCATGAGGCCATTACTATTCACACAACCGTCCCACATCTTCTCATAGAAGGTTGGAGAGGCTAAAGACACCACTATCCTTAGAGCACAAGCCCTAGAACGGCCTCTTCCTAGAGAAATCACCATCTCTCTAGTCTAGACTCTTTTGAGTCGACATCTCTCCTAGATATCTACAGATCTAGCACCAAGGGAGAGGGGAGGAAGCTCACCTCATTTTCGGCGGTTCCACCATTTCCGGCCACGGACCTTGTAACTCTTCGCGGCGGCATCTTCTTCTTCACGACGGCGGCGGTTCTCCTCCTCTTGGACTTGCTCCAGCAGCTTTCCCTCTCTACAGAAGCTCTCTCAGAAAAATGGCTGGAATGGGGAGTGAAAACAGTTAGGGTTTTCACAACCCTTATAAATGAAAAGTGACACGGGTAGGGACACGCCCGTGTCCGTATCCGTGTCCTGCTCTGGCGAAGCGTCAACGACAGTTTAAGTGTCGGTTCAATACGCGACACGGGTAGGGGCACGCCCGTGTCCCGACCCGTGTCCAGATGGCACGGCCGTGTTCACTGGCTTTGTCCTTCTCTGGACACGTCTCGACAAACTCAACTCGACACACACGGGTAGGGACACGCCTGTGTCTCTACCCGTATCCTTCTCGGGACACACCTCGTCGAGCTCTACTCGACACACACGGGTAGGGACACGTCGTGTCCCTACCGTGCCATCATGCACATGGGTAGTGACACGCCCGTATCACTACCCGTGTCCTTCTCTGGACATACTCGAGTCGTCGACTCGAGAGCAGGCCTCTCCCACACGGGTAGGGACACGCCCGTGTCTCTACCCATGTCCTATTATGTACCAATTTCTTCTCTCATTTACAAGTGGAGCCCCGCTGCCAGCACTTCTCTTGAACCCAAGTCAACTCTCCTGACTCAAAAACGCGCACGAGGGGCCTAGTGCGAATCGGGACGTTACACCTCGCTTAGCAAGCTTTCTGTGAAATGGGCGGTGGTAGCGGCGATGCGAATGGGCGGGGTAAGTGTGTTTGGACCTTTTCTGAGCACGACTTTCCCCGCGCCGCATTTCTGAAGGCGAATTTTTTTATGCCATAGGCGACTACATCCATCCAGGTTTCGTGGCGAGGCGACCTGGAGAGGGGGAAAAGATAAACGACCTCTCTAGAGGGGAGCTCGCCATCCCCTTGGCGCACTTTGAGGCGGGCCTTTGGCTTCCACTATGGCCGGAGGTTCACCAGATACTGAAATATTTTAGGGTCCTCCCAGGCCAGACGACCCCGAATTTCGTAGCCGTCATGGTCGGATTCGCTTGCTTCCTACGGGAAGAGCGGGTTGAGTTCAGCCTCGCGGTCTTCCGCAAGCTATTCTCTTTCCGCGCAAACAAGGACGGGACATCCTATTTCTCCAGCGGCCACGTCAAGGTGCGGGAGACCGTCAATATGAGTCATAATTGGCTCAATAATTCGTGTTCGTCATGGCGGACTTCAGCAACGTCCCCTTCTCGCTTGTACAGCTCAGCGAGGCAAGCTACCGCCCCCCTAGTCTGGCGGGCCTTGAAGCAGAGCTGTACGGGTTCTTCGCCTGGAAGAATTTTGAGGTCGCCTTCCTGCGGAGGAATATAGACAACCTCTCCCCCGTCCCGCTCGGGGGATGTAAGTTTCTCGTGCTTCTCCTTTCTACTTTGAAAATCTGTTTTAACTTTTCCCTCCTCGCAGGCGAGCGGGACATCCCCCTGCACCCCCCCCCCCCCTACGAGAGCGCGCGGGTCGTCCCCGGTGAGTTTGCCCGCGTCGAAGCCGTAGCCGCCGCTCAACGCAAGATCCCGGCATCTGCCGTCCAGAAGCGGCGCAGCCGCGAACAACCTCCACTGCCGCCGCCCAAGAAGGTGAAGGCTACGGGCGATGCGTCTACCGCGACCCAAAGAAAAGGCAAGGCCCCAGCGGCACAGCCGACCAAGGACCCCGCCCCCGCGACTACTCAGGCCAGCGGCACCACTGGCGAGGCGTCCGACACCTCGAGGCCGCAGGGTGAAGAGCCGCCTGCCCCGAAGCCGGTGCCAAGGGGGGACCGTAACTTTGGACTTGGCGAGCGGTGCCTAGACGAGCTCGGCATCCCCCTCCTGCTGTGGGACAAGGAGTCGAACCTGGGGATCATCCCCACCTTGCTGCCGAGCTGGCTGGAGCGGGAAACCACTAGCGAGGAGGCCTACAACTTCTTCTTCGGCCTCTACTCGCGAGAGGATGACGCCATCTACAACGAGGAGGCCACGCGGGTGCTGGTCTATGAGAGCGCGCGGGCTCAGCTCCGCAGCCTGGAGTTAGCCAACATGGTCAGTCGGCGGTTCACTCAAATGGAGAAGAACGCCCCCTCGCTCAAGACACTGGTGGACGAGAACGAAGAGGCTTGTCGCCTCGCTTAGGAAGAGGCGGAGCGACAGCGAGAGAGAGCGGACGAAGCTGATGCCACCGTCGCCGTCTTGGAGGAAGAGAAGGAATCTCTACAGGCACAGGTGCAAGAGCTGGAAGCCGCAGCGGCCTTCCGCCGCCCTCCAACAGCGGCTGCCAGCTCGTGCACTACACCGAGTACGAGCTAGAGGAATTGATGCAGAAGAACTCTGCGTGCGTGGCAAAGTATACCCTCCAGATTCTACGACGGGTCGATCTCATCAAGAGCGAGGGAGCGGGCCTTTCCGCGAGCAACGTGTTACTGGTGTTGTTCTTACTGATACCTAAGCCGGGAGACAAGTCCTATCAGCCTCTCAAGGGCTTGTTACCCAGGAGCTCGCATCGCCGAATTCTGGCGCCTCGCGTCTTGTGTATGCCTCTGCTACAAATGTAAACGCGGGCTCAGTCCCAGTCATGTATTTTTGTTCATCAACGAAACGTTTTTTACTCGCTTCTTTCATATTTATATGTTACCGCTGCTTGTAATGCGGATTTTTTCCTTTTTCGTACTCGCGGCTTGCTTTTATTCTTTCGCTCGCGATTCCTCATTTCGCTTATTGTTAGCGAGATTGCGGGCCCCCAAGGACTTAGCTTAGGAAGCATAGGGGACTTATTTAACCGACCCGCGAGTGGCGACCCGTCTCCTTGGCCCAGATCTTCCTTGTCCCATGCTCGCTAGAAGGTGAGGGCTTGCTCGGCTCGCACCCGGGCCGCCGAATTCCATGTGATTTGACCCTCATGCGACGCTACCTGGGTTCTCGCCACCTTGGCTGTCATCTCGGGTGCTGGTCGATTGTTCTGGACTCATTTTGTTAATTCTGCGACGTTCCTTGGCCATTCGGATCCCTGGGCCCCAACTTCTATCATGCTTTGTTCATCAAGACCTGCCCTGCCGGCCAGTGGGGGGGAGTAGACTCCTATGAGTGACATCCAGCTCTGTCAGCTAGGTGAGAGCCTGCCAGCGGGATCTGCTCGGGGTCCGGGTACACACACACGAGTGACATCCAGCCCTGCCAACTAGGTGAGAGCATGGCAGCGGGATCTGCTCGGGGTCCGGGTAGACACCGTCGAGTGACATCTAGCCTTGCCAGCTAGGTGAGAGCCTGGCAGCGGGATCTGCTCAGGGTCCAGTAGACACCATTAAGTGACATTCAGCCCTGCCAGCTAGGTGAGAGCCTGACAGCGGGATCTGCTCGCGGTCCGGGTAGACACCATCAAGTGACATCCATCCCTGCCAGCTAGGTGAGAGCCTGGCAGCGGGATCTGCTTGGGGTCCGGGTAGACACCATTGAGTGACATCCAGCCCTGCCAGCTAGGTGAGAGCCTAGCAGCGGGATCTACTTGGGGTCCGGGAGACACCATCGAGTGACATCTAGTCCTGGCAGCTAGGTGAGAGCCTGGCAGCGGGATCTGCTCGGGGGCCGGGTAGACAACATCAGGTGACATCCAGCCCTGCCAGCTAGGTGAGAGCCTGACAGCGGGATCTGCTCGGGGTCTGGGTAGACACCATCGAGTGACATCAGCCCTGCCAGCTAGGTGAGAGCCAGGTAGCGGGATCTGCTCAGGGTCCGGGTAGACACCATCGAGTGACATCCAGCCATGTCAGCTAGCTGAGAGCCTGATAGCGAGATCTGCTCGCATCCCCTTCCTTCTTCGGCGACCTCCTTCCCAGCTCGCCTGCCGAGAGCGTCCTCGCCCAGAGACGGGGCGGCAGCGATTGGGACAGCTAGAGTAGAGCACTTGGCCCGCGCGCCGAGTGCGAACTTGATGAGGCTGAGTACCTCCTGCCTGAAGTCTTCGAAAATCCCCACCGCGGCCAGAGGTGGCGGGGGCGGCGAGTCGAACCTGTCCGAGCCTTGTCCTTCTCCTCTTGCCATCTAGCCTGTTAAAGATTTTTTGTGCTGACCACTCTCCACGCTCACCGCACCAGAATGTTGAAATCGAGAATTCGGTCTTTTGTTGAGTTCACCCTTGGGGAAGGGGTGATCTTGCACCTACTTCTCCCCTACAAGCCAAACAACAAAAAGAAATGGAAATTGACCCAAGGGTTCGGCGTGGAGGTCCCACCACACACCCGGAAGATCTTAGAGCGCTTCCCCTCCTTAGCCAATGGCCGAGCTAAGGCTACCTCAAAAAGCGCAAGAAGATCTGAATACTGATAAGCGTGCCTTCTGAGGTTCCTCTTGGGTCTTATTTACAGATTTCGGAAAACGACCTGTCAATAGCCAACCTCCGTTGTTTGGAACAGCTATGCGCAGTCCAACTGCGCCTGCTAACAGCGTAACTCCGTCGTTATATTAAGCTATTCGCACCCCTGGAGAGGGTAAAATGGTAAAGAAAAACACCTCATACGAGACTGGGCGAGTGGAGCATCATCACTCAACGCCAAAGCCAGAAGGGCGTCGAGAGCGTTGAGTGGAGCAACATCACTCAACGCCAAAGCTAGGAGGGCGTCGAGAGCGTTGAGTGGAGCGACGCCACTCAATGCCAAAGCCAGAAGGGCGCCGAGAGTGTTGAGTGGAGCGACGTCACTCAACGCCAAAGCCAGAAGGGCACCGAGAGCGTTGAGTGGAGCGACGCCTACCCAACGCCAAAGCCAGAAGGGCGTCGAGAGCGTTGAGTGGAGCGACGTCACTCAACGCCAAAGCCAGAATGGCGTCGAGAGCGTTGAGTGGAGAGACGTCACTCAACGCCAAAGCCAGAAGGGCGCCGAGAGCGTTGAGTGGAGCAACGTTACTCAACGCCAAATCCAGAAGGACGCCGAGAGCGTTAAGTGGAGCAATGTCACTCAACGCCAAAGCCAGAACGGCGTCAGCGAGGGTAAAGTATGGACGAAGTCTCATAAGACAGCTGGACGAGTTTCCCTCTGATACCTTCACTCGCCTGGGGCGATCTGGGATTATTAGTACTACAGAAGGAATCCTAGAATACTTGAGTTCGCTGAGGTTTGTTCGTCGAATCTAGGATTCTAACTCGCGAGGCCAGCTCGAAGAACGCCGAGCTCCGTTCGACGAACGCCGAGCACCGTTCGACGAACCCCGAGCACCGTTCGACGAACGCCCAACCCCACTCGACGAATGGCGAGCTCCGTTCGACGAGCGCCAAGTCCTACTCGACGAACGACGAGCTCCGCCTGATCTTGGTTCGGTGAAAACCTGATCCGGTTCGACAAACCGCAGGCGGACGCATGCTGGTTGTGTCGGCTCGCACAGCTCGTTCGCTCATCTTTGGCGGGAGTGAGCTGGCCATTCTGAGTTCGCCTGTATGATGTCCTAGCGCGGGCAGGCCGCCTTGGCCCGCTCGTCTAGCCTGGTGGACCCCCTCAGCGAACACGGCGTTGTACACAATCCCCGCTCTTTTTGAGCTTGACCAAGCTCGGAAGGAATCATCCAACCCACGTGTTTGTTGAGTGCTTCGCTGAGCTGTCAAGGAATCTCTTGGTGGGTCCCACCCTCACGCTATAAATATGCCACCGGACCCTCTGGAAGAATCATGTCTTCTTTAGCCTTCTCAGTGAGCTGCAGCTGCACGATGCCTGCGACTGACGAGATGCGAGCCCGGCTAGCGGCCGTAAGGGAAAAGACTAGGGAGGAGGCTCTTGAGGCTGCACCGTGGCTGGCGCGCGGATCGTCCGGCCCCCTCTTCAGGCCGGTAAAAGGAAAACTTGTCAGGCGATCCCCGGCAAATGACCCCCCGGGCTCCAACTCGGCGGCTGGCGTTGAGGTTGTTCATCAGGTATGCGCACTTCCCGTCTGATTCGTCGCTTTGCTTCTGACTTCTCTTTCCGCAGGTGCCGCCGCGTGAGGAGGGAGGCGGTGGGGAAGGGGATCATTCCCTCCCGCTATCAACCGAGGTGGTCGCCAGTCCCTCGGGCCTGGTACATCCCCCTCTGGAGACTTCCAGGAAGCCAATTGCTCCTAGGTTGGGAAAATCCTTCGTAGTTCTTGAGGAAGGACTCTTCTAGGGCCGGTCGGGCTCTTCTCGGCCACCAGCTGGTACGCGGGACGTGTCGACTCCCGGTGAGCTCATACTCGAGACTATGTTACCGTCCTCTCTTTCTGACCTATCCCTTCGCAGGTTATAACGTGATTCCCTCCTCTGAAGTCGAGATGAGCGAGGGGTATTCGCCTCCCCTTGACACAGATCATATCTCCGAGTATCTGGGCGATCCGACAGACGCAACGGGGATGAACAAACAAGTGACGTGGTTGTTCCAGAAGCACACGCTGCTATTGCAGGAGGTTTTCAATAGGGTCGACAAGGACAAGGCCGAAATGGAGGAGCGCCTTGCAGTCCTGGAGGGAACGAGGTGCCCAGCTGACGAGGACGGGGTTACTTCCCCCGGGGTGCACATAACGCGAGCCGAGGAGCGGCTCAGGCACGCCATGGAGCCAGTCGGTCTGGCCCAGCAGGAACTGGTGGCGGTTCGCGAGTAACATTATCCTCGTGTGCCCCCCGATCTGGTACGCGGAGGTGGGGAAGATGGAAGTGGATCCCGTACTGATCCGCCTGCCCCTCCCCGCGGTCGGTTGTCGGGTCAGGGTGCATCCGTACTCTAAACCTAGTGGCTCAAGAGGGCTATTCATCCTAAAACATTTTTAATGTCTTTAATAATTTGACTCTCTCGCCCACCAATGGGCTCGACGTTTGTTGCGCGTTCCTTTTATTGTTTGTCGTTGTTTTACTGGTTGAATGTGAACGAGGCGCTCCTGCTCGCCTTTCGCTCTTTTAAGCGGGCACGAGGTCGTTGAGTCGGGTCGCCTAACCTGCCCATTCTATCTTTTCGGGAGCGGGCCGGGAGCTCGCCGATCGCGAACCAGCTCGATTCGCCTATTGCTTCAGGCGAGTGCGAGCCGCAGCCCACCCGCCTCTTACGCAGGCGAGGGTGGGCGAGACCCGCAGTCGAACGGCCTTCATAGTGCGGTTGCGAGCCGGGAAGTCGAAACGCCAGGAGACTTTTTGCTATTCACACTTTTCCCGCCAGCGGAATATTTTCCTGTCCTTTTTCTTGCTATAAATAGTCCCTGCCGGCTCCTTCTCACCCACTGCATTTAAGATTTCTCCTTCTCCCTTGCCTCCTGCAACCCTCGACTCGCCCGCCTCCTGCGAGAACTTTCTCACATCGCTTAGCAAGCTTTCTGTGAAATGGGCGGTGGTAGCGGCGATGCGGATGGGCGTGGTAAGTGTGCTTGGACCTTTTCCGAGCACGACTTTCCCCCACCGGCATTTCTGAAGGCGAATTTTTTGATGTCGTAGGCGACTACGTCCCGCCAGATTTCGTGCCGAGGCGACCTGGAGAGGGGGAAAAGATAAACGACCTCTCTGGAGGAGATCTCGCCATCCCCTTGGTGCACTTTGAGACGGGCCTTGGGCTTCCACTATGGCCGGAGGTTCGTCAGATACTGAAATATTTCGGGGTCCTCCCCGGCCAGATGACCCCGAATTTCGTAGCCGTAATGGTCAGATTCGCTTGCTTCCTGCGGGAAGAGCGGGTTGAGTTCAGCCTCACGGTCTTCCGCAAGCTGTTCTCTTTCCGCGCGAATAAGGACGGTATCGCCTATTTCTCCAGCGGTCACGTCAAGGTGCGGGAGACCGTCAATAAGAGCCATAATTGGCTCAAGAAATTTGTGTTCGTCATGGGGGACTTCGGCAACGTCCCCTTCTCACATGTATAGCTCAGCGAGGCGAGCTACCGCCCCCTAGTCTGGTGGGCCATGAAGCGGAGCTGTGCGGGTTCTTCGCTGGGAAGAATTTTGAGGTCGCCTTCCTGCGACGGAATCTGGACAACCACGCCCCCATCCCGCTCGGGGGAGGTAAGCTTCTCTCGCTTCTCCTTTCTACTTTGATAATCTATTTTAACTTTTCCCTCCTCGCAGGCGAGCGGGACATCCCCCTGCACCACCCTTACGAGAGCGCGCGGGTCGTCCCCGACGAGCTTGCCCGCGTCGAAGCCGCAGCCGCCGCTCAACGCGAGATCTCGGCATCTGATGTCCAGAAGCGGCCCAGCTGCGAACAACCTCCACCACCGCCGCCCAAGAAGGTGAAGGCTACGGGCGATGCATCTACTGCGGCCCAAAGAAAAGGCAAGGCCCCAGCGGCCCAGCCGACCAAGGAACCAGCCCCCGCGACTGCTCTGGACCGCGGCACCCCTAGCGAGGCGGTCGGCACCTCCAGGCCGCAGGGTGAAGAGTCGCCTGCACCGAAGCCGGTGCCAAGGGGGCACCGTAACTTTAGCCTTGGCAAGCGGTGCCTAGACGAGCGCGGCATATCCCTCCTACTGTAGGACAAGGAGTCGAACCGGGCGATCATCTTCACCCTGCGGCCGAGCTGTCTGGAGCTGGAAACCATTAGCAGGGAGGCCTACAAATTCTCCTTCGGCCTCTAGTTGTCGGAGGACGCCGCCATCTACGAAGAGGAGGCCACGCGGGTGCTGGTCCATGAGAGCGCGCGGGCTCAGCTCCGCAGCCTGGAGTTAGCCCACATGGTCGGCCGACGGTGCACTCAAATGGAGAAGAACGCCCTCTCGCTCAAGAGGCTGGGGGACGAGAAGGAGGAGGCTTTCCGCCTCGCTCAGGAGGAGACGAAGCGACAGCGAGAGAGAGCGGATGCAGCTGATGCCGCTGTCGCCGTCTTGGAGGAAGAGAACGAAGCGCTACAGTCGCGGGTGCCAAAGCTGGAAGCCGCAGCGGCTCTCCATCCGCCCTCCAGCAGCGGTTGCCAGCTCGTGCACTACAACGAGTACGAGCTGGAGGAATTGATGCAGAAGAACGCTGCGTGCGCAACAAAGTATACCCTCCAGACTCTACGACGGGTCGATCTCATCAAGAGCGAGGGAGCGGGCCTTTGCGCGAGCGACGTGTTACCGGTGTTGTTCTTACCGATACCTAAGCCGAGAGACAAGTCCTATCAGCCTCTCTAGGGCTTGTTACTCGGGAGATCGCATCGCCGAATTCTCATGCCTTCCCTCTTGTGTATGCCTCTGCTACAAATGTAAACGCTGGCTCAGTCCCGGTCATGTATTTTTGTTCATCAATGAACCGTTTTTTACTCGCTTCTTTCATATTTATATGTTACCGCTGCTTGTAATGCTTCTTGTTAGAAAGTAGCAAAAAGAAGCGAAAAGTAGAGAACGAGCGAATAAACTTTTGAATAATTGAAATTTTATTATCCAAAAAGATATCATTTACAAAGATATGACCTCCCTTATATAGAATGGAGGAGAAGAGAAAGAGAGTATACAAACAATGTGGGACTAAACATTTACAAGACCGAGCGGCTAGAATAATGGAGACCGCATAGGCCGCGCGGTTAGACAGATGAGATAACCGCTCGGCAACTCCAGCAGGATGGAACAGGCCGCAGAGGTAGACCGATAGACGCCCGGTCTGCAAACCGCTGGATCAGACCGCTAAGCCGCTCGGTCAACAAACCGCTGGATCAGACCGCTAAGCCGCCCGGTCTAATACTTTAACACTCCCCCTCAAGCTGGAGCATAGATATCAATCATGCCTAGCTTGTCACAGATGCGGAAGAAGGAAGTAGAAACCGGCTTGGTGAAGATATCTGCCAACTCCTTGTCAGAGGTGACGAAAGGAGTACAAATCTGTTTCTTCAAAATCTCCTCCCGAATGAAGTGACAGTCAACCTCTATATGCTTCGTTCTCTCATGGAAGATCGGATTTCTGGATATGTGTATAGCGGCCTTGTTGTCACAGAACATAGGGAGAGGACAGTCATATACCTCGCCCAGGTCAAGCATGAGAGCCCGCAACCACTTTAACTCACACGTGGTTGACGCCATACTCCGGTATTCTGCTTCGGCACTGGATCTGGAAACAACAGACTGTTTCTTGCTCTTCCAACTCACGAGATTACCTCCAACAAAGGTACAAAAACCTGACGTGGATTTACGATCGCCTTTGTCATCCGCATAACTTGAATCTGAGTAGGCCTCAACCCTCAGATGGTCATTCTTCTGAAAGAGTAACCCTCTGCCCGGTGCTGCTTTGATATACTCTAAAATCTTCAGGGCGGACTGAAGATGACACTCCCTGGGAGCTTGCATAAACTGACTGACCTTGCCTACAGCGTAGGCGATGTTGGGTCTAGTCACCGTGAGATAGATGAGTTTGCCTACCAAACGTCTGTACCGTGTGACATCAGATAGAAGAGGCGAATCATCCGTCCACGTTTTGTCTTCTCCAATGGCCATGGGAAAACGAGCTGGTTTGGCACCTGTCAAGCCTGCTTCTCGAAGAAGATCAAGGGCATACTTCCGTTGAGAGAGAACCAAGGAGTCAAGTTTCCGAGAGATTTCTATCCCCAAAAAGTATTTTGGGGAGCCCATATCCTTCGTGACCAAGTGCTGACGGAGGTGCTTCTTCGTCAAGTCCACCCCATCTCGGTCATCGCCAGTAAGGAGAATATCATCCACATATACGGCCAAAACCACCAGTCCCGAGGCCGTTTTGCGAATGAATAAGGAGTGATCGGCCGAACTCCTTTGAAAGCCGATGGTAGCCACAATACCACTGAATTTTTCGAACCATGCCTGAGGGCTCTGCTTTAGGCCATAAATGGCCTTCTTCAAATGACAGACACGTGTCTCCCCCTGAGCAACATATCCAGGAGGTTGCTCCATATAGACGTCCTCCTGAAGATCGCCATAGAGAAAGGCATTCTTCACATCAAGCTGGGAAATAGCCCAAGCCCGGTTAACAGCCACAGAAAAGAGAACCCGGATGGTGCTGAGGCGAGCAACCGGAGAGAAGGTATCAAAGTAATCAACGCCATAAGTCTGAGTAAAGCCCTTGGCCACCAGCCGGGTTTTGTAGCGATCCACAGTGCCGTCGGGGCGAAACTTCACAACGAATACCCAGCGACAGCCAACCACATCAGTGCCCACGGGAGGAGGAACCAGGGTCCAGGTACCCCGTTCAGTAAGAGTAGCCATCTCCTCATCCATGGCAGACTTCCAATGAGGGAGAGCGAGAGCCTCCTGGTAGGTACGGGGAGTAGAAGTAGCAGAGATAGCCTAAGGCAAAACACCTGCGAGAAGGAGAAAGCTGATCATAAGAAACAACAGCCGTGAGCGGGTGTTGAGTACACGCCCGCACCCCTTTGCGAAGGGCAATGGGAACATCCAGGTCAACGGGAGCGTCAGCGACCGGAGCGTCCGTGGCGGAGAAGGCTGGCCCGGGACTAGAGAGAGACGGCAGCGGAGAGGAGGGTGGAGGGGTGGGTGGGGAGACGGACTGGGAAGGAGTGGGTGGAGGAGGAGACGAAGGTGGGAAAACGTGGAGAGGTGTGGAAGGAACGGAGAGATCAGAAGGAAGAGAAGGAAGAGAAGAGGAAGGAGAGAAATAGGAAGCATTTTCGAAAAAAGTCACATCTGCGGAGACAAACTGCTTGCGGAGAAGGGGGTCAAAGCAGCAATAGCCTTTTTGAGTGGTAGAGTACCCCAAAAAGACACACTTGGTGGAACGGGGGAAAGCTTGTCGCGGGTGGCGGAGGGAGCGTGAACAAAGGCCGTACAGCCAAAGACACGGAGAGGAAGAGGAAAAGGTTCCTGGTGGGGATAGAGAAGGGAGAAGGAAGTCTGGCCGTGAAGGACAGTGGAGAGAAGGCGATTGATGAGATAGCAAGCGAGGAGCACAGCATAGCCCCAGTAGGAACGAGGGACGTGCATCTGCGTCATGAGAGTACGCGCAACATCAAGCAGGTGACGGTTTTTACGCTCCGCCACCCCATTCTGTTGGGAGGTGTAAACACAAGTCGTTTGATGAAGGAGGCCATGTTTGTGAAAGAACGCGGAGAACTCATGAGTCAGATACTCCTTGGCATTATCAGAACGTAAGACTTTAATAGAAATAGCAAATTGAGTCTTAATCATAAAGTAAAAAGATTGCCAAACAGAAAATAGTTCAGAGCGATCTTTTAATAGATACACCCAGGTACATCGAGTAAAATCATCGATAAAAGTAACAAAATAGGAACTGCCCCGACCAACTGTGAGGTTAGGAGCAGGACCCCATACATCAGAATGAATAAGATCAAAAATGCGAGAGGAGTCATGGCCTTGCTTCGGTGGGAATGAGGAGCGATGATGTTTGCCAAGCTGACACGCATCACAGTTGAGCGGAGAACTGGTAGGAGGTAAGTGGGGCAGAAGCTGACGAATAAGCCGAGGAGGAGGATGTCCAAGACGAAGATGCCACTGAAGGAGATCGGTGGAGGAGGAGTAGGCAGAAAGAGCGGAAACATCGTCGAGGAAGTAGAGGCCGCCGCTCTCAGTCCCAGTAGCAATCGTCCGCTGGGTCCTCGGGTCCTGAAAAGAACAAGTAGTGGGAGTGAATAAAACGGAGCACTGAAGTTGCCGGCATAAAGTAGTAACTGATAACAAATTGCACGGGAACTTCGGGACATAGAGGGTATCCTCCAAGCAAAGCGATGGAGTGAGTTGAACCATGCCCGTTCCATGAACCGGGACGGGGAACCATCCGCCACACGAACTGGGGGTAAGCGGTCATGGGTCTCAAGACGGGAGAAGCAATGAGGGTTGCCCGTCATATGATTGGTGGCACCGGAGTCAATCAGCCATTTACCTTGGGTAACGACATGGGCACTACCTGACGTCGTGCCCACAGAGGCAGACGGCCTAGAAGAGGCGGAGGTCGAAGGAGCATCACCGGAAGGGCGAAGATGAGGATGTTTCTGCCAGCAGCGGTCAACAGTATGGCCAGTACGACCACAGTGAGAGCAGAGGAACCGGGAGGAACTCCGGCCGCCAGAGGAGCCACGGCCACTAGGGCCCCCCCGCTGAGCTTGGTGAGCAAAGGAGTCCTGGGAAGGGGGGGAGGCCAACAGAGGCCGCTGGAGGAGCGAAGTAACGGCGGCAATGCGAGCCGCGGTGGCATCCAAAGTAGGAGATTCCGCCTCACCCAAGATCTGCTGGCGGATCATATCATAAGAGTCGGGAAGACGAAGAAGATAACAAACAACCAGGAGTTCCTGGAAGTGTTTGTGCTGGTCGGCCAAGTCCGCGGAGAAGGGGCGATTCTGGAGGATTTCAGCACCAAGAGCCTGAACCTGCTGATAGGCCGCAGCCGGTGACATGGAAGGGCGGGCGAAGAGGTCCGCATAGAGAGTATAAATGCGGGACGTCTGGCCCCCCTTCGAATAGAGAGCAGCTAGGTGAAGCCAGGCGGCCTTGACCGTCTCATCATGGCGAATGACGGAAGGCACTCATCAGAAAGGCTGTTGGCCAGCCAGGTGCGAACAAGAGCATCACTCGCATCCCAGTCATCAAACTCAGGAGAGGTGCGAGGAGGAGAGTCATCGGTGAGGTGATGACGCTTGCGTTGAGAACGAAGGAGAAAGGTGAAAGAAACGCTCCAATCGGGATAGTTGGAGCCAACAAGCTTGGAAAGGGTGCCAAGGTTGCCCGAAGGAGGAGGAGGAGAAGGAGCTGCAGGAGTAGTGGTGAGACCGGAGGTAGTCATAGAACCCGGCAAGCAGAAGAAGCCGCGCGAACAGGAGCGGTTAGAAAACAGAAGAAGCCGCGCGAACAGTAGCGGCTAGAAAGAGGCAAAGGCACAGCGGGGAAGAGGTCGCACGGACTGAAAAGGCCGAGCGAACAGAAGAGAGGAGAAGAGCAGGTGACCGCGACCAAGATGCGGGTAAGAAAGGTACAACCCGCACGGTCAGGCAGATCACAGCAGCTGCTAGAAAGCGGTCAAAGGCACAGCGGGGAAGAGGTCGTGCGGACTGAAAAGGCCGAGCGAACAGAAAAGAGGAGAAGAGCTGGTGACCGCGACCAAGATGCGGGTGAGAAAGGAACAACCCGCACGGTCAGGCAGATCACAGCAGCGAACCGCGAGTAGAGGGACAACACTCGCGGACAGGGACAGACCGCAACGACTAGGAAGTCGGAGCGGCAGGAAAGACCAAGGAGCGCGGCGACAAGAGAACAGGTCGCGACGACAAAGAGCAGGAGGAGAAGATAACCAAGAAGAAGCAAGCCGCGCGAACAGGGCAGCGGACAGAAACAAGCCGCGCGGATAGAAACAAGCCGCGCGGACAGAAGAGAAGGCAAGTCGCGAATCAAGTCGCAGAACGCGGGAAACAAGCCGCGAGCAACAGAGAGCGCACAGAATCAGGAGGAAATGACCGTGCCCTCTGATACCATGTTAGAAAGTAGCAAAAAGAAGCGAAAAGTAGAGAACGAGCGAATAAACTTTTGAATAATTGAAACTTTATTATCCAAAAAAGATATCATTTACAAAGGTATGACCTCCCTTATATAGAATGGAGGAGAAGAGAAAGAGAGTATACAAACAATGTGGGACTAAACATTTACAAGACTGAGCGGCTAGAATAATGGAGACCGCATAGGCCGCGCGGTTAGACAGATGGGATAACCGCTCGGCAACTCCAGCAGGATGGAACAGGCCGCAGAGGTAGACCGATAGACCGCCCGGTCTGCAAACCGCTGGATCAGACCGCTAAGCCGCTCGGTCAACAAACCGCTGGATCAGACCGCTAAGCCGCCCGGTCTAATACTTTAACACTTCTCTGTAATGCGGATTTTTTTCTTTTTCGTACTCGCGGCTGGCTTTTATTCTTTCGCTCACGATTCCTCATTCCGCTTTTTGTTAGCGAGAACGCGGGCCCCCCAAGGACTTAGCTTAGGAAGCATAGGGGCTTAGTTAAACGACCCGCGAGTGGCGACCCGTCTCCTTGGCCCAGATCTTCCGTGTCCCCTGCTCGCTAGAAGGGGCGGGCTTGCTCGGCTCGCACTCTGGCTGCCGAGTTCCATGCGAGTTGACTCTCATGCGACGCGACCTGGGTTCTCGCCGCCTTGGCTGTCATCTCGGGTGCTGGTCGATTATGCTGGACTCATTTTGTTAATTCTACGAATTTCCTCGACCATTCAGATCCTTGGGCCCCCAACTTCTATCATGCTTTGTTCATCATGACCTGCCCTGCCGGCCAGTGGGGGTCGGAGTAGACTCCTATGAGTGACATCTGGCCCTGCCACCTAGGTGAGAGCCTGGCAGTGGGATCTACTTGTGGTCTGGGTAGACACACACGAGTGACATCCAGCCCTACCAGCTAGGTGAGAGCATGGCAGCGGGATCTGCTCCGGGTCCGGGTAGACACCATCGAGTGACATCCAGCTGTGTCAGCTAGGTGAGAGTCTGGCAACGGGATCTGCTCCGGGTCCGGGTGGACATCATCGAGTGACATCCAGCCCTGCCAGCTAGGTGAGAGCCTGACAGCGGGATTTGCTCGGGGTCCGGGTAGACACCATCGAGTGGCATCCAGCCCTGCCAGCTAGGTGAGAGCCTGACAGCGGGATCTGCTCGGGGTCCGGGTAGACACCATCGAGTGACATCCAGCCCTGCTAGCTAGGTGAGAGCCTGGCAGCGGGATCTGCTCGGGGTCCGGGTAGACACCATCGAGTGACATCCAGCCCTGTCAGCTAGGTGAGAGCCTGGCAGCGGGATTTGCTCGGGGTCCGGGCAGACACCATCGAGTGACATCCAGCCCTGCCAGCTAGGTGAGAGTCTGGTAGTGGGATCTGCTCGGGGTCCAGGTAGACACCATCAGGTGACATCCAGCACTGCCATCTAGGTGAGAGCCTGAAAGCGGGATCTGCTCGGGGTCCGGGTAGACACCATCGAGTGACATCCAGCCTTGCCAGTTAGGCGAGAGCCTGGCAGCGGGATCTGCTCGCGGTCCGGGTAGACACCATCGAGTGACATCCAGCCCTTCCAGCTAGGTGAGAGCCTGACAGCAGGATCTGCTCGCATCCCCCTCCTTCTTCGGTGACCTCCTTCCCAGCTCGCCTGTCGGGAGCGTCCTCTCCCAGAGACGGGGCGGCAGCAATTGGGACAGCAGGAGTAGAGCACTAGGCCGCGCGCCGAGTGCGAACTTGACGAGGCTGAGTACCTCCAGCCTGAAGTCTTCGAACATCCCCACCGTGGCTAGAGGTGACGAGGGCGGCGAGTTGGACCTGTCCGAGCATTGTCCTTCTCCTCTTGTCATCTAGCATGTTGAAGATTTTTTGTGCTGACCACTCTCCACGCTCACTGCACCAGAATGTTAAAACCGAGAATTCGGACTCTTGTGGAGTTTACCCTTGGGGAAGGGGTGATCGCGCACCTACTTATCTCCTACAAGCCAAATAGGAAAAAGAAATGGAAATTGACCCAAGGGCTCGACGTAGAGGTCCCACCACACACCCGGAAGATCTTAGAGCGTTACCCCTCCTTAGCCAATGGCCGAGCTAAGGCTACCTCAAAAAGCGCAAGAAGATCTGAATACTGATAAGCATGTCTTCTGAGGTGCCCCTCAGATCTTATTTATAGATTTCTGAAAACGACCTGCCAATACCCAACCTCCGTTGTTTTGAACAGCTATGTGCAGTCCAATTGGGTCTGCTAACAGCGTAACTCCGCTGTTCTATTAAGCTATTCGCACACCTGCCGAGGGTAAAATGGTAAAGAAAAAACCTCATAGGAGACTAGGCGAGTGGAGCATCATCACTCAACGCCAAAGCCAGAAGGGCATCGAGAGCATTGAGTGGAGCAACATCACTCAACGCCAAAGCCAGGAGGGCGTCGAGAGCGTTGAGTGGAGCGACGTCACTCAACGCCAAAGCCAGAAGGGTGCCGAGAGCGTTGAGTGGATCGACGTCACTCAACGCCAAAGTCAGGAGTGCGCCGAGAGCGTTGAGTGGAGCGACGTCACTCAACGCCAAAGCCAGAAGGGGCGCTGAGAGCGTTGAGTGGAGAGATGTCACTCAACGCAAAATCCAGAAGGGCATCAGCGAGGGTAAAGTCAGGACGAATTCTCATAAGACAACTGGGCGAGTAGCCCTCTAATACCTTCACTCGCTCGACGAGATCTGGGATTATTAGTACTACAGAAGGAATCCTATAATACTTGAGTTCGTCGAGCTTTGTTCGACGAATCTAGAATTCTAACTCGTGAGGCCAGCTCGAAGCACGTCGAGCTCCGCTCGACGAACGCGGTGCTCCGTTCGACGAACGCCCAGCCCCACTCGACGAACGGCGAGCTCCGTTCGACGAGCACCGAGTCCTGCTCGACGAACGGCGAGCTCCGCCCAAGCTCGGTCCGGCAAAAACCTGATCCGGTTTGACGAACCACGGGCGGACGCGGGCTGGTAGGGTCGGCTCACGCAGCTCGCCCGCTCAGCTTTGGCGGGAGTGAGCTGGTCATTCTGAGTTCGCCCGTATGATGTCCCGGCGCGGGCAGGCCGCCTTGGCCCTCTTGTCTAGCCTGGTAGACCCACTCGGCGAACACGCGGTTGTACACTTTGGGTGCTCGAAAATGTCTTCGGAGAGTAGATCCGGATAGTTCTCACCAAGATCTGCGTTTCTACAGTGAGTTTTTCCCATTTCATGGATTTTTAGACGTTATGGTATTCGGTTTTGACCCCTATCCTCTCGAAACGTTTCATGTTCTTCTACTTAGGTGCTTTTGCGGCCAGATTTGTGAGGAGTGCTGGTGTTGCCAGAGTTCGGCAGGGTTTGAGCCAAGTGGCGGTCCGCCTGCTTATTCTTTACTTCTTGTTATTTTTCACCTTCCCGTTCAGAAGTGTGAATTAGGGTAGACCTTTCAGGTAGTGTATTTCCACAGTATCTGACCGATAATCTAATTTCAGTTTTGTCAGATTTGTCAGTTAGCCTAATTTTAACCTATCGAGTGTTTGCATGTTAGGTTAGAGTATAATTCACCGTATATGACGGTTAAAATATGTCTAATTTTGTCAAGTATATGACTGTTAACTGCTAGGTTAATCCGTCGATTGTATAACTGTTAGGCAACGTTCTGATATGTCGTATATGATGGTAACTTAAGTTCAAATTCATCAACTAGGGCTATTAGTGAGTTTAAATCCGTCGATTTTATGTTAGTTAGTCTAAGTCTAATTAGTGGGATATGGCTGTTATAGTTGGAGTTTTGGTCTAAGTAGAATTCAAGGAGTTTCAATTGGAGCAAAGTCAAATTCATCGAGTATCCGATGAAAATTCGTCGGGTAATGCTCGACGTTGAGTTAAGTCCAATTAGTCGAGTAATCACGATGAATTCATCGATTATAAGTTTGGCATTGAGTGAGATTTGAGTTAAGTCCAATTCGTCGAGTAATCTCGACGAATTCATCGAGTAATAGTCTCGGCGTTGAGTGTCTCTGCCTCCGCTAAGTAAAAAGCGTTGAGTCCGTCGAGTATAAACCTTGACGTTGAGTGGCCTTTGAGTTTAAGTGAAATTCGTCGAGTATTCTCGACGAATTTGTCTAGTAAGGCTAGTTTGGCATCGAGTTAGTCAAGTATAAGACTTGGTGTTGAGTGGATTAGGCTTGACACTGAGAGAGTTGAGTGATCTTTGACTCCAAGTCAAATTCGTCAAGTAATCTCGACGAATTCGTCGAATAATGTTGGCTTGGCGTTGAGTGCGCTGAATGTACTCAACAGGCATTTAGTGAAGGTGTATCTGTGGAGTTATCTAGCTTGGTGTTGAGTGTGTTGAATGCACTCAACGCGGCGTCGAGTTGAATCGCCGATTTTCCATGGACATAGGATTTGTTTTTGCTGATTCGTTGTGTATCACTAGCGGGCTAGTTCTGCTAAGCAAAACATCATTTAGAGCCGATTGTATTCGTTGAGTATACTTGACGAATCAGTATGGACTTGGTATTTCTTAGTCGAATTGTATCTACTTTGTCAGGTTTTGCCTTAGGTTAATTTCTGGGATTGATTCCCCCATTCATTATTAGAGAAGCTCAGTGTTTTTTTGTAGTTTGTCTGTGTTTGATTATAGTGGTCAGTGTTTTGGTTGTATGTTATTTGATGGGTTGGCAGTGGATAAAGGACCACCAACCTGATGACTTTTGGTGAATTATGCCCGGGTCGGTTTGCCCGGTGAGGGTATGTGACTGTTAGTGTGTTGGGTAGGTTCCCACCACCGCAAGTGCCGGTTCTTCCCCGGTCTTGGGTGTGTCATGATATAAGATCATCTTTCCTTGCGCCCTCGTGAAGTTTTTCTTGTATTGTGTGTCGGGTAGGTTCCCACCACCACAGGTGCCAGAGTGGCCGGTGTTTTTGTTTTATTCACCAAGATATGGGCTAATTAGTTCTTTATAATCACGTTCAATAATTTACATGCTCCTTAAAGCATTGGTTTTTGTAGCACTTGGTGCAATTTCTTTACCTTGAGCTAGTAAGTTAGTCTTTCCTCCTTATTCCTGGATTAGGGTTGGTAACCCTTTGTTTCTTTTTGGTTTATTGCTAACTTTTTTGCTCTTTGTTCGCCGCTTGTAATTTCATTCTTGCTGAGGTGTTTTTTCTTTGAATGACTCGGGTTTGGAAAGGTAGCCGGTTGAGAGGCTAGTGTTGGTTTTTGGTTGGTGCTTTGCAGTTGTTTTTACCTCACCGATTGTGAGATAGTTGTTGTTTGTTTTCTTTTTAGTTCAGACATACGTTTCTTTTAGTGTGTTCGTGTCAGTTTGTTGACGCCCATGTGATTTTTGTATAATGTTAAGTACTTGCTAGCTGCTGAGGCTTTTTCTATATGATTGTGTCGATTTACTTGTTATTTGAGAACGTTTTATGCTAGGTTGCATGTTAGATATTTTAAATTATAAAAGTATTACTTCTATCTCATGCATATCATTTTCTAAAAGGTAAAGTCACTATATCTTTTTGAACAAACAAACTAATATTTATACTTATACTAAATCTAGAGTCTTGCATATCATGAGTTGTCCTAGATGGATGTTTTTGCTCATGTAGGTTGTCAAATAACATAAACAAACTATTTTCCACAGCGTATAACTATATCTTACTTGTGCACTTGTTGATTCACTGATCCGAGGGATACGGTCATCCAAAACTTAACTTAAAACATGACTTTCTCACATCATAACTTAGTATTTTCATAAACTATGTTGGGATTGGTGTTTGTCTGAACGTCCACAGTTATCCCCTACACGGCGTGTCATCACGACACGTGTTTTCTCTAACTATGATATACATTTAAATTCGGAGAAAATGCGGGTTGTGACACACAGGCCCTACAACTCAGATACACACAAGGATCCTACCTCAGGCAAAAGCCCTACAACTCAGATCCACACAAGGATGCTACCTCAACCTTTATAAAATAGGCATACACTCAGATCTGTTAAGATCCTACCGAAGAAAGAGTTTTGTTGTTGTTGTTTTGACTCCAGAGAAGTTCTCTGAGTCTGCTGCATCCTGAGTTGAATTATCTCAGCCCTAACTTCTTCTCAGCAACAAGAAAGTTGATCTTCAATAAGCTGCTACTTGTGTTGGAAGTAACTCAGATTCCAGGTCTCTGAACTTGCAGTTGAAGACTAATGATTTGACAGTTCTTGTTAATCTTAAAAAGCTAACCTTGACTGCAGAAAGTTGAAGGCTCTGCACAGTCTTCTTTTTCAGGAAGCTTTTCTGAACTTGCTATAGCTGGTGAAAATTAATACAACTAACTGGAAGAACTTTAGTTCAGCGGGTTTGAAACTTCAGCTTCAAGCTCTGCAACAATGGAGAGGAAGAAGACGATGAAGTTGCGCCTATTTGCGAAATGATAAACAATAAAAGTTGTCTTTGTATCCGCTGAACTTATCCCTTTTATCTTTCAGCGTCCAACGACTATTTGACCCGTGGGCCCACCTGTAGTTGTTGGCTTCAACTCTACTTTTATAGACTATGTCATACAGTAGGCTTCTGACGCCATTTGTCGTGTACTGTAGCTTTCCCGCAACATTTTGAAACTTTACTGACTCATTGCTGACGTCAGCATCAGTGGACTTAGCCAAATTCTCAGTTTCATCCCAGGCGTTGAGTGCGTTGAGTGAATGGTCTTCACTCAGCGCAAAAACCCTTAGTCAAATTAACAACACTTCCAGGCGTTGAGTGCGTTGAGTGAACTGGCTTCACTCAATGAATCTGGACTAACACAATTTCTTCTGCACTGTCAGGCGTTGAGTGAATGACCTTCAGTCATCGCTTTTGTCCTTGAACAATCTTCCTACTGATTCAGGCATTGAGTGCGTTGAGTGAACCTTCATCACTTAACGCTTCTGGACTTAGCCGCTTCACTGACTGCTTGCTTTCATATTGATGTGTTGAGTAAACTAGCTTCACTCAACGCTTTTGTACTTATCTGCATCATTCTTTATGAATGTGTTTAGTGAGCCTTCATCACTCAACGCTTCTATCTTTGTCTGACTTCTTGTTGATGAGGCGTTGAGTGAACTACCTTCACTCAACGCTTCTGTTCTTAGCCAATCTTCTTGATGATCTTGCGTTGAGTGAGCTGTCCTGACTCAACGCATCTGGACATAAATAGATTTTTCTGTCTATCTCTTCTTAAGCTTTGACTGATCATTGCTCTATCGACGTCTTATTCATTGGCGTTGAGTGAGCTATACTCACTCAACGATTCTGGACATAGCCAGAATTCTAGACAGAATCTTTAAATGCTTGAGCTTGCCTCAACGCTTTTTTTTTCAGGCGTTGAGTGAGCTGTCCTCACTCAACGATTCTGAACTTAATCGATTTTTCTGCTTCCCAATACTGAGGCTTTGACAGACTCAGCTATACTTGATGACTCTTGTTATTTTGCGTTGAGTGAACTGCCTTCACTGAATGTCTGTGAACTTGGGCAAAACTGCTTTGCAAATTGCTCGGCTTTTACTTTCCACACCTTACTCAACGCTTTTTGGCATCTGGCGTTGAGTGAAATGGCTTTACTCAATGCCTGTGGACTTAGATGATTTTCAGTCATTCCAGCATCCTTCTTTGGCATCTGGCGTTGAGTGAACAGGCTTCACTTAATGCATGTGCACTTAGACAGATTTCTCTCTCCATCTTTCTACCTTGTGACCACCTGTCACAAACACTTAGATAACCTATCTAAACTTGTTCCAAGGAATATCCTACACATGATGAACTTAAACAACATCAAATACAACTATGTTCTTATGTTGATGGTGATGTCTCTTCAAATCAAATTTAGGGAACAATGAGGGCAATATTCTCAACTTACTCTCGCCTAAATCGACGAAACATGTCAGCGCTCACCGAAGTGGGTGAGTTGCGGCGAGTGCTAGTCTCATCAGGCACTCGTCAAAGAGGCGGGCTGATGGCGACGCTGTCCCGCCACTGGTCCATCTATGTTGCTCGCATACTTCCCTGATCTCTTTTGAATGTTTAACTAACATTGAGTGTGATGGTTTTGACGATATTTCTAACTTATCACGACGACACTGTACTTAGAATACTTTTGTGAATTAATTAACCTTTGATCATCTATTGATCTCTTGACTTACTAAGAAGTATTTATATGATATCATAATAATCCTACACGTGTCAAAACAGATGATCATCAAATACAAAATGTATTTATCCTCGACTTGAGTACTTCTTCAAATCAGAAACATTGTGGGTAAGATTCCCAACAACAGGTATGCGGACAAAGATAACAAAGACCAAATACAAGATTCTCTCTAAATGACCTAGAATTTTTTGTATTTTGTCAAATTTTCTCCCTTTTCGTAGCGTAATTGTTTGACACCATATCGACACCAAGATGTATTCAACCACAATGAACAAGGACACATTGATCTAGCTTGTCTGGTTCTGATCAAAGGAGACACCACAACAAGATTTCAAAATTTGCCACAACTTAATTTATCCAATTTCGAACTGCGACCTTTCTGCCCACCCTGCGCGTGAGAAAACACCAGATTTTGATCACGTTGGACCGCAACTACAATTTGGCATTCGATGTATCTAGCAAACAGTCAAGTTATGTTTGTTGATCATGAGCAACATCAAGTAATAATTTTTTTCTCTTAATAAATTTTGTTGTATCAACAAGTTAGGCTTACAATATTACATTTTCATAGATAGATGGTTAGGAAAAGAGATTAATGTGCAGTTGCCACCTGAGAATCAAATGGTTAATGATATTTCACCTACTTGCATTAAGATAGCAACCATGCCGTTGTTTTTTCAAATATTTTTCAAATAATTATTTGTTGTAAGGCATTTGACGTCGCACAAGTGCGGGCATCCGATGGTTCGCGTGGATGCCCGCACACATCTCAAATCCAGTGCATCTCATCTCGCTTTGAGATGGATGCCCGCACTTCACGGTAAAGTGCACTTTTGCACTTTAACGCCCCCGGTTCCCTATTTTTCACCACTCATTTCCCTGCCATTACCACTCTTTCAAACAGATTTGGATCCCCTGGAGTTCGTACGGACAACTCCAGGGTGGAGTTCGATCCATCTCGAGCATTGGATTGAAATCCAACGCGCGAGATTTTCCGATTTTTTTTAATTATTTTTATTACTTTTTGCTACTCATTTTTTATCTTTTAGCGTCTGGATTCATCTCGTCGTACAATTGTCGAGATGAATCACTCTCATGCGTTGGATCGAACTTCACCCAGAAGTTTTCCGTACGAACTCCAGACGATCCTGATCCCTTTAAAACCGGCTCTAAAAGCATGCATCACAGGCTTGATCACGGCAGTGTGCAAGGGAGGTAAAGAGCTATTTAAAAACAGAGATTGTCTTGAAGGAATTAAAAATCGGTGATGACAACTATTTAGAAGGGTTCAAAACAAGACGGAATAGAGAAAGAGCGATGGGAAATTATGTTAGAGAGAGAAAATGGAGCAAATAAAGATAACTAACCTAGCCTTCCTCCCATCCTCCGGCGCCGGCCACATTCCGTCCACAATCGAGTTCGCCAAACGCCTCCTCCTCCATCCCGCTGCTACCGGCCGCGTCCACGCTACTCTTCTTCTCACCCCCGCCGCCGCTGCCTCCGTCTCCTCTCTCTCCATCCTCATCCCATCAGCCTCCCTTGCCATCTCAGTCTACCACCTCCCCTCCATCGACCTCCCCTCCCTGGGCGCCACAGATGGAGTGGTCGATCTCGTTTCCCTCTCCTTCCAGCTCTACGCCACCCACGTCAAATCCGCCCTCGCCGTCATTGATGCCTCCGCCCTCATCATTGACTTCTTCGCCACCGCCGTGGTTGACGTCGCCAAGGATCTCAACATCCCCGCCTACGTCTTCTTCGCCTCCAACGCTTCCATGCTCGCCCTCACTCTCCATCTCCCAGCTCTCCACGACGAAATCCTGGTCCAATTCGAGCAATTCCATGGTAAAATTCGGGTCCCTGGCCTCGCCCCCATCCCGCCCATATCGATGCCCTGCTCCCTTTTGGACAAGAAGAGCCAATGTTACTTCTGGTACATGTACCACGCGCAGCGGTTGAAAGAGGTAAGGGGCATTTTGGTGAATACCTTGCGGGCGCTCGATGAGCGGGCCCTTTCCGCGATGGCGTTGGATGGATCGAACCCACCGATTCATTCGGTCGGCCCAGTTCTCCACCTTTTGACAGCCGGCGAGCGGCATGAGTGCCTCCGATGGCTGGACGCGCAGCCTGAGGCGACTGTGGTGTTCCTCTGCTTCGGGAGCAAAGGGAGGATGTCCGCGGCACAAGCGGCGGAGGTTGCAACGGGGATCGAGTGCTCGCGGCATCGATTTCTGTGGAGCCTCTGGCTTGCCGACGGCGAGGAGAAGGGATTGCCAGTAGAGTTTCTAGAAGGGACGAGGGAGAGGGGGATGGTGTGGGAGGGGTGGGTGCCTCAGATGAAGGTGTTGGGCCATGAGGCGGTTGGTGGTTTCGTGACGCACGGGGGGTGGAATTCGAGTCTGGAGAGCATGTGGTATGGGGTGCCGATGGTGACTTGGCCAATGTGCGCAGAGCAGCACCTGAACGCATTTGAAATGGCGGTGGAGATGGGGGTCGCTGCCGAGATGGAGGTGGATCGGCGGCGAGGAGGGTGGGTGACGGCACAGGAGGTGGAGAAGAAGGTGAGGTGGTTGATGGGGGAGACCGAAGAGGTGAAGAAGGTGAGGGAGAGGGTTAGGGAGATGCAGTTGGCCAGCAGAGCGGCGGTTGAGATGGGCGGGTCGGCTTGGGAAGCCATGGGGAGTCTCCTTACTGAGTTGTTGATTTAGGTTTAGTTTGGCGCACCTTATTTGCCGGTGAATTTGATCAAAAATGTAGTTATTATAGAACGTATTTTTGGTAAGACAAAGGTTATGACTGTTGCCAAAAAAAACTAATTTTGAGCCTAAAATGTATGAATTTTATTATGTAAGATAAGGTCATGGATCATTACCATCGTGTCGCTACCGCCTGGTTGAAGCTTTAGTAAAAAAGTAATTTCTGTCCCTATAGATATTTCAAAATTAATACTTTAATTTTAAAATTAATTAATGCTTGACTCTTGCTATTATCTCAACTCAATTGTAAATGCATCAATACACAATTGCCTAATTTTGAAATGCAACATAAATATTTGAATACAAAACATCTTCTTTTTTGTTATCCTTCTTTAACATCTCACTCATACTTCCAGATTCCTATTTTAAGAAAAAAAAAGTGATTAGATATTATATAAATTTAAATTTGATTAAATAGATCTACTTAAAAAGAGATAAAACAAAATCATCCTTGTTTGTCTCGCCTGAATTTCGTACGGGAACTCCACCGTGGAGTTTGTCCAATGGGAGCCATTAGTTGAAGGAGACGGTCGGGATTTAAGTCTTATAAAAAAAATAAATCGCATAAAAATCAACCGCACGACCTCATGCGGAACTCTGGGCGAGCTTCCTCATCATTCGCCGGAACTCCATCTTGGGCGAACTTCATCATCATCCGCTGGAACTCCACCCTCGGCGTGCTACCTCATCATTCGCCTGAGAAAACAACGGAGACCGCGGCCGAGCTTCCTCATCATCCGTCGGAACGACGGTGACCGTGCATGCGGGAAGAGACTCGAGAAACACCGGAGGAGCTGGCTCTTGGTTCTCCATTTTTTTATCCATCATCTTCCTCCTTTTTTTCAGTCAACATGGTTAACGCATTAAAAATTTGAGTTTGGGATCTTATTCTGCGCAGGACACTAGAAAACTCTCACACAGCCAAGTTTCTGAGTTCTATTCAATATAAATTATGACAAGCTATCTAATTAATTCTTACAAAAAATTAATTCTTACAAAAACAAGCTATCTAATCAAACCGTATATCAGTAGATGATTAGTTTCTCCATTCCATGATTTATGCAAGTTGGTACCAGTTCAAACAAACTTCTGAACAACTTCAAGATTAAAAATTGATAAAAATCACAAGTGATTGATGTCCATGACACCAGTTAAAGCTTTAAATAATTGAATCATTATCAACAAATAGGCTTGAATCATCAAATATTTCACTAAAACTTGTAGATGTTGATAGTTGTGTAGGTAGTCTTGACATTTGTTTGCTTGCATTAGAATCTTTCCAAAAAAAACAAATAATGTTAAAACTTGTTAAAATTAAATGACAAAAAATGGATATAACTCTCCAATTGCGAGTCAACCTCTTTTATATTCAAGAAGTTTGTTCTTTTTTCGCCTTTTTAGGTTATTTTTCAACCCAACTTTTTAATCGTTTACCACATTTTCGCTCATCTTTTTTCTTTAGTCCATTTCCATTTACAAGTAGATGGTTCATTGATGTGTGAACAATTCTTTCGGACAAGGAAACACTCATATGTGCATTGTTTATGTTATTCTCATGTCATTGAATGCTTTGATTTTCATCAAGATGTTCGTTCATTTTCTTTATCTCCTCTTTCAACAAAAGATATCCTTCTTGAGTTTTAGAAGTCTTTGAAGCTAATTTTACTAACACAGGACATAACTCTTTGTAGCGATTCGTCATGTCTAATTTTATAGAATCATAAAACAAATAAAATAAATTAATTTAAAACATAATATTAAGAGTAAATAAAACATGCTTATGAAACTACTTCACCTCGATATTTCTATCTGTCTTCTCAATAATCTCATCTCTACCGCATTGTGTCCATCGCCTCAAAATATATTTTTCTAGAATTGATTTTATATCTAATAAATCTAGAACTTTCAATGCATGAGGACACAAAATGCCAAGCATGTCAAATTTCATGCATTGACACGATACAATTTCATTATTTTTTGTTACATGACACCATATATTCGTCTTCTTCAATAAAAGATGCTACTAAAAATGCATTATATTCATGTCGATGTTTGACAAATGTAAATAAACTTTTTCTCATTCATCCTAAAAATTTTCAAATATCAATGATGTATAGGTGCTCCCAGCTTGTTGCAAAAGAGGTGGGGACTTGACCTATTGTTTTGGCATTTTTGCTCTTGAATCAAATTCTGTTTGTAGCTCTTTATATCTTTTGTCATCGATCACTCTTTCAAAGTGTTTGAAAAAAGATCCCAAATCAAAATTGGAATTTAAGTAATCTTTTATGTCTTCGTTTAAACTCTCGCTAAGTTACGTGCTCCTCATCCCTAAAGTAACTGCAATTTTCATATAACATTTTGTTCACTTCTCTTTAATCTTATAAGTTGAAGTTAACCAATTATTTTCTTCAACTGAAGATGATGATAACATTTCATTCCAAACAACTTCAAATTTCTCCCCATTCTCATATTCAAACATAATTTTTGTAGAATTGCTTAAAAAATATAAACCATCCTTTATTAGATTACAAAGGTGTTTTATCCCATTTTGCATCAAATGCCAAGTGCACAAACCATATCTGGTTTTTGGGATAACTTGACTTATTGCTTTTGTGATTGCGGCATCTCGATCTGTAAATATTGTTTTAGGTTTTTTTTGTTTGTGAGCTTCTAAAAATGTCTCAAAAAATCACATAAAAGAATCAATTGTCTCATCATATAATAGAGCAACCCCAAATATTATGATTCCTCGATATTGATTGAATCCAGTAAAAACTCCAAATGGTCTATACTCTTTGTTTGTATCAAATGTGGTGTCAAAGGTTTTCACATCCCCAAAAAACTCATAATCAAAGCGCATTCTAGCATCAGCCCAAAAAATATTAGTCACTTGCTCTGAATTATCTAACTGAACTGCATACAAATGGATGGATCGTCTAATGTTTTTTTAATAATACAATAAAAAATCAACTTTTCCATGTGCCATTTCCTTCTGTCGTCTGCTTCTGAGATAATTTTTTTGATCTCTTTGAGTGAACCCAAGGTTCGCTTGTTCTTCGACTTGGTTACTAAAGAAGTCAGAGGAATTCTTTTGTGTTAGATTAGTCATTGGCTAATTGAATTTCAAAAGCTTGAACGTCTGTTATTGTCCTTTGAGATGAGAACATATGAGTGCATTCTGCATAATGAAGAATATGATTATGCTTTGGTATAAATTCATGCACATAATATTTACCTGCGCTTCTATTCAATATAATTCTCATGCGAGCTGAACAATCAATCCTTGTTTCTTGTTTTGGTTCAATCACTAGATGATCGCGTTTATCATTCTCTCGATATCCTTTCTTATTGCATAAAAACATTCTAGATGTAATCACATTATCTTTCTAGCTTTTATTTGCATAGTGCTTGCGAACATTAAAACCCATCCCCCCCATAAAATCTCCAAAAATTTCATGCCTCCTGTAAACTAGAAAATTTCATACCCTCTCTAGGTATCCAACTTGAATCAGCATTATCCATTTACCTGAGATCATTCACCAGTTGAAACAATCAAAAGAGATGACAGAATAATGGGTAACATTAAGATTTATGTGATTCATTTAAAAAAATCGACTGCACATGACCTATTTAAAAAAATCGATTGCACACCAAGATTTACTAAGAGATTATGGCTTATTACCTGAATATTTTCCCTCTTTTTACTGATGAACATGGTTACAATTGCAGGAGAGGATGAGATCTTTTGCGAGGAAGATCTGCGATTCTCGCGAAATAGACGCCAATGCCGGAGAGGATGAGAGCCTCAAGTGGCCTTCTGGTGAGGGAGAGCCGGAGAGGATGAGAGCCTCAAGTGGCCTTCCGGTAAGGGAGTAAACGCCGGCACCGGAGAGGATGCGAGCCTCAAGTGGCCTTCCGGTGAGGGAGCAAACACCGGTGCCGGAGAGAATGGGAGCCTCAAGTGGCCTTTCGGTGAGGGAGCAAACGCCGGTGTCAGAGAGGATGAGAGCCTCAACTGGCCTTTCGGTGAGGGAACAAACGCCAGCGCCGGAGAGTATGAGAGCCTCAAATCATGAGCGGGATGGGATCTTTCGCGGGGGCGATCTGCGATTCACGCGAGATAGACGCCGGCGCCGGAGAGGATGAGAAAGTAGGGAAAAAGTCTCTGCAATTCACGCGAGAAAGCAGGGAAAAAATATATACATGCGTGGGAGATTTGCTATTGACGCAGGAGAGGGGAAACCATGGAAAAAATAAACACACGTAATTAATATTGAATCCTAACCGTCTCCTTCATCCAATGGCTGCCATTGGGCAAACTCCACGGTGGAGTTCCAGTTCCCTTGTGAAATCTAGGGGATCCAGTTCCAGTGTTTGTAATATTAAATATAACTTCTTTTTTGGAACAGTTAGGTGCTCCATGTATATATATATATATATATATATATATATATATATATATATATATATATATATATATATATATATATATATATATATATATATATATATATATATATATATATGTTTAGAAACTGCATGCAACTTATTGACTGACAACATGAAAAATCATTAACCCTTCATTGTCTGCAAGAGCAATATCGTTTTTCCAAGTCAACTACAAAAAAGTATCAGATAGATTTATTGTTGGTGTCATGTTGATTTAGAAGTAGTCAACGAGTTAGTCTTACTCTCAACGTAATATAAGCTTATGGGGCCGCACATAATAACGTGCGATAAATTGGATCATTGAACGAGGTGGCTACTCATAAAGGTTATTAGTGTGATGGCAAATTCAGTCGACTGAAATTGTATGACAGTTTGTCAATTGGAAGTTTTGCTGATGAAATAGATTTGTGGTGCTAAGTTAAAATTCGGCTTGATGATCCAGTTCGACTGAATGCAGCAGCGGCTAAATCCATATTAGACTTCATGAAGTCGATGCAGTTGAATTCATGCAGTCAAATTTCATGTTGTTTGACGGCTTGGAAATTTGGATCTACGACGAAGTCCATATTCGACTTGATGAAGTCGATGCAGTAGAATTCATGCAATCGAATTCAATCAGTTGAATTCATGCAGTCGAATTTTATACTGTTTGACAGCTTGAAAATTTGAATTTGCGTCTAAGTATAGAATCGATTGCCCCGCCTTTTTGCCAAATTTTGAATCTTGAAGCTGGTTCAGTCTATTAAGGTGTAATTACTATTTAGCACAAACCCGATTCACTGAATATTATATATATTCGACTTGATGAAGTCGATGAAGTCGAATTCAATCAGTTGAATTCATGCAGTCGAATTTCATGTTGTTTCATAGCTTGGAAATTTGAATTTGCGGCTAAGTATGGAATCGACTGCACCCGTTTTTTTGCCAAATTTTGAATCTTGAACCTGATTCAGGCTATTAGGTGTAATTACTATTTAGCTCAAACCAGGTTCGCTGAATAGTATATATAGATATACTTTCAAGGTTAGGGCATGATTTGATCCTGGTTCATTTTCTTTCTCCCAAACCCTAATTGTGGAACTGTTCTGTGCGGCGAAATCCCGACGACGGCCTCGCTTGCGATTCGAGCCCTAGTGTTGACGATCTTCTCCAGGAATTGAACCTAGCAGATTGCAGAGACGAAGATCTCGATCCTCTCTCTTCCTTGTCGCCCTCGTGCGTGGGAGACAAGGCGTTTCTCGTGTTAGTGTGGATACCCATAAAGGTGTGAACATCCCCTTGTACTTTCGGACTCGACGGACAAAAAATCATTGTAATAGGATTCCAGATCAAAGTCTGAAGTTTTTCTGGAGTTGTTGGTCGGAGTACCTTCGTCGGTTTTTGAATCATCCTAGTACTTGTACTTACTAAACCTTAGTGGTTTGTCTCTTTTTTGATTCAAGAATTTCACAAGTTCCTACTCTATTTGGGTTATTCTATAGTTTTATTTCATTGTGCACATGGTGAAGTGTCGTTCACACCCCTGTAGAAAACCCAACAGTGGTATCAGATGGAGGTTGTGACGTATCTAGTCCGTGTAAATAAGGACTTAGTATTGTTCTAAGACCCAGATTTTGTAACACCCCCTATCCGTCGCATAGCATATAGCAGTAGGTCCGGCCGGGGCCCGACGCCATATACCATAGACAGACAGGGTGGTTACTCAATGGAAACCATACAACCAATCCAACGTCCTACATAGAGCATTCTAGCGGAAGTAGTTTTATAAGTTGCAATTAAAAGAACCAAGCAACAAACATGAATGTCCACTAATCAAGCCAAAAAGGAATGAAGTACATACACAAGTACTGGCCTTAAGGCCTTACAAATGGTTTACTCATATGACATGTTTTCCATACCATGTCACGCAGGCCGGTCATACATGAACAAAAGCAAGTAAACACTCCAATTAGGTCTTCGAGGGCCGGCTTCGCAATTTGCGCTTTAGCCCGCTATTGACCGCTTGGTCCAGCAAAACCTGCAAGAACAATCCACCGCACGGTGGCAAACAAAAGCAACGGTCAGCAATGCTGACCAAATTATAACGATCCCGCCCCCAATTCAGGGTGGCGATGCTCCTTCCCTGCACTTATTAGCATAACCAAGCAGTGTATAAATATACATTTCATCACAGGTGTAGGCTCACACGGCCACACACCCCGTCCACTCAGGGCACATTCTCGGTGAACACGGTCAAAGCCCGTCGACTCACCACCATCCCTTTGGACGGCCAAACAATGAGCAATTTGTTTTCCCGGCATGGGTCACGGTAATTTAAACCATAGACCGCCGAAGACCCTCATCAATGCCAACGGCTCTAACCGAACGACATAGAACGGGTACGGTTCCATCTAACCCGTGCTCACATCGCAACATTAATTTAAAACATATGTGCAGGTCAAACTTCTCTGAGTCCTGTTTCCATCACACATTTCACATAACCCGGTTATGTTCAAGTTGGCTCCCAGGCCACCAAGTTGGCAAGATCACGCATCAGCCCAGTTTTTCGGGTGCACCTTAGGGTTACTCCCCAAGGCTCCCTGTTGCAATCTACCACGTAGAAAACACGAAAAATAAACATTCGCACGGAGTCTTCTCCGGCATTTATGCAATGCAACATCACCGATCCAGACCAACATGTCCGAAAAGGCTTCACACATCATGCCTATGTCCGTTCTCGATTACAGACTCTACACAACGGGGACTTCACATATCTACCCGAAGGAACGCCTCCAACTCACCGCAAACTCGCGAGAGCGGGCTTCCTATGCAAAAGAAGGAGAGCTTCACATGCTCAAGTAGAGAATCGTTACCCTAGCGTTCTTCCTTGGCGCCATGGAAATATAAGCGGATGAAAAGCACCGCAATCTCCTTACCTTCGTAGACCCGAAGTCGGCTCGCAATTTGGAGCTCTAAAACTCCTCCAAAGACTAGATCTAGACTTCTTCTTCCTCCTTTGCTCTCCCCTCTCTCTAGGATTTAGACAGAGAACTTACGGCAGAAAATAATGGTTTTGAAACCGTTCTCTCGGGTATAACCCTTTCGGGTTAACAACAGCCGTTGGATCCCACAAAAAGGGATGCACGGATACGATCCAGGTCTTACCTGGACAAATGGGGTTAAACACCGCATGGCACACCAATCCAGAGCAAGACACGTCCGCGACTAATTAAATAGTGTCGGGACATTTACTCAACTCCCGCCAGAACCCCTGTGTCGACACTCCGTGTCGACAGAGTTAAACACGCCACAAAGCACCCCGCGCTCGACGATCGTCGAACCAAGATCATTGACCACTGCCAGATCGTCGAACGGAGCTCTCTGGCCAAATCGTCGAACGGAGATCGCTGGACCGATCGTCGAACCCACAACCTGATCGTCGAACCCACAGCCCGATCGTCGAACACACGGCCCGATCGTCGAACCCACGGCCCGATCGTCGACTGCAGAACATCGACCAAATCGTTGACCGCAGAATGTCGACCAAATCATCGACCGCAGACTATCGACCTAATCGCCGACCGCAGAATTTTGACCAGATCGTCGAGCGCTGCTCGACGATCGTCGAACCCAGATTTCTGTCTGATCATTGCTAGATCTTTGAACGACCCCGACACGCCCTGGGACACACCCGTGTCCCAGGCCGTGTACCCCTGCCAAATTCCAAATTTGGTACAGAAACGTCACCCGTCGCTCTTTTGAGTTTTGGGGCTTTACAACTCTCCCCCTCTTAAAATAATTTCGTCCACGAAATTACATAAAGGAAAGATAAGTACAAAATTAAATTGTACCTGTACGGAAAAAATCCGGATACTCATTAAACATGGTCTACTCTTGTTCCCAAGAGAGCTCTTCTCGGCCGCAATTGTCCCAACGGACCTTCACCATCCTGATCTCTTTATTGCGTAGCCGCTTGACCTCCGAGTCCTCAATCCGCACGGGCATGACCTTTGTCGTCAACCCACTATCCACCGACACTTGATCAACCGTGATCACTTGCGAAGGCTCTTGCACCACCTTCCGTAGCACCGATATATGGAATACATCATGTAGACCACTGAGCTCCACAAATAGCTTAAACCGATAAGCCGCTTCGCCAATCCACTCCAAAACCTCAAACGGCCTAAGGTACGTCGGGCTTAGCTTTTTCAAGCACCGCACCCCGCAAGACACCCTTGAACGGCTTGATCTTTAAGTACACCCAGTCGCTTACAACAAACTCCACGTTCCTGTGCTTGGCATTATAGTACTTCACTTGACGGTCCTGAGTGATTAGCAACCTTTCCCGAATGGTTCGCACCAATGAAGTAGCATCCTCCACCTCTTGACGCTTGTACAACTTTGACTCACCTGTTTCCAACCAGGACAACGGCGTGCGACATCTTCTACCATAAAGGGCCTCGAAGGGCACCATTTGAATACTCGCCTGGTAGCTATTGTTGTATGCAAATTCCACCAAATAAAGATGGTCTTCCCATTGCTTTCCAAAGTCCAAGACACACATACGAAGCATGTCATCCATAGTTCTATTGAACCTCTCGGTCTGTCCATTCGTCTGCGGATGGAAGGCTGTGCTAAAACTCAGCTTTGTTCCCAACATTTGCTGCACAAGCCTCCAATCATTGGACATGAACCGCCCATCTCGGTCACTCACGATGCTGCGGGGAACACCATGGAGCCGCACTATGTTATCCACATATAACTTTGCCAACTTTTCCACCGGATCATCCTTCCTATGCGGAATGAAATGTGACACCTTCATTAGCCGATCTACGACCACCCAGATGGCTTCGTTCCCCTTTTGCGACCTTGGCAACCCGTGCACAAAGTCCATAGAGATGTCGTCGAATTTCCACTTTGGAATAGGCAAGGACTTCAGAAATCCTCCCGGCTTTTGGCACTCTGCCTTCACCAAGGCGCAAGTTTGGCACTTCGCCACGTAGAGCACCACATCCTTCTTCAAACTCGGCCACCAAAACAGTTTCTTCACGTCGCGGTACATCTTTGTGCTCCCCGTGTGAATCGAGTACTTGGTATGGAGCGCCTCGTACAACAAATCCACCCGCAAACAGCCCACGCTTGGGACGCAAAGATGATCGTCTTTCCAAAGCAATCCATCCACAACTTCATATTGGGAATTTGACCCATCCAGAGCCTCTATCATGAGTTGCTTCATGTGGCCATCCAAATCCAATGCCTGTCGAATCCGATCAGCCAGGTCGTATTGAACTTCAGTCCAATTCAAGAGTGCTTCAGCACTTGACTACTTATCTACACAAACAATCTCCAACGCCTCCAACTCCCGAACCAACCGCTCATCATGGATCGACAGCCAATTGGCTTGAGCTGGGGCCCAGCAACTCAACGCGTCCGCAACCGCATTACCTTTACCAGGTATGTAGTGAATCTTGAATGTATAGTTACCCAGGAACTCCATCCATCTACGTTGTCGCATATTCAGATCTTTCTGATCAAACAAATACTTCAGGCTCTTGTGATCGGTGTAGATATCAATCTTCACACCGTAAAAATAATGCCTCCACAGCTTCAAGGAAAAAAATTATGGTCGCTAACTCCAAGTCATGGATCGGATAGTTCCTCTCGTGCACCTTCAGCTGTCTCGAGCCATATGTTATAACGCTTCCATGTTGTAACAGCACACAACCAAAACCACTGCTCGAAGCATCGCTATAAATCTCATAACCTTCGGTCCCACTCGGCAAACTCAGCACAGGAGCCATGGTCAACCGACATTTCAACTCCTCAAAAGCTCGCGCGCACTCCGGCGTCCAAATGAACTACTGCTCCTTCCTCGTCAAAGTTGTGAGAGGTAACGCTATCCACAAGAAGTTCTCTACGAAGAGCCTATAATAGCAGGTAAACCCCAGAAAACTCCGGACTTCCGCTATCGTAGAAAGCTCAGGCCACTCACGTATCGCAACAATCTTTGCCGGATCCACTACAATACCTTCTCCACTCACTATATAACCGAGGAATGCCACTTAGGACAACCAAAACTCGCACTTCGAGAACTCGGTGTACAATTGATTCCTCCTTAGCATATCCAAAACCAAATGATGATGCCTGAAGTGATCTTCCTCACTCTGCGAGTACACCAAAATATCGTCGATGGAGACGATCACAAATGGTCCAAGTACTCCCTGAAGGTCCTGTTCATCATATCCATGAACACTGACGGCGCACTAGTCAGCCCAAACGGCATGACCGTAAACTCGTAATGCCCGTATCTCGTACTGAACGCTGTCTTCAGGATATCACTCTCCCTTATTCACAGCTGATAGTACCTGGACTTGAGGTCCAACTTTGAGTACATCGTCGACCCGACTAACTGATCGAATAGATCATCAATCCGGGGAATCAGGTACTTGTTCTTTTCTGTCAACTTGTTAAGCTCCCGATAATCAATACATAGCCTCAAGCTTCCGTCCTTCTTCTTCACAAAGAGGACCAGCATGCTCCAAGGTGAAGAACTTGGACTCAAATACCCTTGCTCCAACAACTCTTGTAGTTTAACCTTCAGCTCTGCCGTTTCCTTAGGCGCTAGCCGATATGGAGAGCGTGACACAGGCTTTGCACCTGGTACGAGCTCTATCGTAAATTCTATCTCCCGCTGCGGCGGGGCTCTAGGAAGATCTGCGGGGAACACATCAGGGTACTCTGATACCACTGAAATACTGTCCAATGCGGGATTAGGCTTTGCAACCTCCACTAGTGTAAAGAATAGCTCTGCACCAGCACGAACCGCCTTCCCCACCTGAAGAGCAGACATCAACGTCTTGCTCGACCCCTTCAAGCCTGTGAAAGTTGTCTCACGACCCGCTCCCAGATTGACTTCCTTGTGACCGCAATCAATATAGGCTTGCTGCTCCGAGAGCCACTCCATGCCAAATATAACGTCGAACTCCACCAACGGTAGTAACGATGCTTGCAAATCGAACTCTTGACTCCCAATGCGAATCTTCACGCCACAGATTCTATCCGCGCGCATCAAACACCCATTGGGAAAGAACACATCCAACTTGTCCTTCGCCATCGAAGAAGGTACTCCGATGCGTGATATAAATCCTTCGGACAAGAAGGAGTGTGAAGCTCCCGTATCAAAGAGTGCTCTGGCCGGATACTCACAAATCAAAATAAATCCTAAACAAGCAGTGGTAAGGTAACAAACACATAATAAGTATTTAAAAGATTAACTTGCTATAAATTTAAATTTTACCTGTCACCACATCCGCCTGTTTTATGGCCTCCTGTTGGTCAAGATTATAAACCCTTGGTTGGGCCGGAGCATAATGAGACCCGGTTGACTCCACCGCCTTGACCTTCTCTTCATAAGTTGCTCCAGGCTTCCTTTTGGACTTGGGACGTCCGCTGCAACAGTCACGGGCAAAGTGCCCCGGCTTCCCACAAGTAAAACATACACCCGGGGTTCGACCCGTAGTCGCCCCAGAAGCACCAGAAGAAGGAGATGGACTCGAAGTCCTAGACTTCTTAAATAACCTTTGATAGCCGGACTTTGAAGTAGTCGGCACTTTGAACCCAGAATTCTTATCACCAATGATCTTCTTCGCTTGAACATTCTTCATGTCCTTCTATAAGGACCGGGCCGTGTTGACCAAGGTCAATAAACCCTGCGTCATCGGCCCCGAGAGTAGTAGCCTCAAATCATCTCTCAACCCTTCGTAGAATCAATTCGTCTTGCGCTCCTCATCCGCGATGGTGGAGCTAGCATACCGACTCAATCGAGTAAACTCATGGAGATATTCATCCACGCTACTCTCCCCTTGAACCAACTTCAAGAACTCATTCTCCAATGCTATCCTCTGCGCCGAAGGGAGGTACCTAGCCAAGAATAGTCTCGAGAACTCTTCCATCGAGACGTCTATAAGTTGCCTTCCTCTCAATAGATGCAGCTCCAAACCCTCCCACCACAGCCTAGCGTCTCCATCCAACAGGAACGTAGCTATAGTGGTCATCTGCCACTCCTCCATCTCCGTCGCTGACAAGTCTCTCTTCATACGGGAGAGCCAGTTTTTAGCTTGAGATGTGGTTCCCAACCCCGAGAATACTAGAGGATTAAAGCTCATGACATGTTTGAGATGTCTCTCGGTTGCCCTCCTTGGCACCAACGGTTCCTCTACTACCTGTTCCACCCTTCTCTGCTCAGCCGCTTGCAGTGGTACCTGCTCCATTGCAGGAGCGGGCTGCTACATTTGCCTTGCAGGCTGCGCATTAATCATGGCAAACACTGCTTCGGCCACCAGTCGTATGGTCTCAGCCGATGGAGGTGTTGCAGGAGCATCATTTGGTGCACTGCTAGCCTCAGAAACTCGACGTTCCGACGGCCCAGCACCGCTTCTGGTCACCTATATTGGTACAAAACACCGTTAAGCGACCAAAAAAAATTACAAACAGCAATTATAGGAACACTCAGGTTCCCCCAAACATGTGTATTTTCATTCCTAAGTGGACATTCATGGGTTCTTTTGTTGTTATAACGATGACAGACACACATGTGCTCACCACCCCTTAAAAAGAATTCGTCCACGAATTCATTTTAAGCCTGACCGAAACCAGTAGTCTGATACCAAATTGTAACACCCCCTATCTGTCGCATAGCATATAGCAGTTGGTCCGGCCGGGGCCCGACGCCATATACCACAGACAGACCGGGTGGTTACTCAATGGAAACCATCCAACTAATCCAACGTCCTACACAGAGCATTCTAACAGAAGCAGTTTTATAAGTTGCAAGTAAAAGAAACCAGCAACAAGCATGAATGTCCACTAATCAAGCCAAAAAGGAATGAAGTACATACACAAGTACTGGCCTTAAGGCCTTACAAATGGTTTACTCATATTACATGTTTTTCATACCACGACACGCAGGCCGGTCATACATGAACAAAAGCAAGTAAACACTCCAATTAGGCCTTCGAGGGCCGACTTCGCAATTTGGGCTTTAGCCCGCTATTGACCGCTTGGTCTAGCAACACCTGCAAGCACAATCCACCACACGGTGGCAAACAAAAGCAACGGTCAGCAATGCTGACCAAATTATAACGATCTCGCCCCCAATTTGGGGCGGCGATGCTCCTTCCCTGCACTTATTAGCATAACCAAGCAGTGTATAAATATACATTTCATCACAGGCGTAGGCTCACACGGCCACACACCACGTGCACTCAGGGCACATTCTCGGTGAACACGGTCAAAGCCCGCCGACTCACCACCATCCCTTTGGACAACCAAACAATGAGCAATTTGTCTTCCCGGCATGCGTCACAATAATTTAAACCATAGACCGCCGAAGACCCTCATCTATGCCAACGACTCTAACCGAATGACATAGAGCAGGTACGGTTCCATCTAACTCATGCTCATATCGCAACGTTGATTTAAAACATATGCGCAGGTCAAACTTCTCCGAGTCCCGCTTCCATCACACATTTCACATAACCCGGTTATGTTCAAGTTGGCTCTCAGGACACCAAGTTGGCAAGATCATGCATCCGCCCAGTTTTTCGGGTGCACCTTAGGGTTACTCCCAAGGCTCCCTGTTGCAATCTACCACGTAGAAAACCCGAAAAAAAAACATTCGCACGGAGTTTTCTCCGGCATTTATGCAATGCAACATCACCGATCCAGACCAACATGTCCGGATAGGCTTCACATATCATGCCTATGTCCGTTCTCGATTACGGACTCTACACAACGGGGACTTCACATATCTACCCGAAGGAACGCCTCTAACTCACCGCAAACTTGCGAGAGCGGGCTTCCTATGCAAAAGAAGGAGAGCTTCACATGCTAGAGTAGAGAATCGTTACCCTAGCGTTCTTCCTTGGAGCCATGGAAATGTAAGCGGATGAAAAGCACCGCAATCTCCTCGCCTTCATAGATCCGAAGTCGGCTCGCGATTTGGAGCTCTAAAACTCCTCCAAAGACTGGATCTAGACTTCTTCTTCCTCCTTTGCTCTCCCCTCTCTCTAGGATTTAGACAGAGAACTTACGACAGAAAATAATGGTTTTGAAACTCTTCTCTTGGGTATAACCCTTTCGGGATAACCACAGCCGTCGGATCCCACAAAAAGGGATGCACGGATACGATCCAGGTCTGACCTGGACAAATGGGGTTAAACACCGTATGGTACATCAATCCGGAGCAAGACACGTCCGCGACCAATTAAATAGTGTCGGGATATTTAGTCAACTCCCGCCAAAACCCCTGTGTCGACACTCCGTGTCGACAGAATTAAACACGCCATAAAGCGCCCCGCGCTCGACGATCATCGAACCAAGATCGCCGACCGCTGCCAGATCGTCGAATGGAGCTCTCTGGACAAATCGTCGAACGGAGATCGCTGGCCCGATCGTCGAACCCACAGCCCGATCGTCGAACCCACAGCCCGATCGTCGAACCCACGGCCCGATCGTCGAACCCACCGCCCGATCGTCCACCGCATAACGTCGATCAAATCGTCGACCGCAGAATGTCGACCAAATCGTCGACCGCAGACTGTTGACCAAATCGTCGACCGCAGAATTTTGACCAGATCGTCGAGCGCTGCTCGACGATCGTCGAACCCAGATTTTTGCCTGATCATTGCTATATCTTTGAACGACGCCGACACGCCCTGGGATACGCCCGTGTCCCAGACGGTGTACCCTTGCCAAATTCCAAATTTGGTACAGAAACGTCACCCGTCGCTCTTTTGAGTTTTGGGGCGTTACAGATTTATTCCTCGAAAATCAACTGTTGATTTATTTCTATGAATGCCTGAGATTTACGATGTGATTTCCATGTTTCAAAAATATTTTTCCCTTAAGCAATAATTGTCCCTCTTTATGGTTTGTGAAACCAAACATTGTCTTGTATTTGGAATTCGACAATGAAAGACAAACTTGTCTACTGTAATAATGAAGATTGTTTTTGTATGTGTCCAATACATGTAAATCTGAAGATTTGAAAATGTTCTAAATGTTCCAGTTTAGCCCCCTTTACATCAAGTATTGATAGTTTTATTTTTGTGCACATTTGGGATGTATCTGGAATGTGTATGTTGTAATTTTGAGTATGCGCGCAATGATTATGTGTTAGTCAATCCTCTAAATCCCTAACTAAATATTAAGTGTCCGGATGCCTTCTGATGGATGGCACCCTTCCTGCCTCGATCGATAAAGTGTGGGCTTGTCAAATCAAGATGCATTAATCTATCTTGGTAAGGGTGCGAGCGGATAATTGTAATATCTCACTGTTGACATCGAGTCCAACTTATCTACTGACCTCAAAGGTTGAGTTCCTAGAGGCATAGGGTTGGCATGCATCATATGATGGATGTGAATAAAGAGTTATTCACCAACCATACAAGAATTGCATGATGATGCAATTGCCAAGTGTTGTCTACCTAAATAACCACTCTATGGGTGGCCAAAGCTGACTTATGGTGTTGGTGAAATACAGATCTTGTCCACTAGAGAGGAGCTCGCATAAAATCTCTGAATTGACATTGAAGGTTATCAATTTGATTAAAATAGTGAGAGTTCTTTTAATTAAAGTTCATGTTACAATATAAAATGTATTTTGAAATATAGTAGTAAAATCACTTTGCATAAATTCCTAGTAGATTTTTTATGGCAAGTAGATCGTACTTCACCCTATCCCTGAGAGTTATTCTTGAGAAGTATTAGTTGAATGAGACAAATTTACTGGACTGGTACAGGAACTTGAGAATCGTTCTTAAGCAAGAACACAAGCTTTAAGTCTTGGAAGAAGATCCCCCAGCTGAGCCAGCCGCTACCACCCCTCGGGAAGATAAAGATGCTTACAAGAAGTATTATGATGATTCCACTAGATGTTGAATGTCTCATGCTTGCCACCATGAACTCTGAGCTCCAGAAGCAACACCAGAACATGACGCGTTATGAGATGGTCGAGCACCTAAAGAAAATTTTTCAAGGATACGCTTGACAATAGAGGTTTGACATCTCCAGGGCATTATTTCAGTGCAAGATAGGAGCTCGAGATCCAGTAGGAAGTCACGTACTCAAGATGATTGGGTATATAGAGATCCTTAAAAGATTGGGTTTTCCCTTGGGCCAAGAGTTGGACACTGATCTGATCCTGCAATTTTTATCTGACAGTTATGAAAGTCCACCTAGTGTCAACTATCTTCACCTATGGGGGGGGGGGAATAGGTGACGTGCAGCGTTTTTGCGGAATTTAGACTTGTACCTGCACAATAAAAATAAACAGCACAGCACACAGAATACACAAGCGATTTATAGTGGTTCCCCGATTTGGGTACATCCACTTTCCCCATTCGACCTATCTCCCAACAAGGGACGACTCGGTCTCTTCACCAACAGGATTGAAATCGAATCCTTGCACTATCGGAAGGAACCCTTCCACACGTAGGAGTCAACACTCCCACCACACGGGTTGCACCCAACCCTTACAACTCGGAACCAACATTCCTTTACAACAAAAGTAAAATTAGAATGTACAAAAAGATACAAACTACGTTTGGAGACCAAGGTGTCCCTCTTCGTTGACGACGTGTTCTTGAAGTCTACGAAGAGTCCACAACCCTAGAACTCTCTTGGAGAGGATCTCCCCGGAACCGGCGGCGGCAAGATGAGCGGCGGCTAGGTTCACGGGATCGGCGGCGACGACAATGTGCGGCTGTTGTACTTTAGAGATCCAAACTTCGTAGAGAAGCTAGCTAGGTCTACCAACGGTCACACGAGGATCGGTCGTCTCGATCGATTCGGACGGGGAAGTTTTTCCCGATCAACAAATCGAGAGACAAGGGATCTCTGGATAGACGTGTGAGACTCTAAGCTTGGCTAAGCATCTGTCGCCGGAGGATCATGAAGGATCGCGATCAACAGTGGCGACCAACTAGCGCGAGCGGCGACGGCGGCGGAGGAGCAGTTTCGCGATTTTAGGTTTAGATCGTGCTCGACCTCTTTCTGTCTGTCTGTCTGTCGTTCAAACAAAACCCGTATATATACTGTAGATACTTTCAATATGACCGTTGTGGGTCCCACAAGAAGAATCCCTAAAACCCGGTCCAGAACATTGTCAGCGGCAGAATCCGGTTCAGGAAGTTCCAAAAAATCGCCCAAGTCAAAATCGGTGAGAATCCAAAGTGAATCTCGTCGAGTCGTCGAGAATCAAAGGTGATTCTCGACGATTCGGCGAGAATCAAAGATGATTCTCGTCGAATTTGACTTGGTTGCACGCACTGATTTAGCCGGGTCGAGACGGCGAGAATCAGCCAGTGATTCTCGGCGAATCGGCGAGAATCACTTGGTGATTCTCGTCGATTCTTACTTATAATCAGAGTTGCTTGCATTGAAGTAGTTGGATCGAGTCGGCGGGAATCAGCCACTGATTCTCGACGATTCGGCGAGAATCACTAGTGATTCTCGCCGAATTGGCGAGAATCACTTGGCGATTCTCGCCGATTTACACTTAGACGAATTTTCGTCTTTCCATCCATGATGTGCTCCTTGACCCATCCTTTCTCCTTGTCTTCTCTTGCAAGATCACAGTCCTGTACTTGAAAGTAAGTGCACTCCAATAGAGAGAGTACACATAGGCCAACACACTGATCTGCTCAACGAGGGATTACGTCGTGCAGACCCGTGTATATTGACCTACTGCACCCTGACATTGGTGTGCACTTAGCGTGGAATAACTGCAAGCACAACTTGAAATAATTTGTCAAAAACATTGCCTATTTACCTTAGCTTGTTCAGGGGCTTCTTCAAATCAGGTACGTTGTGGATACAATACCCAACAATCTCCCCCTATTTGAAGAAGCCTAAACCCTACAAGCTAAGGTGAATAAAGCGTATAGGAATGAAAATCATAAACTTGAAATTGAGTTGAGTGAGTTATTCATTACCAACACAAATTTCTTGGGAGCAAGCTTGGAGCCACCTTAGCCTTAGCCGAGAGGGTAATCTCCCCCTTTTCGGCTTCTGCAAATCGGGGTCTGTAGCATTTGACCCCTTGCTCCCCCCAGTTCTTGCACTTGTGCTCACACTTGAGTACCTGGCTCCCCCTCAGTTCTTGCGCCTGTGCTCATCTTGAGTACCTTGCTCCCCTTCAGTTCTTGCACGAGCCTGAAGCCTCTGTAGGCTTCATTCCTCATAATTTAGTATCCCCAATTCAGTTTTGAAAAGATTGAACTTGGCCTCGTCTAAGGGCTTTGTGAATATATCCGCAATCTGCTTGCCCGTGGGGACATAACAGAGAGAGATGTCCTTGTTCTCCACGTGCTCCCGAATGAAGTGGTAGCGCACTTCAATATGCTTCATTCTGCTGTGCGAAACCGGATTGTTGGCAATTACAATTGCACTGGAGGAGTCGCAGTACATTGGTACTTCCTTGAACTGAAGGTCATAGTCGGCTAACTGGTTTCTGATCCATAGGAGCTGTGCGCAACAGCTGCCTGCCGAGATGTACTCAGACTCTGCTGTGGAGGTAGCTACACAATTCTGCTTCTTGCTGTTCCATGAGATAAGCCTTCTTCCGAGGAATTGACACGTCCCGGAAGTGCTTTTCCTGCCATCCCTACTCCCTGCAAAATCAGCATCTGAAAAACCTATTAGCTTGACATCATTGTTTCTCGGGTACCACAAGCCAAGATTGGGAGTACCTTTAAGGTATCTTAGAATTCGCTTTGCAGTGACATAGTGAGATTCCTTAGTGTTCACCTGATATCTGGCACAGACGCATGTGGAGAACATGATATCCTGTCTACTGGCAGTAAGGTAGAGCAGGGATCCAATGATGCTTCTGTATTTGGTTTCATCGAAAGATTTACCTTTCTCATCCTTATCCAGAGACATAGTGGATCCCATTGGAGTCCTCATAGAGGTTGCATTCTCCATACCGAATTTCTTAAGGAGTTCATTTGTGAACTTCGTCTGAGAGATGAAGATTCCATTCTCAGACTGTTTCACTTGAAGTCCCAAGAAATACTTGAGCTCTCCCATACTGCTCATTTTAAATTTTCCTTGCATAAGTTTAGAAAACGTTTTGCAAAGATAGTTGTCCGTTGATCCGAATATAATGTCATCGACATAGATTTGCACCAGCAAAAGCTTGCCTTTGACTTCCCTGAGAAACAATGTTTTATCTATTTTACCTCTAGAGAACTTGTTCTCAAGAAGAAAACTAGATAAAGTCTCATACCAACCTCGTGGAGCTTGTTTTAAACCATATAGAGCTTTATTGAGAAAATACACATGATTGGGATAAGTAGTATTGACAAAACCTGGTGGTTGAGCGACGTATACTTCCTCTTTCAGGTCTCCGTTCAGGAATGCTGATTTCACATCCATTTGATAGACTGTGAATCCTTTGTGCGAAGCATACGCCAGGAACAATCTGATTGCCTCGAGCCTTGCTACTGGTGCGAAGGTCTGGTCGAAGTCAATCCCCTCCTCCTGTCTGTAACCTTGAGCCACCAGCCTTGCCTTGTTCTTTATGATGACACCATGTTCATCCAGCTTGTTTCTGAAGATCCACTTGGTGCCAATCATATTCTGCTTGTATGGTCTGGGAACTAGCGTCCAAACGTTGCAACGTTCGAATTGATGTAGTTCATCTTGCATGGCCAGAATCCATGCCGCATCTTTGTTCGCCTCGTCGAACTTCTTTGGCTCAACCTGTGACAGGAAGCTAAGATGCAATACTTCGTTAATAGTACCTCTTCGAGTTCTGACACCGACACGAGGATCTCCGATGATCTGATCTCTAGGATGATCCCTCACGTGCCGGAGCTCTAGAAGTCTGGCGTCTGGAGCTTCGACTACTTCTTGGGCTTCTCCTTCTTCTAAGAGATTTGTTTCATTTTGATCTTCAACATTTTCAGATGATGTAGAGGTGGAAACTTTGACGTACTTAGGAGTGTCATCTTTAGCGGTCTCATCCAGACTCAGCTATTCAAGTCGTGCACCTGCATCTTCAAGAATACCACTGGAAGAATTGCTGTTAAGCAAACTTCCTTCATCAAATACAATATTTATTGATTCTTCTACCACTAGGGTTTTCTTATTGAAGACCCTATATGCCCGACTGTGGGAACTATAGCCCATGAATATGCCTTCGAAGCATTTTTCACCAAATTTAGTATGCGGGTACTTCCCATTATTCAGTACATAGCATCTGCAACCAAAAATCCTCAAGTAGGACATTGTTGGTTTCCTGCCTTTCAGTAGCTCGTAAGGCGTCTTACGATGATGCTTGTTGATCAATGCTCGGTTTTGTACATGACAAGCTGTATTGACAGCCTCTGCCCAGAAGTATTCCGGGAGAGAAGCGTTTTTCAACATTGTCGTGCAGGCTTCAATGAGAGTTCTATTTCTCCTCTCCGCAACTCCATTTTGCTGAGGAGTGCGCAGGGAGGAAAACTCATGAAAGATACCTTGTTCTTCACAAAACTCTGTCATAGCAACAGATTCGAATTCTGTTCCATGGTCACTTCTGATTTTGACCACTGAGCAGTTAAATTCGTTCTGAACCTGCTTGACAAAACTAGTGAAGATGTCAAACGTATCTGACTTTTGTTTCAAAAAGAACACCCATGTAAACCGAGAATGATCATCAACTATCACTAGCGTATAGGACTTGCCTCCCAAGCTATGAACTTGCATTAGACCAAACAAGTCCATATGTAAAGGTAAAGACATCGGGAAGAGTCTTTGTCTGCGATGCTCTTAAAGGTAGCCCGAGTCTGTTTTCCCATCTGGCATGCAGGACAGGGGCTATCTTTGATGCACTTGATACTGGGAGCATCCCTTACTAAGTTCTTAGAAAACAACATACTAATTGTCTTGAAATTAATATGTGCCAATCTCTTGTGCCAATGATCATAAAGAGATGCACTGCCTGTTGCCACAAGGCATACGGGGGTAGATGAATCTACACTGAGAAAATCTAAGCAGAAGATATTTCTGCTCCTAATGCCTGATAATACCGTCTCAGAAGAGGTACGTGAAATTATCAGACATTTATCCTTGCAGAACTTAACGTCATAACCTTTGTCACATAACTGACTTACACTGATCAGGTTATGGTTTAACCCTTCAACATAAGCCACGTCGGTGATAGAGATTATACCGTTGGAAATCATACCGTAACCTCTGGTGACTCCTCGATCTGACCCTCCAAAGATGACTTTGGGTCCATTCTCGACTGGAGTGTAATCACGCAGCAGGCTTCTTGTCCCAGTCATATGTCAGGAGCATCCACTGTCCAAATACCAGATCGGCGTTTTGGTGGCCTTTGGACATTCCTGCAAAACAAAATTAATTTCCCTTAGGAACCCAATCGAACTTGGGTCCTAGATTCCTGTTTAGCATACTCCCCCTCGGTTGGTTAACCCTACGAGTGGTCGGCCTCGCATTGCTAACATAGGGAGTCTCGTGATACCTTGGATTAAACCAACAATCCACGGCAAAGTTACCGACTTTGCCACAGCACCAACAGTCGAATCTGTTGTACCTCTTCCTAGGCTCCTGCCTTACCCTGGGAATGGTGGGTACAGCTGGGGCCTTGGATCTGGAGCTTGGAGCCTCATGGTGACAGCAGTCACATGACTTCGTCACCTTCTGTATAACAGGCTTGGCTTTTGGTGCCTGCTTTCCATTATGGCCGCTAGAGAATTGACCATAATTTCCCATGTGGATTTCCTCATAAGGTGTCTTGAGGGCACTCTCACCGAAGTTCCGGGGAAAGGTTCAACCATCATATCGGCTCTTTGGCTTTGCAACCGAGGGCCGGAAATGATGACCAAAGGTTGATTCAAAGTCATGTTGGTTGCAAGGAAAGCTAGGCTTTCTGAACGCAACAGGACTGAGCGGAGCCTTTCCCTTTTCATCAGCAGAGGCCTTCTTGGCGGCCTTATTCTTCCTCTGGTTCCTGTTTCTCCTGGATGAGGAACCAGATACCCCTACATGCCCCAAGCCAGCTCCTTTGGCCTGAGCAGAGAAGGTATCAACAACTGGAAGAACTGTTTTTGGCATAGAGAAGCTCTTGACGATCTTCCTTTCTGCCGCAAGTTGTTCTTCCAACTTGTCGACTTCCTCCTGCTTAAGATCAAGGAGCTTAAGAGACTCTGAATGCTTAGAAGTCAGGTCAAGGTGCTCCTGTCGGAGAGAAATCAAACTAGTGACTTCTTCCCTTAGGGATACACATTCACCCTTAAGGAATTTCACTTCCTTTTTCTCAGCCTTCAGTCTCTTACGACACTCCTCGAAAGTGTTGAGCAGAAGCTCATACTTCTCGAGGAGCTCCGCTTCACGGGCCGAAGGGCTATCCTCAGGTTCATCATCCTGAGACTCAGGATCAGAGTCGGAGTCGGAGAGAGGGGTGTGATCTTTTACCTTCCCAGTAAATGTGGGGCATTCTCCTTCTGAGTCGGAGCGACCCACCAGCCCGAAGTAGGCTTCCTCATCATCACTGGAGTCTGAGGAATCAGACTCACTCAGTGTCTTTAGCCTTTTGGCGATGTAGCTCCGCTCTTTCTTCCTATCTCTCGAAGATTTGTGCTCCTCTTCTTTCCCTTTTTCTCTCTTGCCTTGATAGCAGTCGGCCACGACGTGTCCTGGCTTATTGCATCCAAAGCAAATAATGTCAGAGGAGCGATGTTTGTTTGGTTTATAAGCATACCTGTCAGAAGAATAATATTTCTTCTGATGCCTGGAGGAGGAGCCGTCTCTCTTTCTTTTTTTCCTCATCTTGAGGAACTTCTTGAACTCTCGGGTGATGAGGGAGAAATCCTCCTCCGACAACTCTGAGCTGGAGGAGCATGGCTCAGAGTCCTCCTCTGATACCACTTGTAGGGATATGGCGCAACCAACTCGCCCAAAAGCCCGGACTTTTGAGGATGGCGCTACCACTCCTTTATGGAGCTGGCTACCCTAGGATCCACAGGGCGGCCAGTTAGGCCCCAGGGGACACACCCTTCTATTTTGAATAGTGCGGGCCGTAGCGCAGCACGCCGTACCTCCCAACACCGGGGGCATTGATGGAACCCAACAATCCCCCCCAGCAACGACCCCGGGGTTTCGAACCCGTGACCTCCTCTGATACCACTTGAAAGTCCACCTAGTGTCAACTATCTTCACCTATGGGGGGGGGGGGAATAGGTGACGTGCAGCATTTTTGCGGAATTTAGACTTGTACCTACACAATAAAAATAAACAACACAGCACACAGAATACACAAGCGATTTATAGTGGTTCCCCGATTTGGGTACATCCACTTTCCGCCTTCGACCTATCTCCCAACAAGGGACGACTCGGTCTCTTCACCAACAGGATTGAAATGCAATCCTTGCACTATCAGAAGGAACCCTTCCACACGTAGGAGTCAACACTCCCACCACACGGGTTACACCCAACCCTTACAACTCGGAACCAACGTTCCTTTACAACAAAAGTAAAACTAGAATGTACAAAAAGATACAAACTACGTTTGGAGACCAAGGTGTCCCTCTTCGTTGACGACGTGTTCTTGAAGTCTACGAAGAGTCCACAACCCTAGAACTCTCTTGGAGAGGATCTCCCCGGAACCGGCGGCGGCAAGATGAGCGGCGGCTAGGTTCACGGGATCGGCGGCGACGACGATGTGCGGCTGCTGTACTTTAGAGATCCAAACTTCGTAGCGAAGCTAGCTAGGTCTACCAACGGTCACACGAGGATCGGTCGTCTCGATCGATTCGGACGGGGAAGTTTTTCCCGATCAACAAATCGAGAGACAAGGGATCTCTGGATAGATGCGTGAGACTCTAAGCTTTGCTAAGCTTCTGTCTCCGGAGGATCAGGAAGGATCGCGATCAACAGCGGCGACCAACTAGCGCGAGCGGCGACAGCGGCGGAGGAGCAGTTTCACGATTTTAGGTTTAGATCGTGCTCGACCTCTTTCTGTCTGTCTGTCGTTCAAAAAATACCCGTATATATACTGTAGATACTTTCAATATGACCGTTGTGGGTCCCACAAGATGAATCCCTAAAACCCAGTCCAGAAAATTGTCAGCGGCAGAATTCGGTTCAGGAAGTTCCAGAAAATCGCCCAAGTCAAAATCGGTGAGAATCCAAAGTGAATCTCGTCGAGTCATCAAGAATAAAAGGTGATTCTCGACGATTCGGCGAGAATCAAAGATGATTCTCGTCGAATTTGACTTGGTTGCATGCACTGATTTAGCCGGGTCGAGACGACGAGAATCAGCCAGTGATTCTCGGCGAATCGGCGAGAATCACTAGTGATTCTCGCCGAATCGGCGAGAATCACTTGGTGATTCTCTTCGATTCTTACTTAGAATCAGAGTTGCTTGCATTGAAGTAGTTGGATCGAGTCGGCAGGAATCAGCCACTGATTCTCGACGATTCGGCGAGAATCACTCGAGTGATTCTCGCCGAATCGGCGAGAATCACTTGGCGATTCTCGCCGATTTACACTTAGACGAATTTTCGTCTTTCCATCCATGATGAGCTCCTTGACCCATCCTTGCTCCTTGTCTGCTCTTGCAAGATCACAGTCCTGTACTTGAAAGTAAGTGCACTCCAATAGAGAGAGTACACATAGGCCAACACACTGATCTGCTCAACGAGGGATTACATCGTGCAGACCCGTGTATATTGACCTACTGCACCCTGACATTGGTGTGCACTTAGCGTGGAATAACTGCAAGCACAACTTGAAATAATTTGTCAAAAACATTGCCTATTTACCTTAGCTTGTTCAGGGGCTTCTTTAAATCAGGTACGTTGTGGATACAATACCCAACAATCTCCCCCTATTTGAAGAAGACTAAACCCTACAAGCTAAGGTGAATAAAGCGTATAGGAATGAAAATCGTAAACTTGAAATTGAGTTGAGTGAGTTATTCATTACCAATATAAATTTCTTAGGAGCAAGCTTGGAGCCACCTTAGCCTTAGCCAAGAGGGTAATCTCCCCCTTTTCGGCTTCTGCAAATCTGGGTCTGTAGCATTTGACCCCTTGCTCCCCCCAGTTCTTGCACTTGTGCTCACACTTGAGTACCTGGCTCCCCCTCAGTTCTTGCGCCTGTGCTCATCTTGAGTACCTTGCTCCCCTTCAGTTCTTGCACGAGCCTGAAGCTTCTGTAGGCTTCATTCCTCATAATTTAGTATCCCCAATTCAGTTTTGAAAAGATTGAACTTGGCCTCGTCTAAGGGCTTTGTGAATATATCCGCAATCTGCTTGTCCGTGGGGACATAACAGAGAGAGATGTCCTTGTTCTCCACATGCTTCCGAATGAAGTGGTAGCGCACTTCAATATGCTTCGTTCTGCTGTGCGAAACCGGATTGTTGGAAATTGCAATTGCACTAGAGGAGTCGCAGTACATTGGTACTTCCTTGAACTGAAGGTCGTAGTCGGCTAACTGGTTTCTGATCCATAGGAGCTGTGCGCAACAGCTGCCTGCCGAGATGTACTCAGACTCTGCTGTGGAGGTAGCTACACAATTCTGCTTCTTGCTGTTCCATGAGATAAGCCTTCTTCCGAGGAATTGACACGTCCCGGAAGTGCTTTTCCTGCCATCCCTACTCCCTGCAAAATCAGCATCTGGAAAACCTATTAGCTCGACATCATTGTTTCTCGGGTACCACAAGCCAAGATTGGGAGTACCTTTAAGGTATCTTAGAATTCGCTTTGCAGCGACATAGTGAGATTCCTTAGTGTTCACCTGATATCTGGCACAGACGCATGTGGAGAACATGATATCCGGTCTACTGGCAGTAAGGTAGAGCAGGGATCCAATGATGCTTCTGTATTTGGTTTCATCGAAAGATTTACCTTTCTCATCCTTATCCAGAGACATAGTGGATCCCATTGGAGTCCTCATAGAGGTTACATTCTCTATACCGAATTTCTTAAGGAGTTCATTTGTGAACTTCGTCTGAGAGATGAAGATTCCATTCTCAGACTGTTTAACTTGAAGTCCCAAGAAATACTTGAGCTCTCCCATACTGCTCATTTCAAACTTTCCTTGCATAAGTTTAGAAAACTTTTTGCAAAGATAGTTGTCCGTTGATCCGAATATAATGTCATCGACATAGATTTGCACCAGCAAAAGCTTGCCTTTGACTTCCCTGAGAAACAATGTTTTATCTATTTTACCTCTAGAGAACTTGTTCTCAAGAAGAAAACTAGATAAAGTCTCATACCAACCTCGTGGAGCTTGTTTTAAACCTATAGAGCTTTATTGAGAAAATACACATGATTGGGATAAGTAGTATTGACAAAACCTGGTGGTTGAGCGACGTATACTTCCTCTTTCAGGTCTCCGTTCAGGAATGCTGATTTCACATCCATTTGATAGACTGTGAATCCTTTGTGCGAAGCATATGCCAGGAACAATCTGATTGCCTCGAGCCTTGCTACTGGTGCGAAAGTCTGGTCGAAGTCAATCCCCTCCTCCTGTCTGTAACCTTGAGCCACCAGCCTTGCCTTGTTCTTTATGATGACACCATGTTCATCCAGCTTGTTTCTGAAGATCCACTTGGTGCCAATCATATTCTGCTTGTATGGTCTGGGAACTAGCGTCCAAACGTTGCAACGTTCGAATTGATGTAGTTCATCTTGCATGGCCAGAATCCATGCCGCATCTTTGTTCGCCTCGTCGAACTTCTTTGGCTCAACCTGTGACAGGAAGCTAAGATGCAATACTTCGTTAATAGTACCTCTTCGAGTTCTGACACCGACACGAGGATCTCCGATGATCTGATCTCTAGGATGATCCCTCACGTGTCGGAGCTCTAGAAGTCTGGCGTCTGGATCTTCGACTACTTCTTGGGCTTCTCCTTCTTCTAAGAGATTTGTTTCATTTTGATCTTCAACATTTTCAGATGACGTGGAGGTGGAAACTTTGACGTACTTAGGAGTGTCATCTTTAGCGGTCTCATCCAGACTCAGCTATTCAAGTCGTGCACCTGCATCTTCAAGAATACCACTGGAAGAATTGCTGTTAAGCAAACTTCCTTCATCAAATACAACATTTATTGATTCTTCTACCACTAGAGTTTTCTTATTGAATACCCTATATGCCCGACTGTGGGAACTATAGCCCATGAATATGCCTTCGAAGCATTTTTCACCAAATTTAGTACGCGGGTACTTCCCATTATTCAGTACATAGCATCTGCAACCAAAAATCCTCAAGTAGGACATGGTTGGTTTCCTGCCTTTTAGTAGCTCGTAAGGCGTCTTACGATGATGCTTGTTGATCAATGCTCGGTTTTGTACATGACAAGCTGTATTGACAGCCTCTGCCCAGAAGTATTCCGGGAGAGAAGCGTCTTTCAACATTGTCGTGCAGGCTTCAATGAGAGTTCTATTTCTCCTCTCCGCAACTCCATTTTGCTGAGGAGTGCGCGGGGAGGAAAACTCATGAAAGATACCTTGTTCTTCACAAAACTCTGTCATAGCACCAGATTCGAATTCTGTTCCATGGTCACTTCTGATTTTGACCAGTGAGCAGTTAAAATCGTTCTGAACCTGCTTGACAAAACTAGTGAAGATGTCAAACGTATCTGACTTTCGTTTCAAAAAGAACACCCATGTAAACCGAGAATGATCATCAACTATCACTAGCGTATAGGACTTGCCTCACAAGCTATGAACTTGCATTGGACCAAACAAGTCCATATGTAAAGGTAAAGACATCGGGAAGAGTCTTTGTCTGCGATGCTCTTAAAGGTAGCCCTAGTCTGTTTGCCCATCTGACATGCAGGACAGGGGCTATCTTTGATGCACTTGATACTGGGAGCATCCCTTACTAAGTTCTTAGAAAACAGCATACTAATTGTCTTGAAATTAATATGTGCCAATATCTTGTGCCATTGATCATAAAGAGATGCACTGCATGTTGCCACAAGGCATACGGGGGTAGATGAATCTACACTGAGAAAATCTAAGCAGAAGATATTTCTGCTCCTAATGCCTGATAATACCGTCTCAGAAGAGGTACGTGAAATTATCAGACATTTATCCTTGCAGAACTTAACGTCATAACCTTTGTCACATAACTGACTTACACTGATCAGGTTATGGTTTAACCCTTCAACATAAGCCACGTCGGTGATAGAGATTATACTGTTGGAAATCATACCGTAACCTCTGGTGACTCCTCGATCTGACCCTCCAAAGATGACTTTGGGTCCATTCTCGACTGGAGTGTAATCACGCAGCAGGCTTCTTGTCCCAGTCATATGTCAGGAGCACCCACTGTCCAAATACCAGATCGGCGTTTTGGTGGCCTTTGGACATTCCTGCAAAACAAAATTAATTTCCCTTAGGAACCCAATCGAACTTGGGTCCTAGATTCCTAGTTAGCATACTCCCCCTCGGTTGGTTAACCCTACGAGTGGTCGGCCTCGCATTGCTAACATAGGGAGTCTCGTGATACCTTGGATTAAACCAACAATCCACGGCAAAGTTACCGACTTTGCCACAGCACCAACAGTCGAATCTGTTGTACCTTTTCCTAGGCTCCTGCCTTACCCTGGGAATGGTGGGTACAGCTGGGGCCTTGGATCTGGAGCTTGGAGCCTCATGGTGACAGCAGTCACATGACTTCGTCACCTTCTGTATAACATGCTTGGCTTTTGGTGCCGACTTTCCATTATGGCCGCCTGAGAATTGACCATAATTTCCCATATGGATTTCCTCATAAGGTGCCTTGAGGACACTCTCACCGAAGTTCCGGGGAAAGGTCCAACCATCATATCGGCTCTTTGGCTTTGCAACCGAGGGCCGTAAATGATGACCAAAGGTTGATTCAAAGTCATGTTGGTTGCAAGGAAAGCTAGGCTTTCTGAACGCAACAGGACTGAGCGGATCCTTTCCCTTTTCATCAGGAGAAGCCTTCTTGGCGGCCTTATTCTTCCTCTGGTTCCTGTTTCTCCTGGATGAGGAACCAGATACCCCTACATGCCCCAAGCCAGCTCCTTTGGCCTGAGCAGAGAAGGTATCAACAACTGGAAGAACTGTTTTTGGCATACAGAAGCTCTTGACGATCTTCCTTTCTGCCGCAAGTTGTTCTTCCAACTTGTCGACTTCCTCCTGCTTAAGATCAAGGAGCTTAAGAGACTCTGAATGCTTAGAAGTCAGGTCAAGGTGCTCCTGTCGGAGATAAATCAAACTAGTGACTTCTTCCCTTAGGGATACACATTCACCCTTAAGGAATTTCACTTCCTTTTTCTCAGCCTTCAGTCTCTTACGACACTCCTCGAAAGTGATGAGCAGAAGCTCATACTTCTCGAGGAGCTCCGCTTCACGGGCTGAAGGGCTATCCTCAGGTTCATCATCCTGAGACTCAGGATCAGAGTCAGAGTCGGAGAGAGGGGTGTGATCTTTTACCTTCCCAGTAAATGGGGGGCATTCTCCTTCTGAGTCAGAGCGACCCACCAGCCCGAAGTAGGCTTCCTCATCATCACTGGAGTCTGAGGAATCAGACTCACTCAGTGTCTTTAGACTTTTGGCGATGTAGCTCTGCTCTTTCTTCTTATCTCTCGAAGATTTGTGCTCCTCTTCTTTCCCTTTTTCTCTCTTGCCTTGATAGCACTCGGCCACGACGTGTCCTGGCTTATTGCATCCAAAGCAAATAATGTCAGAGGAGCGATGTTTGTTCGGTTTACAAGCATACCTGTCAGAAGAATAATTTTTCTTCTGATGCCTGGAGGAGGAGCCGTCTCTCTTTCTTTGATTCCTCATCTTGAGGAACTTCTTGAACTCTCGGGTGATGAGGGAGAAATCCTCCTCCGACAGCTCTGAGCTGGAGGAGCATGGCTCGGAGTCCTCCTCTGATACCACTTGTAGGGATATGGCGCAACCAACTCGCCCAAAAGCCCGGACTTTTGAGGACGGCGCTACCACTCCTTTATGGAGCTGGCTACCCTAGGATCCACGGGGCAGCCAGTTAGGCCCCAGGGGACACACCCTTCTGTTTCGACTAGTGCGGGCCGTAGCGCAGCACGCCGTACCTCCCAACACCGGGGGCATTGATGGAACCCAACAATCCCTCCCCAGCAACGACCCCGGGGTTTCGAACCCGTGACCTCCTCTGATACCACTTGAAAGTCCACCTAGTGTCAACTATCTTCACCTATGGGGGGGGGGGGAATAGGTGACGTGCAGCGTTTTTGCGGAATTTAGACTTGTACCTGCACAATAAAAATAAACAGCACAGCACACAGAATACACAAGCGATTTATAGTGGTTCCCCGATTTGGGTACATCCACTTTCCCCCTTCGACCTATCTCCCAACAAGGGACGACTTGGTCTCTTCACCAATAGGATTGAAATCCAATCCTTGCACTATCGGAAGGAACACTTCCACACGTAGGAGTCAGCACTCCCACCACACGGGTTGCACCCAACCCTTACAACTCGGAACCAACGTTCCTTTACAACAAAAGTAAAACTAGAATGTACAAAAAGATACAAACTACGTTTGGAGACCAAGGTGTCCCCCTTCATTGACGACGTGTTCTTGAAGTCCATGAAGAGTCCACAACCCTCGAACTCTCTTGGAGAGGATCTCCCAGGAACCGGCGGGGGCAAGATGAGCGGCGGCTAGGTTCACGGGATCGGCGGCGACGACGATGTGCGGCTGCTGTACTTTAGAGATCCAAACTTCGTTGCGAAGCTAGCTAGGTCTACCAACGGTCACACGAGGATCGGTCGTCTCGATCGATTTGGATGGGGAAGTTTTTACCGATCAACAAATCGAGAGACAAGGGATCTCTGGATAGACGCGTGAGACTCTAAGCTTGGCTAAGCTTCTGTCGCCGGAGGATCAGGAAGGATCGCGATCAACAGCGACGACCAACTAGCGCGAGCGGCGACGGCGGCGGAGGAGCAGTTTCGCGATTTTAGGTTTAGATCGTGCTCGACCTCTTTCTGTCTGTCTGTCGTTCAAACAATACCCGTATATATGCTGTAGATACTTTCAATATGACCGTTGTGGGTCCCACAAGAAGAATCCCTAAAACCCGGTCCAGAACATTGTCAGCGGCAGAATCCGGTTCAGGAAGTTCCAGAAAATCGCCCAAGTCAAAATCGGTGAGAATCCAAAGTGAATCTCGTCGAGAATCAAAGGTGATTCTCGACGATTCGTCGAGAATCAAAGATGATTCTCGTCGAATTTGACTTGGTTGCACGCACTGATTTAGCCGGGTCGAGACGGCGAGAATCAGCCAGTGATTCTCGGCGAATCGGCGAGAATCACGAGTGATTCTCGCCGAATCGGCGAGAATCACTTGGTGATTCTCGTCGATTCTTACTTAGAATCAGAGTTGCTTGCATTGAAGTAGTTGGATCGACTCGGCGGGAATCAGCCATTCTCGACGATTCGGCGAGAATCACTAGTGATTCTCGCCGATTCGGCGAGAATCACTTGGCGATTCTCGCCGATTTACACTTAGACGAATTTTCGTCTTTCCATCCATGATGTGCTCCTTGACCCATCCTTGCTCCTTGTCTGCTCTTGCAAGATCACAGTCCTGTACTTGAAAGTAAGTGCACTCCAATAGAGAGAGTACACATAGGCCAACACACTGATCTGCTCAACGAGGGATTACGTCGTGCAGACCCGTGTATATTGACCTACTGCACCCTGACATTGGTGTGCACTTAACGTGGAATAACTGCAAGCACAACTTGAAATAATTTGTCAAAAACATTGCCTATTTACCTTAGCTTGTTCAGGGGCTTCTTCAAATCAGGTACTTTGTGGATACAATACCCAACAAGTTATGAGCAGTTTGTCTTGAACTACAATATAAATGAAATTGACAAGACACTACCTGAGCTCCTAAACATATTAAGTACTGCCAAAATCAATATGAAGAAGGCCAAGCCTTCTAGCCCCAAACTGATGGTACATAAAGGTAATGGCAAAGCCAAGTGATCAAAGAAGACTAAGGTGGGACCTAAGTCGTATCTTGATCTCAAGTCTTCAACACTGAAGAAGGGCTTGGCGATGGAAGGAAAGTGTCACCACTGTGACAAGGTTGTACACTAGAGGAGGAATTTTCCTCTTTATTTTGAAGATTTGTAGAAGAAGAAAGTGCGACTTCCACTTCAGGTATATTCGTTATAAAGATAAACTTTTATGTTCCTTCGTCTTGAGTATTAGATACCAGATGCGGTTCTCAAATTTGTACAAATATACAGGAACTCGGAAGGATAAGACTGTTGGAAAATGGAGAGGTGGACTCACGGGTTGGAAATGGAGCAAGAGTTGATGTCATTGTTGTATATGTCTATCGTCTTTTTGCCCACTAGGATTGTAATAGAATTAGATAATTGTTATTTTGTTCCTTCCATAACTAGAAACATGATATATATTTCATGTCTTGACATGAAAGGATTTTCATTTACAATTAAGAACAACTATTATTCAATTTTTATGAATGATGTTTATTATGGTGTAACCCAACTATTTAATGATTTATATGTTTTGAACTTAAACCATTCGATCTAAAACATAGAGAATACTAAAAGACTAAAAACAATGATTCAAATCCTATATTTCTTTAGCATTATCGTTTGGGCCACATAAACGAGAAACACATATCTAAGCTCCATAAAGATGGATTGTTGGACCCATTTGATTATGAATCATTTGAGTGATGCAAGTCTTATTTGTTGGGAAACATGACTAAAGCCCTTTCGCTGGTCATACTGAGAGGGCTGATGATCTTTTGGGTATTATACATAATGATGTATGCGTACCCATGAGTTCTGTGGCTAGAGGTGGGTTTTACTACTTTGTTACATTCACTGATGACTTTCGTCGATATAGATACATGTTTATTATGAAGAACAAATTTGAAACATTTAAAAGTTCAAAGATTTTAAGAACAAAGTAGTGAACCAACTGGGAAAGAAGATAAAAGCACTATGATCTGATTAAGGTTGTTGAAAGTGCAGGTTAGATCTGATATACTCTAGGGGGGGTGAATAGAGTATGGTGCTTACTAAAAACTTTTTATAACTTTTGTTGTATTCCTAAGTGAACAGGGAAGCAAATAAAATAAAGCAAACACAGCAACTATCTAATAACAAAGCAATCACAGAGCATAACCAGAAAACAAAAGAGAAGAGCAACCATAAGACATAAGGAGCTATAGTGGTTCCCCAATCAATCTAGGTACATCCACTCTTCTACCACCCTAGGTAGGAATCCACAGCAGGATGAGATGATCAGGTGTCCTGGGCACCAATGAGCTTTTGATAAGGTGCTCGAAAACCAACCCTCAAGTCTTTTGGAAGGAGACTTGCAACCAGAATAATTTTGAAGGGATTTAAAACCCTGTACAGGAATTGGAAAGAGAGTGATAGTGTCTTCTCTGTCAACAATCAGAGAGAAGACTTGTGGATTGATTGTAGCAGATCTTGCTCCCCCTGAGATCATGAAATGGTCAGGAATGCTGGAGCACTGCTTCAGGGTGATAGGTCTTCAATGACGTAGAATGCCTGGACCAGGAAAGCTTCAGGAACTTCTTTTGACAGATAGAGTTTTGTTGTCCTTAGAAGTTGTCCTGAGAATAGATAGAAGAAGACTCTTGATTGAATTTGATTGTTCTTCTTCTTCTTCTTTAAAATATTCTCTGGTCAAGGCTGATTGCAGTTAAGAACTTTTAATTTGAGAATGTTTGTTCTTCTCTGCAACTTCAGAGTGTTTGTCTTGCCTGCTGTACTGTAAAATCTTGAACTCTATCATTGCTTGATCCTTTTCTTTTAATGTGTGTCTATCTGTGACTGAGGAACATTCAAACTTTTGAATGTCGAGCAGTAATTGCAGTCAGCTTTGGAAAGAATCAGCAATCAATGACTTTCCTAACTGTCCCATGGAAAAATGGCAGGGAATAATCCATAGTCAATGCCCGTCCTAACGGTAACATTCCGAGAAGATCTGACATTAAATGTTCAGGAATCAGCGCCAAGAAACGGGACGGGAAACTTGAAGAAAACCTAGTCTGGATTCGTCGAACGAAGAACACAATTTGTCGAGCTGCACTTATGTTCGTCGAGCTGAGCTTAAGTTCGTTGAGCTGAGCTTGCGAGAGTTCGTCGACCAGACAATCTTCATTCGTCAAACAGACAGTCTTCATTCGTCGAGCTGAGAATCAAATTCGTCGAGTTGAGAAAAGTTCTGGACTTAGGCAAAATACTCTACATCTACTAAAATGCTGTGTCGACATAAGTTGGTGTCGACAGATTGATCTTGGTGACGACACAAGTCCTCTGGTGTCGACATAAGCTGGTGTCGACTGATATCCTGGTGTCGACACAAATCCTCTGATGTCGACAAAAGCTGGTGTCGACACAAATCCTCTGATGTCGACAAAAGCTGTTGTCGACACCAGCCCTAAGAGTCGACACAAATTCTTTGAGTCCAGAAATCATCGAGTAGAGAATAGCATTCGTCGACCTGAGAAGCTGTGAACTTGAGGTCCAAGTTTGTCGAGCTTAGAATATAATTCATCGACCGAAGCTTGAAGCTGGACTTAGAAAAATTTGAAGTTCTCCTGATTTTGGCTTGATGTAGAAACTGAGTATTCGTCAAATAGAGAACACAGATCATCGAGCTCAGCATTAAGAATTGCCTCACGATCGTCGAGCGCAGAACTCCTTTCGTCGAGCTGAGTTCGACGAACGTCGAACTCACTTTACTTAGACTTGAAAACTTGTCAATCTTGAGTATCTGATGGTCTTGTTGAAAGCTGGTCCATCTGGAGTTGAGCCTAAGGACTTAACCTAGACTCTAGGACACAAATTGACCCTGGCTATACATGATGGGTCACATACTAAGTCAATGAACCTAGCCCAAATCAACTAGGGATCTAATAATCTCCCCCTATTTGGGTGAGGTCACTTAATAGAGACTCAAAACAGAAAAACAAAGCAAGAAAAGAGATATATCTGGCAGAGAATTATAATACATGCAACAGATATATGTATACACAACTTTGTTTAACAGATAGCATAGTTTGAAAAACAAAAACAGACAGAAAATGAAATAACAAGAAAAATTACTTCTTTGGCTTCTTCTGCTAAGGTTTGTCTTCAGGTGTCTGCTCTCCTGTCTTCTTGAAAATGATTTCTCTCTTTGGATCTCGAGCTTGAGCTATTATCATAGTACTATCAGCTGCCCTAATAATATTCAATGAAGTTGCTCTGGGGACAACTGCTTCTGGGTGAAGTTTCATATAGTCATCAATATTAAATAATTTATTGCCTTTATTAAACCTTTTCAGCTCTTCTTTTCTATACTTTGACATTGTTGAAAGACCAGAGATATCTTTTCCTTCTGTATTGGCTTTATTTATCAATGATAGACCAATCAGCTCTTGGTACCTAGCCATTCTTACAGTATTAGCAGTTTCTGGATCTTCAAAAGGAATTGGAGGGGGGTCTGGCTTCTTTGGACTTTCAGCTTTTTGAACTTCAGAACTTTGTTGCCGCTGCTACTGCTGCTTATGTTGTTGACTTTGACTTCCTGAGGAGGATGGCCTCTGATGGCTGCTTCAAGAAGATCTCCCTGATTGTCTCTGATAAGTTTGCATTGGGGCAGATCTCTGGGAGCTAGAGCCACTGGCACCAGCTGCTGGAGGAGGAGGAGGATCCTTCCTGTATCTGTGCACTAGAGGAGGGGAATATCTCCTACTTCTCTTTCTATCTTTCTGCTGGTTTTTGGAGAGCCACATCCATGCTGGAATTCCATTATATGGAGCAACATTGTGCAGAATACAATAGGGAGTGTCTGCATTGGGATTTGGCTTGGGAGCTGGAGGAGGAGCAGCCTTTCTCTTATTTGCCAACAATCTCTTTTTCTTACTAGCTGCATCTTCATCAGAATCATCATCATCATCTTCTTCAGACTCAGAACCTTGAGGGATGTCATAAAGAGCATCCAAAGATTTCAAAGCTTTATCAGAAACAATAGCCTGTTCTGGAGGAGGGGCAGAAGGTTCAGGAGTAGGGGTTTCAGCAACAAAAGAAGAAGTAACTGTACAAGAATCAGAAACAAAAGAGAAAGAGATATCAGCTACTGTCTTATTCTCTTCTTCAATGTCAGCCTGAATAAGCTCATCTAAAGTAGGCATAGGAGAGTCATCCATAACAAAATCTGGTGCTGAAACTGGCACTGAAGTATCTTCTAGAATGACCTCTGGTCTGGAAACTGAGAAGGAGGCTGAAGCTGAGAGAGCAAAATTGTCACAGAGTTGCTTAGCAACTGCTGGACTGGCTGGAGAGGTATAAGGTATAATAGCCAAACATGACTTAGTAAAATTAGCTGGAAGAGAATGCATATATACAATATCAAAATTACTCAATAAAACAGATAAATTCACTATGGAATTTAAATAGAAATCACCAACAGGAGTTATTTGTGCAACTGACTCATCCAAATCAATATCAGTATCCATAAATTGAATTAACTCAAACATTTCAGAATCAAAATCTTTCAAAGATTCTGTATCCTCATCTGAATCTGCAACTGCTGGAAAGGGAACTGCTACTGTGACTGATGCTACTGCTGCAACTGCATCTACTGCAACTTCATCACTGAGCATCCCCCCTGCCTGGGTGCAAGAATACCTGGAGCAAGTGTAACGCCCCGTATTTTTCGTCGAATGATTGCATACGCTTGATGGGCATTACGTTGCCTTTGGCCGTTGTTCGAGCATGGTTTTTACGCGGGCTTTCGAGTGGCTGTTTTGGTAGCCTAGTTGCACGATTCCCCGGCAAGCCGGAGTCCAATTTTGGGGACTCGGTAAGGCCTCTTAGGGAATGCGGTTTGGCTTTGTGGTCGTCAAACTTCGTTCGACGAAGTTGCGGGAGGAACATGCCCCCCGACACGGGCGTGTCGGGGCATGACCCAGTGCGTGACCTGGGGAGTGACCTCCTTGACTCGACGACTTTTCTTGCGTCAAGTTGAGCTCGATGAATGGGGTACACGCCCTGTGACACGGGCGTGTCACGGGCCGTATCCCGCTATGTCGAGTGTCGAGTGTCGAGTGTCGGGTGTCGAGAGAGGGGACACGGCCTGTGACACGGGCGTGTCATAGGGCATGTCCAGCTTTGTCGAAGTGTCGACACTTTTGGTCTACGAGATGTCGAGACACGGGTTACACGCCCTAGGTTATGGGCGTGACCTACCGGTCACGGGCGTGTACCCGGCCATGTACCTTGTGGATAAACTGGAAATTGTTGGATTCTGCGCCGCTTAAGGTACACGCCCTGTGACACGGGCGTGTCACAGGGCGTGACAGGGCCGAAAATCAATTTTTTCCAGTTTTTTTGTGCCGTTCATTTCTTTGATTCTGGATCAAATGGACTAGCTCTGTTCTGGAAGAAATAAGGCTGAAACAGAGATTTCTCCTCCTCATTTCACCTTCTTCTTCATCTTCTTCCTCATTCCAAAAGGAAATCAAGGGAGCAAAACTAATACAAGGGAAGGAAAGAGAGGAGCAGCCGTCGCGGTGTCATCTCAGTTCAGGCAAGCGGTGTTCTTCACCTTTGCCAATCTCGTGTTCTTGTTCTTTGATTGTGCAAGTTTAGCTAGCTTTCCTCTTTCAATTTTACTAGCCTGTTCAATTTTATTAGTCTTGTACTCTTGTTTTTATTTAGTACTCACAAACATGAAGCCTCTTATTCCTTCAAGTCTTACATGCTTACCGCCTAATTATCGAATTTGCCCTATGCTCAATTAATTCTTATGCTCATTTAATTCATGTAGCCTTTCTTGTTCATGTGATTCTTTCTTGTTCATGTCGTAATCATGTTAGAATACGCTTGTTGGTTTGGTTAGCGTTGTCCTTTGTGGTGAAGTAGAGATCTAAACTCTATCAAGTTGGATATAACTTGGGCAATTTGTAGTCATGAGTGAGGACGATGAAATGAAACGTGTTTAGCTTGGGTTATGGTGACTTTTGCTTATGGTGTTGAGCTTGGGTTCGCTTATGGTGAGTTTTGCGAGGCGAATTGTGAACCATGGCAGGAGCGTTTGTGTGAGGATTCGGTAAGGGGTGGTGTGGTTTCAGCCTTGGTGGCCACCGGGTTTGGATTTGTGGTGTAGAGCACCATTTTGGCCCCGATTTGGGCTGGCTTTGATTGGTGCGTTCCACTTTAGGGCCGCCACCAAAAGACCCTTGCGGAATCGAACTTAACCGCTGCTTATGTTTCACTAGTATAGTTGTTTCTTGTTCTAAAGATGATGGAATGAGCAGGTGTATTGCCTTTTTGCTCCTGCGGGTTGCGCAGGGCTTGATGGGAATGTCATGCACTTGATGCGTTACATGTTGGGTTGGCAGTGTTTAACACTCAATTTCCACCCTGTTCTTTTTTACTCGTTTATATGAAAATTCTACGGGGTCGGTAAGCCCCTTCATTATATTTTATGAACGTAATGCTCTCTTTTTGTAGCTTTGATGATTGCTGAGGTGTTCTTTCTTGAATGCCTCAGGTGCAGGTTGTAGCCGGTTGAGCGGCTAGTGCTTGGGTAGAGTTTCTTTGGAGCTAGCCGAGCTTACTTAGCGAGGTAGTTCTTTACTTTGTTGTACAAACATACATGTGCCCCAATGGGTTTGTGTCAGCTTGTTGGTGCCCATTGGTGGCTTTCTTTACTTGTAATATATGAATGCTAGATTGCTAATGTGACTCATTTGGATGAGATGATGTCTCCTTGCTCTTGAGAAGGATTTATGCTAGATTGCATTAGATATTTTCAAGATAAAACAAACCTATTATCCTAGATCATGCATACATGTTTTGATAAACTAAGACGTATTTTCCAAATAACGTAAAAAAGATGATTTCTTATATGATTATAAATCTAGAATGCATAAGATCGTCATAAGTAAACGAAAGTATTTCCGCCGCGTACAAACACACATTTTGATTCCTAAGCCCGAGGGATACGGCCATTAAACTAAACGGTTTTCTTGTATATAACTGATGATTTTCAACTACTAAGTAAGCGTCGAGGCTTTGCCTGAGCGTGTGCAGTTATCCCCTGCATGACGCGGCATCATAACCCGTAGTTCCTCTTGCTCTGATACGATGTACTCGTTGAGGAAATGCGGGTTGTGACAGTTGGTATCAGAGGGAGGTTTGCTTGACAATTGGTCGGGCAAACTTTCCTTTTAGTCAGTATTAGGCATCATCATATCATACACACACCAAGGTGCCATCAGTATGTCTTGGCCGAAGCACGTACACTACACTCATGGCATGAACAGAAGTATCCGGGGCATATTATATAGTATGAGATGCATAATATGTGGTTGTATATAGATCCACCATAGGGGCAACATGTGCGGGTTATGTAGTATGGGATGCATAACCTCACCACATGGATGCGACTGGCACGTTTTCTTTTCTTCGTTGCATGCAATGCTATGTAGTATGGGATGCATAGCATTGTGATGCGTACGATCGCTCATGGCATGCATTAAGGCCTTTTCTAGAATGCATAGCACAGCACGCATAACATAACATTGCATGAGCACAACGTGCCAAGCTAAAGATGTACATGATGATACCTGTACATACATGGTTTTGGGTCAAACATAGTCATGCATTCATCGGTTAGGCACAAGTTAGTGGGATGACGGTGAGTCATCTTTAGGCTAGGCATAACATCATTCTCAAACTCCCAGAGCAAGTTAGCAGTTGATGTTCATATTTATATATGTTTTGTCTGTACAACGTCGTTATGTGTTGCTTGTTGGGTTGAATATCGAGTGAAATGGTTTATAGGATGTCGAAGCGTCCAGTGACAAGGCAGACTCCCCAATCTGAGGGCGAGTCTTCGGGCACGCAGAATAATGCTCTGATGGATAGTATACGCCAAAGTAATAGGCTTTGACAAGGCAGGTGCAGGAAGTGCAGTCCCAGCTCCAAGTTATGTCATCAGCGATGTCTGGGCTGGCACCAAGAGTGCAAGAGACTGTCAGAGGCCCCACTATTTCTACTCCTTCCATGGCAGTGATGTACAACCCCGTGTCTGGCGAGCAAGGTCACCAGGGACTAGGCAAATCGGGCTGAGGACAATAGGCGAGCTCGGCAGTAAAGGGGGCGAGCCCGAGCTCGGCATCCGTCGACCAGAGGTCGACGATCGGCGACCCCGAGCTCCGCATTCGCCGAGCGACACACAACTCGCGTCCTCGCAGTGGAGCTCGGCAGCAGTAGGCGAGCAGAGCATGCCGAGGTGATCAAAGCTCCCCAGCTCGCCTGGATGTATGAGGTACTTTTTACTATTTTGCCCCTGCTGGTCTGCCCATAGCCCTTCAAAATAGCGGAGTTTGGCTGTTGGCAGACCCAACCAAGGGTTTCCTGGTAATTTCAGGTCAGTTCTTTTGGTTATTGGCAGTCCAGATTTCAAAAGCTATAAATAGGACCCAAAGGGTACCCCAGAAAGCAGGTTCTTCCCTGTGCTTTCCTCCCCCCATCTTCAAGCGCTTTCTGAGGGTACCTTAGCTCGGCTTCTGGCTAAGGAGGGGAAGCGCTCTGAGATCTTCCGGGTTTGTGGTGGGACCTCCCTGCCGAGCCCTTGGGTCTGTTTCTTCTTGCCTTCTTTGTTGTTTTTCTTGCAGGAGCAAAGTAGGAGCGAGACCACCCCTTCCCCAAGTGTCGAACTCCAGAGCAGACCGGATTCCGGTTTCAACATTTTGGTGCGGTGAGCGTGGACCGTGGTAAGCGCAGAAAAGCTTCGGCGAGCTCAATGATGGGAGGACAAGGATCTGACAGGCAGAACTCGCCGCCCCCCCCCCCCCCCGCCTCTCGCAACGGTGGGGATGTTGGAAGACTTCAGGAACGAGGTGCTTGGCCTCGTCAAGTTCGCAAACGGCGCACGTGCCGAGTGCTCGACTCCGGCAGCCCAGATTGCGGCCGCCCCCTCTTTGGGCAAGGACGCTCCCGGCCGGTGAGCTGGGAAGGAAGTGGCCGAGGAAGGCCGAGGGTGCGAGCTCCCAGGGTGCAAGCTCATCCCCGGCTCGGCAGGCCGAGGCCGGTTCGGTGAGCTGGGCTCGCGAGACTCGCCAGCTCGCCCAGTGGGGGGAGGCAGTCCTTTCAGCGAGCTGGTCTCCTTAGCTCCAGTCCTAGATAGGTTCAGGGAACCCGAGATGTCTTACTATACCGGGAAGGGAGACCCAGTCCAGCATGTCCAATGGTTCGAGGATGTGGTCTCCATCCATCAGATGTCGGACGAATTCAAATGCCGACTCTTCGCTATCACCCTCCGGGAGAAAGCAAGGGAGTGGTTCCACCAGCTCCCGGTCAGCTCCATCTACTGCTTCGAGGACCTGCGCCGTGGATTCATGCTGAGATTCACCACCTCGAAGAGGAGGAAGAAGGAGTCCGAGTCTTTGTTCCACATAAAGCAGGGGGTGAACGAGACGTTGGGGAGCTATGTGGACCGATTCCAGGAGGAAGTTACTCAAGTCCAGGAGATGCCGGGCCATAGTCTGATGATGGCCTTGACCCTGGGCCTGCAACAGGGTTTCTTCCGAATAGAGCTGAAGAGAGTTCCCCCCCCTCTCCTACGAGGAGCTGATGGACAGGGCGGCAAGGGAAGTCGACAGGGAGGCGTCGAACCCAGAATTTGCGAGGAAGCTGGCCAGGTGGGCAACCGAGGAGGAAAAGGAGTCGAAGGGAGGAAGAGGACAGGAGGATAGGAGAGGAGACCCCAGGCAGAGGGAGCAGAGGCAGCTCCAGGGGCAGCAGCAGCCGAGGTGGGGGCGTCAAGAGCCCGACCGACGGCTAGGATGGAGACCCGAGTGGCAGGGGTAGGGGCCGCAGAGAGGGTTTTACGGAAGGGATCACTACCAGGGGAGGCAAGATCAGTTCCACCCCCCGGGCTGGAGGTAGGGCCAGAGGCCCCGGCTCCCCGATCAAGAAGAGGCCATGGCCATAGCCCTGGGAGCAAGGAGGGGAGCTTGGAGGAGGAGAAGAAGAGAGGTCAGGGTGGAGCTGCCCTATTGCGACTTCCATCAGGAAGAGGGGCATGCCACGGCCACCTGTCCAGAGTTCCTCGAGATGAGGGGGAATAGAGAGCAGCAGTAGCAGCAACAAGGGCGGCAGGAAGTGAGGATTGAGGAGGTCCTGCCTGAAAGATATAGTACCTAAACACCTAGAGGGGGGGGGGTGAATAGGTGACTAAATTCTTTTTAACTTTTTATGGCAGCAATCAGTATTTAACACAGATTTCTATTTACTATTTCACAGCAATCACACAGCATTCACAGCAAACCACAATCACAGCAGACACAGAGTTTTATAGTGGTTCCCCAAGCTTTGGGTACATCCACTTTCCCCCTTCGCCTATCTAGCAGTGTACTAGATTCGGCCAAACTCCTTCACTCACTCAGAACCCAAACTGGTTCCTACACCTCAGGCCCAAGGCCCTACAACTCAGCTTTTCCATAAAGCCTACACTTAGCCACAAAGGCCTACACTCAGCCACCAAGGCCTACACTCAGCCACCAAGGCCTACACTCAGAGATTTCACTCTCCTACCCTCAGCCTTTATAATTGCAGGCTTACAATCTCAGATCCCTAAGGATCCTACAAGTTATAATGAATACAAAATGTATAAACTCAACAACGTAGATGAAAGAGAGATAAGTTGTGAGATTCTTGATGAGTTCTTGGAAGAACTCAGCTGGACTCAATCTGACTTAGCTTTCTTCAAAGCTTCTTGAAAGTAGAACTCAATAAGATTGACTCCTTCTGCAGTTGATCCTTGATCTCTGCTTCTTAAGATTCAGACCAATCTGAATCCTTCTTCTCAGCTGGGTTCCAACAACTGATTTCTTGGATGGAGCTCTCTCTCTCCAACTTCTTAGATCTTCACTTGAAAGCTAGATCTTCTTTAAATCTGAACTTGGACTTGTGTTCAATCTCTTCAACAACTTGTTGATTAATCTCTTCTGTAGACAGTATAGGCCTATTTATAGGCCTTCTTCATGGTAACCGGCTGGTCCGGTCCATAACTGAATTCTGACAACTCTGACAGGTGCTGTAGACCGGCTGGAATGGCAGCTGTCAAGTCATCCAGTCAGTTCTTGAAATAACTGTAACTGTCTGTAAGTGTCGAGACTTTCTGTCTTTAAGTGTCGACACTTATAGACCAAGTGTCGACACAAGTTGTCTAAGTGTCGACACTAGTCTACAAGGTGTCGACACAACTCCTTGTGTTGTAGATTTTGTATCTCGACACTACTTCTTCTTCCTGTGTCGACACTGAAATTGAGTGTCGACACAAGTACTTGTTCTTCAGTATTTTGCTGAATTCTTCTAAGTGTCGACATAACACCTTTGTGTCGACACATCTTCATGTGTTGTATCTGTTAAGTGTCGACACTGCTTCTTGGTGTCAACACATGTCTTCAGTGTTGATACTTGTTGAGTGTCGACACAGCTCCTTGTGTCGACACATCCTTCTTCTGTCGAGACATTAGCTGAGTGTCGACACTTCCCCTTAGTGTCGACACTTGTACTTAGAATATTCTTGAACTTTGCTAATCTTTGCTAAGTGTCGACACAGCTCCTTGTGTCGACACTTTCTTCAAGTGTTGAGTCTTCAGCTAAGTGTCGACACATTGTTCTGGGTGTCGACACTTACTTCCAGTGTTGACTCTTCTGCTAAGTGTCGACACATTGTTCTGGGTGTCGACACTTACTTCAAGTGTTGACTCTTCTGTTGAGTGTCGACACATTGTTCTGGGTGTCGACACTTGTACTTGGTCTCTGCAGACTTTTGCTGAGTGTCGACACAGCCTCCAAGTGTCGACACTTTCTGATGTAGACACAGCTTCACTGGGTGTCGACACAACTGTTAAGTGTCGACACAGCTTTACTGGCTTTTCTTCATTGCGTGTCGACACAGCTTCTTGTGTCGACACTTTCTGTCTGGTGTCGACTCAGCATCCCTGGTGTCGACACAATGACTCCAAGTGTCGACACTACTTGTCTTGGTGTCGACACAAGTCTTCTTAAGTGTCGACACTTTCCCTCTGGGTGTCGACACATGGACTTAGAAACTTTTTCATCATTTCCTGCAAATACTTAACCTGCACATGTAACTCAAAATACATCAAATACATTTTGATGTATATCATTGAGTTGGGTGAGGCTTCTTCAAATCAGGTACATTTAAACCAATGTACCCAACACTGCCTCGGGCGGAGGAGGATCGTTGCGAAGACCGGGTGGATGTGGGGACCCAAGGAGGGATCGGAGTGATCCACGGGGGAGTGGGGATCGAGGCTTCCCGCAAGGCAAGTCTCCACACCATGTACCGGCGGAGCGTCGCCTCCATGTCCCAAACCCCACCCCCGGAGGAGAGGATCACTTTCTCCATGAGTGATATGCCAGACCACGAGGATCCGTTCTGTGATGCGCTAGTCATCAGGGAGGCCATCAAGAATTTCACCGTCTCTCGGATCCTCGTGGACAACGGGAGTTCCGTCAACGTCGTCTTCAAAAAGGCGTTCGATGCGATGAGGGTGGAGGCAAAGAGGGTGCTGGCCTCAGATGGCCCCTTGTTCGGGTTTTCAGGAGAAAGGAAGGAAGTAGAGGGAGGAGTTGGCCTCCATGTCACCTTGGGGGGGGGGGGGGGGGGGTGGGGGGCAGTCCCGAAACTGCAAGTTCGTCATTGTGGACGCCCCCAGCAGCTACAACGCCATCTTCGGGAGGCCCCTGATCAGCGCCTTCCGCTGCGTCCCCTCATCTGTCCATCATTGCTTGAAGTTCAACTCTGAGGGGGTCCAGGTCAGGGTTATGGGGGACCCAAAGGTAGCGCGGGAGTGTTATGTCACTGCGGTGAACACCATCTCCTGGCAGGAGGGGGCCGAGGAGATGGGGCGAAGGATGGAGGAGAACGAGCAGGAAGCAGGAGGGGAGGAGCTGGGAGTGAAGGACTGCACAGAGAAGGCGACAGGAGGCGATCTGGAGGAGGTGGCCGAAGTGAGGGCCGTGGGAGGAGAGATGGAGGTAGAGGTCCCCGTTTCGGAGGAAGGGGATGCCGAGGGATGGGGGGAGCAATCCAGGATGGAGGCAGCAGAGGAAGTGGTGGAGCTGGAGGTGCTCACCCGAGGAGGATGGATGGAGAAGATCCGCGTCAGCGGGGGGCTGACCCCGGAGGACCAAGGCAGGATGCTGGAGTGCATCCAAAAGAACGTGGACATCTTCGCTTGGAACGCTGCAGAGATACTGGGGGTTGACGCTGATGTGGCCTGCCACCGCCTCAACCTGGACCCGAGAGCACGCCCCCGTTCAGTAGAAGAATAGGTCCACTGCGGACAAGCTGGCAGAGCCCATTAGGGATGAGGTGGCGAAACTCCTCAAGGCCGGCTTCGTGTCTGAGATTCAGTACCCTGGCTGGGTCTCCAACGTGGTTATGGTAAAAAAAGGAGACGACCGATGGAGGATGTGTATCGACTTTTCCTTAATTAATAAAGCTTGTCCTAAGGACTGTTATCCTTTGCCTCGAATCGACGTGCTGGTTGACTCAGCCGTCGGTTTTTCTGTAATGAGTTTTTTAGATGCTTTTTCAGGTTATCATCAGATCAGGATGCACCCCCCAGACATCAAGGATGTCTCGTTCATCACAGTGGATGGATGCTACTGCTACAGGATGATGTCATTCGGGCTGAAGAATGCTGGGGCAACCTACCAGAAGATGATGGATAGGGTCTTTAAGGAGCAAAGGGGGAGGAATTTGGAGGTGTATGTAGATGACCTCATGATCAAAAGCCGGGATGTGGACTCCCACCTCAGGGACCTGGAGGAGACCTTCACCCCCTGCGCAAATACAAATGCGATTGAATCCCCTAAAATCTGTCTTTGGGGCCAGCAGGGGAAAGTTTTTGGGGCATGTCCTCACCCCCGCAGGGGTCGAGCCAAATCCAGATAAAGTCAAGGCTATCTTGGAGCTGGGGTCCCCGCGGAATGCAAAGGAGGTCCAACGGTTAACGGGAAAGCTGCAGGGCTGAGTCACTTCCTTTCACGGGCAGGGGAGAAGTGCTCCCCCTTCTTCAAAACGCTAAGGGGTGGTCAGAGGTTTGAATGGACCAAGGAGTGTGAGGAGGCGTTCAGGGCCCTCAAAGTGCAATTGACACAGGCCCTGCTGCTCCAAGGGCCGAAGGAGGGGGAGGATCTATTCTTATACCTCGGGGTCAGGGCGGAGGCCTTGAGCTCCGTCTTGGTTCGCGAAGAAGGGAAGAGGCAGCTCCCTATTTATTATGTGAGTCGGGTCCTGAGGAAGGCCGAGCTCAGGTATTCGATTTTGGAGAAGCTAGCTTTTGCCCTAATCATCTCGGCTCGGAGGCTACTACCTTACTTCCAAGCACACTCAATCCGAGTGGTGACCGACCATCCCCTCCGCAACATCTTCGAGGGGGTGGAGCATTCAGGCAGGTTGGCTAAGTGGTCGGTGGAGCTGAGCGAGTTCGACGTCTCCTTCGTTCCGCGGCTCTCAATCAAAGCTCAGGCGATGGCCGACTTCTTGGCCGACTATGTGGTTGAAGTAGCAGAGGAAGAGCTCAACCGGCCGAATCCCTGGAAAGTGAGGGTGGACGGAGCCTCAGGGAGGAATTCCCTTGGAGTGGGGGTCATCCTAGAAAGCCCTCAAGGGACCCGAATCGAGCAGACTGTGGTGGTACACTTTCCCATTACCAACAACCAGGCCGAGTACGAGGCCGTGATAGCAGGGCTTCGCCTGGCCAAGGAGCTTGGGGTGTCGGATGTGGAGGTCCTCACGGACTCCATAGTAGTAGCTTCCCAAATCAACGGGGAGTTCGAGGCAAGGAAGCCCACCCTGCGATCATACTTGGCCAAGGTGAAGGGGTTCATTGGCACTTTTCAAACTTTCACCATCCGACACGTGCCCAGGGAAGAGAATGAACAAGCCGATCAGCTGGCGAAGCATGGTCCCCAGGTGGGGGGCACCATCACCGACCTGTTCCGCCCCTCCATCGAAGAAGGAGAGCTAATGGAAATCGATCAGCAAGCTTCATGGATGGATCCAGTCGTGGTTTTCCTCTCCATGAGAGAGTATCCGGAGGGGGTAGATAAGAAGAAACTAAGGCACAAGTCAGCATATTACCTCCTTCAGGATGGGCAGCTATACAGGAAGACCCTCTCAGGGATGCTAGCCCGCTGCGTGACCGAGGGAGAAGCGCGAAGGATCTTGGAGGAAGTCTACTCCGGGGAATATGGGAGTCACTCCGGCAGTCGGACCCTGGAAGGGAGGATAGTCAGGCAAGGGTATTTCTGGCCCACCCTGGGCCGAGACGCCGCCGAGTTCGCAAGAAGATGTCATAAGTGCCAGTTGTTTGCCCCTCTCCAGCTACAGCCGGCCCAGTGACTCAGGAGTATCACGGCCCCATGACCCTTCGCAATTTGGGGAATGGATTTGGTTGGGCCATTCCCCCAAGCCAGCGGCCAGAGAAGGTTCCTCCTAGTAATGATTGACTACTTCTCAAAGTGGATGGAGGTGAAGGCGTTGGCCAAGGTGACCTCCCATGAGATCAGGAACTTTGTTTGGGGGGAGATCATCTGTCGCCATGGGCTGCCCCAGGCCATCGTCACCGACAACGGACCCCAGTTCGCCAGCGCCGAGTTCACCAGCTTCTGCGAGCGGCTTGGAATCGACCTCAGGTTCGCCTCGGTCCATCACCCTAGGAGTGACAGGCAGGTGGAGGCCGCAAACAAGATCATCGTCAACCTCCTCAAGAATAAGGTGGAGAATTTGAAGGGGAGCTGGGTGGAGCAGCTTCTTGCAGTTCTTTGGGCCCTAAGGACCACCCCAAATACGGCTATGGGGGAGACCCCCTTCAAACTCTCCTATGGGTGCGAGGCAGTGCTCCCCGTAGAATTCGAAGTCCAAACACCGCGAGTCGTGGCGGCAAAAGAAGGCCGTGAGGAATGGCAAGTAGAGAATGAGGAGGAACTGAGGCTCTCCCTTGACATGGTGGAAGAAGTGAGAGACCTTTCCGCTATCCGACAGGAGGAGGTGAAAAGAAGAATGGCCAAGTACTTTGACAAGCATGTCAGGGTCAAGCAGTTCGTGGAAGGGGACTTGGTGCTGAAGAAGGTGGATGTAGCAGGAAGGTCAGCATCCGTAGGAAAGTTCAATCACAGTTGGGAGGGACCATTCATCGTAAAGGTAGCCTTGGGGTCAGGGGGATATCGACTCCAAAATGTAGAGGGCGAGACCCTGAGTCTCACCTGCAGTGGTGACAACCTAAAACGATTTTTCCCCTAAAGCATGTAAGCAGCACTTTGATTATAATAAATTCCTTCAACTCTTTGATATTATCATAGCAAGCCTGCATAGTGGAATGTAATGTGTTTTGGACCCCGAGCAGATCCCGCTGCCAGGCTCTCACCTAGCTTGTAGGGCTGGAAGTCACTCGGTGTCATCCTTGGCCTCGAGCAGATCCCGCTGTCAGGATCTCACCTAGCTGGCAGGGCTGGAAGTCACTCGATGGTGTTAGTAGTGGACCCCAAGCAGATCCCGCTGCCAGGCTCTCACCTAGCTGGCAGGGCTGGAAGTCACTCGGTGTCATCCTTGGCCTCGAGCAGATCCTGCTGTCAGGGCTGGAAGTCACTCGATGGTGTTAGTAGTGGACCTCGAGCAGATCTCGCTGCCAGGCTCTCACCAAGCTGGCATGGCTGGAAGTCACTCGGTGTCATCCTTGGCCTCGAGCAGATCCCGCTGTCAGGCTCTCACCTAGCTGGCAGGGCTGGAAGTCACTCGATGGTGTTAGTAGTGGACCCCGAGCAGATCCCGCTGCCAGGCTCTCACCTAGCTGGCAGGGCTGGAAGTCACTCGGTGTCATCCTTGGCCTCGAGCAGATCCCGCTGTCAGGCTCTCACCTAGCTGGCAGGGCTGAAAGTCACTCGATGGTGTTAGTAGTGGACCCCAAGCAGATCCCGCTGCCAGGCTCTCACCTAGCTGGCAGGGCTGGAAGTCACTCGGTGTCATCCTTGGACTCGAGCAGATCCCGCTGTCAGCTCTCACCTAGCTGGCAGGGCTGGAAGTCACTCGATGGTGTTAGTAGCGACCCCGAGCAGATCCCGCTGCCAGGCTCTCACCTAGCTGGCAGGGCAGGAAGTCACTCGGTGTCATCCTTGGCCTCAAGCAGATCCCGCTGTCAGGCTCTCACCTAGCTGGCAGGGATGGAAGTCACTCGATGGTGTTAGTAGTGGACCCCGAGCAGATCCCGCTGCCAGGCTCTCACCTAGCTGGCAGGGCTGGAAGTCACTCGGTGTCATCCTTGGCCTCGAGCAGATCCCGCTGTCAGGCTCTCACCTAGCTGGCAGGGCTGGAAGTCACTCAATGGTGTTAGTAGTGGACCCCGAGCAGATCCCGCTGCCAGGCTCTCACCAAGCTGGCAGGGCTGGAAGTCACTCGGTGTCATCCTTGGCCTCGAGTAGATCCCGCTGTCAGGCTCTCACCTAGCTGGCAGGGCTGGAAGTCACTCGATGGTGTTAGTAGTGGACCCCGAGCAGATCCCGCTTCCAGGCTCTCACCTAGCTGGCAGGGCTAGAAGTCACTCGGTGTCATCCTTAGCCTCGAGCAGATCCCGCTGTCAGGCTCTCACCTAGCTGGCAGGGCTGGAAGTCATTCGATGGTGTTAGTAGTGGACCCCGAGCAGATCTCGCTGCCAGGCTCTCACCTAGCTGGCAGGGCTGGAAGTCACTCGGTGTCATCCTTGGCCTCGAGCAGATCCCGCTGTCAAGCTCTCATCTAGCCGGCAGGGCTGGAAGTCACTCGATGGTGTTAGTAGTGGACCCCGAGCAGATCACGCTGCCAGGCTCTCACCTAGCTGGCAGGGCTGGAAGTCACTCGGTGTCATCCTTGGACTCGAGCAGATCCCGCTGTCAGGCTCTCACCTAGCTGGCAGGGATGGAAGTCACTCGATGGTGTCGGCCTTGAAATCGTCAGATACGGGTCAAAGTCTCAGTGCCAGGGAGCAAAGGGGAAAAGGTTCTGTCAGGGCGAGCTCGGGCTCGGCAAACCCAGCTCGACATGATCAAGAAGACAAGCTAGGTGGGAGGACTGCATAAGCGAGTATGGACTAGTCAATCCCGGCTCGGCATTGGTGAGCGGAATGCGAGCCCGGGCCTAGCCAAAGGAAAGCAAGCCAGACCGGGGCACCTTGCCTCCTTTGCCCATTAGAATTGGAAAAATTTCTCCTTTTTCGGGCTCAACCTGGATGGCTCGCGTGCGAGCTATGGTGGCGTGATAAGAGCGGAGAGCAACTCACCCCCGAATCATTTGGGGCTCGACGAACACTCAAAACGCGTCCACTCGCGGGCGCGCTCTCATTACCACTCTACTCGCAGAACCTGTCTCGGCAAGGTCACGGGGAGAAGCACTCGCATAAATTCAGAGCACAACAAACATAGTAAAGAAAGAAAAGGAAAGGAAATGACACCAGTATGTTCAAAAAACTTTTATTATTTGCAAAAAGTAATTACAGGGGGGCTCGCCTCGGCGAGTGAACAAATAAAAAAAACAAAAGTACAGGCTATCCTCAGGCCTTGCCCCCTCCGCCGGACTGGTCCTCGCCGTCACCCGATGGATCCTGGAAGCTTTTCCCGAACATCGCGTCCAGGCTGTCTTCCTTCTCGCTGGGCGGCGTTGCCGGGAACAGGCTGGACATCAGGTCCAGAGCCGAGATCCCCCCGCACCCCTCCACCAGCACCCCATAATCCTTCATCATCTGGAGGGTGCACTCGGCGGCTTGGATGGAGTTGATCCGCAATCTCTCAATGAGGTCGGCCTCACCAAAGATTCGCGGACTCTTGTAGGGGAGAGTGGGATCGATGTCGTGAGGCGGGAAGAAGATCTCCGCCTGGCGGCGCACCTCGCCGAGGAGGTGTTGGTTCTCCCCCTGCAGCTTGGTGTTCGCGCCCTCCAACTCGGCAAGGCGTGCGCGCAGCCAACTGATCTCCTCCCCCTGCTCAGCGTTGCGAGCCTGGAGCTCCCCTGCAGCGTCGGCATCCGCGGCCAGTAGTGCGCGCAGCCGACCGACCTCCTCCCCCAGCTCAGTGTTGCGAGCCTGATGCTCGCCCGCCGCCTTGGCATCCTGGAAAAGAGTCCATTTAGCGGTAGCGTAAAATTTTCTAAGTAAAAGAGAGGAGCAGCGCTTGACACTTACCAACCCGCCGACGGTTTGGGCGAGTAGACCCTCCGCTATGCTGAGCCGTCTCGCCTGATCGGTGACCTTATCCTTGGCGAGGTCGCGAGCCTGCTCAGCCTTTTCGAGTTGGTGGCTGAGGGCGAAGCTGCGGCGTGCCAGCATGTGATGCAGCTCTAGGGTCCGCAGGTGGGACTGCATGCCATCATGGCCGAGCTGCCGAAGGGTCATCCTCTTGTAGGACTCGACATCCTCCCGGCCATATAGGCCAAAGCCGATGGCATAGGTGTGACCGGTGGGAGGCTCGCGGTCGTGCCAGGAGGGGTGAAGAGTGGAGACGGAGACTTGATGAGCGAGCTCGTCCCACTGCAGCATCGGCTCGCCCGCCGAATCCTTCCAGCGCGCGCCGAAGTTGAAGAGGGGGTGTTGCTTCGGCGGCGCGCGCTCACGAGAAGTCCTCTTCGCCGCTGGAGGAGGAGAGATCGCCGCCGTGGAAGAGGGGCCCTCGCCACCTTTCCAGCCCTTGCTGGTTGTCTCCTTCAGCGGGCTCTCCGACGATGCGTCAGGAGGGGTCGCCGACGAACTAATATACTTGGGGCTGGGCTGTCGTTGTTGCCCCCGCGGAGCCAGCAGGGCTCTCCGCATCTTCTTCATCTGTCGGTGGCCGAATGGCGGGTTCGAGCCCGCATCCTCGGGTCGCCTCTTGCTGGAAGAGGGTTGCAAGAGGGCCGCTTCATCCCGGCAGGCCGTCGCCGCCGCCCTCTCGCGAGCGAGATGGTCGGTATGGAGCCCCGGATCCGCGAATGGCGGATTCACGGGGATTATTCGCTCCCCTGTAGGAAAACACTTAAGAAAGTTAAGAATTCAGCAATAATATGGCGAGTTCGGCGGACAGGCGAGCTCGGCAAGATGAGGAGGGAAGCATACCTTCGCCGGGCAGAACGGGGGGGGGGGGGGAGCGCATCGAGGCCCCTCCGCAGGAAGGCGACCTCGAAATCTTTGTGGAGGAAGAATTTGTGGAGTTCGGCGTCATTGCCGGACACGGCCGGCGGGCGGTACACCTCCTCGCCTTTTTGTTGCGGCAAGTAGGGGATGTTGCCGATATCGCCCTTGATGAAGGCGATCTTGGTCATCCAGGTATGGTGCTTGTTCGCGATCTCGCGAACTTTGATCAACGAGCCGCTAAAGTAGGCGACCCCGTCCGGCGTCGCCTTGTAGGAGAAAAGCTTCCTGAACACCGTCAAGTTGAACTCGATCTTCTCCCGCCGGAGGTAACTCGCGAACGCCATCATCATCGCGATGATGTTGGAGTTCAGCTGTGCGGGGACGGCCCCGTAGTACTTCAAGATCTGCCGGATCTCCGGCCACAAGGGAAGGCGCAACCCCACCTCGAAGTGCGAGATGGGGAAGGCGAGCTCATCTTCATAAAAGGTGTTGATGGCCTTGCCCGGCTTCGTCCTGCGTGCTTCGAAGCCCGGCAGCACGCGCTCCGGCACGAATTCAGGGAGCTCCTCCTCGCTGGTATGCCCCTCGAAGAAGCAGTACTCCGTGAAGTGCTGCGCGCACTTGGAGCGGCCATCGGCATCTGGGTTGGTCTTGCCCATATTCGCAGGAAAAAAGCACCACGCGAGCAGGGAAAGAAGAGAACACAGAGAGAGGGAAGCAAAGAAATAAAGACACAGTACGGGGGTAGGTAAGAGGGGGGGGGGGGGGGGCTATTTATAGGAAAAGAAATCTGAGGCAGGCTGTCCAATCAGCGCAGTTCGCTGCCCCAGCTCGCCACCCCAGCTCGCCACCCCAGCTCGCCGACTTCCGGCATCCCCCATCCAAGGCTAAGTCAAAAATTGCAGCATTTTATTTAAGTAACATGATCTTGAATATCCTAAGATTTATTTATTACAGAAATAAAGTTCGGGATTTAAAGAAGCAGGGCGCGCAAGCAGGGAGGGAATCGGGATGCGAGTGCCGGTCGGCTCGGCAAAGGAGCTACTGACTTACCTACCCCGGCCTCGTGACCCCCGCCCCCCAGGCTGCCGCGCGCGGAGCAGCTCGCAGATCCTTCCGGAATTCCTCTGCGCAATCGAGAGACCGTCATCTATCTCGTCCAGGAGCCGGGATGGGGACATCAGCTCGCCCACTTGGCCGCGGCGGACCTCGTCAGCAAGACGCGCGTAGTCGCGCTGCAGCGTCTCGTTGACCCCCTGCACCTCGCGCAGTCCGCACACCAACTTTTTGAGGAGCTTGACCTCCCTCCTCGTCAACTCGCCTTGATCCACGCCAGGACCCAGGTAAGAGTCCAGCGAGCTCGGGGAAGGGAGGGGAGAATAGTGGGCTGCTCGCGAGGATTCCTCGGCAGCCGATTGACTGGGAAGAGCTGTGAAGACAGGTGTTAGCAAAAAGAGCAAAAACTTATGAAGCAAGGAGTCAAGCAAGACTGACCTGAAGAGCTCGGCGGTTCAAAGGAGATACAGGGAGGAATGAACCTCAGATCCTTCCCGCGACCTGGGCCGCGAGCCCCCGGCGAGATGAGCTCGAATCCCGGGGTGGGAATGGTCCCCAGACCCTCCCCCGCGGCCGCGTCAATTTGGCGAGAAGGGGGGGAGCCCGCTGGCGAATTTGGCCTCTGCGAGCTCACAGGCAGGATCCCAAAGAGAAGCGGCGGATCCCGGGGATGGCTGTCCGGCGCCGAGAATCGCGAGGTGGCGAGCGTGGTCTCGCCTCGCGGCGTGGGGTCTCGCGGCACGACACCCTCGCCATATGGTTGACCGTCCAGGTCGTTGCCAACCACGACAACCTCTCTGTCCTTCTCAAGAATGGTTCGGGTGGAAGAGCCGGTCTCGCGAGCCAGGGTGGCCCTCAGGTCGTGGAAAATGGGCTCGGCCGCTTCAGGGAATGAATTTGACTTCTTGGAACTGGGCTCGGCAGGATCGGTTTGGGGAGCTTTCGCGGGACCGCCGTCAGAGCGGCAACGCGAGCCGCGGAGGCCTGGCGGGCTCGGTCTATATGCTCTTGGATCTCCTTTGGAAGAGGCATCTTGGCAAGGCAGCAGAGGGAATGGCAAGAGCCAGGCAGCTGGGCAGGTGTACATATATATAGCCGCAGGTGGCCCCCACAAGAAGATTCCCTCCAACTCGCCAACCAGTGCTCGCCGCACACTTGGGGTTGGATGTTTCTTTCCGAGCTTTGACAAACTCGAAAAGAGCGGGGATTGTGTACAAGCCCGTGTCCGGCGAGCAAGGTCACCAGGGTCTAGGCAAATCAGGCTGAGGACAATAGGCGAGCTCGGCAGTAAAGGGGGCGAGCCCGAGCTCGGCATCCGTCGACCAGAGGTCGACGATCGGCGACCCCGAGCTCAGCATTCGCCGAGCGACGCACAACTCGCGTCCTCGCAGTGGAGCTCGACAGCAGTAGGCGAGCAGAGCATGCCGAGGTGATCAATACTCCCCAGCTCGCATGGATGTATGAGGTACTTTTTACTATTTTGCCCCCGCTGGTCTGCCCATAGCCCTTCAAAACAGCGGAGTTTGGCTGTTGGCAGACCCAACCAAGGGTTTCCTGGTAATTTCAGGTTAGTTCTTTTGGTTATTGGCAGTACGGATTTCAAAAGCTATAAATAGGACCCAAGGGGTACCCCAGAATGCAGGTTCTTCCCTGTGCTTTCCTCCCCCCATCTTCAAGCGCTTTCTGAGGGTACCTTAGCTCGGCTTCTGGTTAAGGAGGGGAAGCGCTCTGAGATCTTCCGGGTTTGTGGTGGGACCTCCCTGCCGAGCCCTCGGGTCTGTTTCTTCTTGCCTTCTTTGTTGTTTTTCTTGCAGGAGAAAAGTAGGCCCGAGACCACCCCTTCCCCAAGGGTCGAACTCCACAGGAGACCAGATTCCGGTTTCAACAAGTGATACCCCCAGTTGTGGTTCCTCCTGCGATGACTTTTATCTCGCAGTTTCCAGCGACTTGGACCACCTACCTATGATGGAAAAGCAGACTTTGTGATCTTGGATGATTGGGTGATCACGTTGGAAGAGATGTTTGTCTATTCTGGCGTTACCGAGGACCAAAAGGTGATGCTTGCCGTCTATCAACTAAAAGGGTTAGCTAAAGGTTTGTGGTTGCGAGAAAAGGAAAGCTTAGTGGCAGGATGTTTGTGGGAAGTCTTCAAAGAAATGTTACGGTGCAAGTTTCTGCCGTCAGTGGAACGAGACCGCCTGATGAATGACTTTTTGTACCTGAAGCAGAGGAAACTCACAGTTAGTGAGTATGAAATTGAGTTTAGCAAGCTAAGTCGGTTCACTCCGAGCTTGGTGACTACGAAAGCTGACCGAGTAAAGAGATTTCTTGGCGAACTCCGCAGCGACGTGCAGCAGTTCGCAAGTGCTTATGGAGTGACGAGTTACACCACTGTTGTTGAGGCTGCTTTGAAGGTTGAAGCTATAGAAAATGCAAAACAAAGAGGGCAGCTGATGAGGAAAGATAAAAGAAAGCTGGTGGGAGGGAAAAGCTCCCAAGAATCAGACGTAAGAAAGAAGGGTAAGGAGACGTGTAGCTTCTGTGGCCGGTCAGGCCACCGATTTGAGAAATGTTTCAAGCGATTGGGGATGCAGAAGAAGGAGCAGGTGCACGCCATTCAGGGTGCGCCAACCAGAGACTTGGAGTGTACAAGTTGTGGGGGAAGAGGTCATGATGTGAGCCGCTGCTGGGTCAAAAACAAGGTGTGCTTTCAGTGTGGCAAACAGGGACATCTCAAGGCAAGGTGCCCACAAAACCAGCCCGTGCTGTAGCCAATGCCACTCCAGGCTTTACCTCCGCCTCCGCGTTTGGACAAAGGAAAGGGGAAGTTAAATGTGATTTCTTCAGAGGAAGCTCAGATGTCCCCTCAGGTTATCTCAGGTTCGATTCCTTCCTCTGGTTCACGTTTTGTTTATGACGCTTACGCGTACTTCTTAGCTACAGATGTACCCTCATAGGAAACTTTAAGGTAAAGAACCGTTGGGCGCGTGTTCTCTTCGATTCTTGCGCGACCCATTCCTTTGTGGCTCGAACCTTTCTGGATCGGTATCATTTGACACCAGATCGAGTGGAGAATGCCTTTTTGGTGAGGTTTCCTTCCGGTGCTTCTGTGGTTGCAGACTGGGGTCTTCTTGATTTTCCCATTTTGTTGGGGGATTTCTTAGTGAAGGCTGATTTCAAGGTGATCGATTTGGAAGATTTTGACGTTATCTTGGGCATGGACTGGTTATCCCGCTATGACGCCGTCATCCAGTGCAAAGGAAAGCGCTTGGATTTTATCAAGGACAATGGTCAGCCAGGAAGTGTTTATGGTGATTCTTGCTAGGATCCTCCAGGAATTTCGGCGGTATGTGTTTGTACGTTGTTTTTTCCGATTGTTTTACTTGTCTAGTCTCAGTTGTGGGGACTAGTTCTGTTTTGCCGCGTTTGGAGGAGATTCTTGTTGTGCGTGAATTTCCAGATGTTTTTCCTACTGATCTTCCTGATCTTCCCCCTAATCGTGATGTCGAGTTTGTCATTGATTTGGAGCCGGGTACACGGCCTATTGCGAAAGCGCCGTATAGAATGGCCCCGCGTGAGCTAGCAGAATTGCGTACACAGCTGGATGACTTATTGGCAAAGGGGTTTAGCAGGCCAAGTTCATCACCTTGGGGTGCACCGGTGTTATTTGTGAAGAAGAAAGATGGGTCGATGCGGATTTGCATCGATTACCGGGAGTTGAACAAGGTGACGATTAAAAACAAGTACCCACTGCCAAGAATTGATGATTTGTTTAATCAACTGCGTGGCAGTTCAGTATTTTCGAAGATTGCCGCTCGGGCTATCATCAGCTAAAGGTTCGGGAGTCTGATATTCCGCGGACTGCATTTCGATCAAGACATGGCCATTTTGAATTTCTTGTGATGTCGTTTTGTTTGACCAACGCACCATCAGCCTTCATGGATATGATGAACCAGGTGTTCAAGGACTATTTGGATAGGTTTGTGGTGGTTTTTATTGACGACGTTCTTATCTACTCCCGCAGTGCTGAGGAGTATGAACAACATCTGCGATTGGTATTGGCGACTTTGCGAGATCAAAAGTTGTTCGCCAAGTTAAGCAAATGTGAGTTTTGGTTACCTCAGGTGTATTCCTGGGTCATGTTATTAATCAACATGGAATTTCGGTGGATCCCGAAAAGATTGTTGCAGTCATGGAGTGGATAAGACCGGAGACACCCAAGGAGATTCGGAGCTTCTTGGGATTGGCCGGCTATTATCGCAGATTTGTAGAAGGTTTTGCTACGTTGGCCGCACCTTTGACTCGCTTAACCCAGAATAATGTGGCGTTTGATTGGAATGACAAGTGTGAGGCATCATTCCTTGAACTCAAGAACAGGTTATGTACCGCTCCGGTGTTAATCTTACCGACAGAAGGGATAGATTATGAAGTTTTAGTGGATGCGTCGCACGTTGGACTTGGATGTGTTTTAATGCAAGACAAAAAGGTGATTGCGTATGGGTCTTGGCAGTTGAAAAGTCATGAAAAGAACTACCCGACGCATGATTTGGAGTTCGCAGCGGTGATATTTGCATTGAAGTTGTGGAGACACTTACTGTATGGTGCGCAGTGTAAAATCTTTACGAATCATAAAAGTTTGAAGTACCTCTTCACGCAAAAGGAACTTAATCTGTGCCAACGGCGATGGCTTGAATATGTAGCTGATTATGATGTGGAAATTCAGTATCATCCCGGGAAAGCTACTGTTATGGCCGATGCGTTGAGTCAGAAGACAGGTAAATTATTTCATCTTTCAGCCGACCGTCTAGTGGAGGAATTTCTATTGATGGATATTTCTGTGGGAAGATATGAACCACGAAGTCATTCGGCAGTAGAAGAACCTTCATGGATGGTGCTTGCAAGACAACATCAAAAGGATGATCCTGATCTTTTACATTTATTTCTTCGGACTGAAAAGGGTGAATTACCGGATTTTGCTATTGATGACGCGGGCACATTAAAGTATCGCGGTCGATTTTGTCTTCCCGCAGTTGGAGACATTCACGATATGGTGTGTAGGGAAGCACATGGCTCAAGTATGGCCTACCATCCAGGCTCAACTAAAATGTACAGTGATTTGAAATAAATTGTCTGGTGGTATGGAATGAAAAGAGATATAGCGCAATTTGTATCTGAATGTCATACCTGCAAGCGGGTGAAAGCTGATCATGGGAGGCCTGGTGGCAAGTTGACGCCATTGGAGATTCCAACATGGAAGTGGGAAAGCATTTCAATGGATTTTATTACAGGCTTACCAAGATCTCCACGAGGACATGACTCCGTATGGGTGATCGTGGATAGGTTGACCAAGTGTGCTCATTTCATACCATTTAAGGTTAACTACCCGATGAAGACAATAGCGGAGCTATATTTGAACGAGATCATCCGACTGCATGGTGTGCCGGTCAATATCATTTCAGACCAGGATTCCTGATTTACTTCTCGTTTCTAGAAGAGTCTACAAGATGGTTTGGGGACGGATTTGATGTATTCCACTGCTTACCACCCTCAGACGAATGGCCAAACGGAACGAGTAAACCAAATCGTGGAAGATATGATTCGATGCTACATTCTTGAGTATGGCGGAGCATGGGATGAACGTTTGTGCCTTATGGAATTCACATATAATAACAACTATAAAGAAAGCTTGCAAATGGCTCCGTTCGAAGCTTTATATGGGCGACGATGTCGGACTCCCCTATTTTGGGCTGAGGTTGGCGAGCGGCCCTTGTTGGGCCCAGAGGCACTCGCGGACATGGAAGTTACCGTACGACTTATTCGGGAGAAGCTCCGGATCGCACAAGAGCGATATGAAAAGTACGCCAACCGGCGAAGGTTATAGTTAGAGTTTGCAGTGGGGGATTTCGTCTTCTTGAAAGTCTCCCCAATGGTTGGAATTAAAAGGTTTGGAAAAGAGCGCAAATTAGACCCAAGATTTGCGGGTTCCTTCAAGATTCTTGCGTGAGTTGGTGCATCCGCTTACAAAGTAGAATTACCCGTGAACTTCCCTGGTGTTCACGACGTGTTTCATGTCAGCCAACTTTGCAAGTGTGTGCGAAATTATAAGCAAGTTTTGGATGTTGTGCCGCAGTTGGCGCCGAACCTTTCCTATGTGGAGATGCCCATCCGTATTTTGGACTACCAAGAGCGCGTGTTGCGGAAAAAGAAGATTCCTATGGTCAAGGTGCTATGAAAAATCAGAATGTGGTAAGTGCGACGTGGGAGCTCGAGTCAACGATGAGGGCGGCTCACCCTCATTTGTTCCCGTAAATAAGCTGGTATATGAAGTGGTGTTTTTGTTTGATTACTCATTTGATTTATACAAGAATGATTGAAAAGTTTCGAGGTGAAACTTTTTGTTAGGGGGAGTGACTGTAACGCCCCGTATTTTTCGTCGAATGATTGCATACGCTTGATGGGCGTTATGTTGGCTTTGGCCGTTGTTCGAGCATGGTTTTACGCGGGCTTTCGAGTGGCTGTTTTGGTAGCCTAGTTGCACGATTCCCCAGCAAGCCGGAGTCTAATTTTGGGGACTCGGTGAGGCCTCTTAGGGAATGCTTGCACTTTTTCGAGCCCGGGTAATATGGCTCAAAACAGGTTGATTGTATGGACGATGTGTACAAAAAACAAAAGGGGTAAAAAGTTCTTAAGTAAGAAATGGTCTAGGACGAAACAGAAACACTTTTCAAAACAGTGAAAAATGGTCATTTTTGTGCGTGACACGGCCTGGGACACAGACGTGTCCCAGGGCCTGTCTAGCTCGGGATGCAGTTTGGCTTTGTGGTCATCGAACTTCGTTCGACGAAGTTGCGGGAGGAACATCCCCCCCGACACGGGCATGTCGGGGCGTGGCCCAGGGCGTGACCTGGGGCATGACCTCCTTGGCTCGATGACTTTTCTTGCGTCAAGTTGAGCTCGACGAATGGGGTACACGCCCTGTGACACGGGCATGTCACGGGCTGTGTCCCGCTATGTCGAGTGTCGAGTGTCGAGTGTCGAGTGTCGAGTGTCGGGTGTCGAGAGAGGGGACACGGCCTGTGACACGGGCGTGTCACAGGGCGTGTCCAGCTTTGTCGTAGTGTCGACACTTTTGGTCGACGAGATGTCGAGACACGGGTTACACGCCCTAGGTCACGGGCGTGACCTACCGGTCACGGGCGTGTACCCGGCCGTGTACCATGTGGATAAACTGGAAATTGTCGGATTCTGCGCCGCTTAAGGTACACGCCCTGTGACACGGGCATGTCACAGGGCGTGACAGGGCCGAAAATAAATTTTTTCCAGTTTTTTGTGCCAATCATTTCTTTGATTCTGGATCAAATGGACCAGCTCTGTTCTGGAGGAAATAAGGCCGAAATAGAGATTTCTCCTCCTCATTTCACCTTCTTCTTCATCTTCTTCCTCATTCCAAAAGGAAATCAAGGGAGCAAAGCTAAGATAAGGGAAGGAAAGAGAGGAGCAGCCGTCGCGGTGTCATCTCGGTTCAGGCAAGTGGTGTTCTTCACCCTTGCCAATCTCATTTTCTTGTTCTTTGATTGTGCAAGTTTAGCTGGTTTTCCTCTTTCAATTTTACTAGCTTGTTCAATTTTATTAGTCTTGTACTCTTATTTTTATTTAGTACTCACAAACATGTAGCCCCTTGTTCCTTCAAGTCTTACATGCTTACCGCCTAATTATCAAATTTGCCCTATGCTCAATTAATTCTTATGCTTATTTGATTCATGTAGCCTTTCTTTTTCATGTGATTCTTTCTTGTTCATGTCATAATCATGTTAGAATACACTTGTTGGTTTGGTTAGCGTTGTCCTTTGTGGTGAAGTAGAGATCCAAACTCTATCAAGTTGGACATAACTTGGGCAATTTGTAGTCATGAGTGAGGACGATGAAATGAAACGTGTTTAGCTTGAGTTATGGTGAGTTTTGCTTATGGTGTTGAGCTTGGGTTCGCTTATGGTGAGTTTTGCGAGGCGAATTGTGAACCATGGCAGGAGCGTTTGTGTGAGGATTCAGTAAGGGGTGGTGTGGTTTCAGCCTTGGTGGCCACCGGGTTTGGATTTGTGGTGTAGAGCACCGTTTTGGCCCCGATTTGGGCTGGATTTTATTGGTGCGTTCCACTTTAGGGCCACCACCAAAAGACCCTTGTGGAATCGAACTTAACCGCTGCTTATGTTTCACTAGTATAGTTGTTTCTTGTTCTAAAGATGATGGAATGGGCAGCTGTATTGCCTTTTTGCTCCTGTGGGTTGCGCAGGGCTTGATGGGAATGTCATGCACTTGATGCGTTACATGTTGGGTTGGCAGTGTTTAATACTTATTGTCCACCCTGTTCTTTTTTACTCGTGTATATGAAACTTCTACGGGGTCGGTAAGCCCCTTCGTTATATTTTATGAACGTAATGCTCTCTTTTTGTAGCTTTGATGATTGTTGAGGTGTTCTTTCTTGAATGCCTCAGGTGCAGGTTGTAGTCGGTTGAGCGACTAGTGCTTGGGTAGAGTTTCTTTGGAGCTAGCCGAGCTTACTTAGTGAGGTAGTTCTTTACTTTGTTGTACAAACATACATGTGCCCCAATGGGTTCGTGTCAGCTTGTTGGCGCCCATTGGTGGCTTTCTTTACTTGTAATATATGAATGCTAGATTGCTAATGTGACTCATTTGGATGAGATGATGTCTCCTTGCTCTTAGGAAAGATTTATGCTAGATTGCATTAGATATTTTCAAGATAAAACAAACCTATTATCCTAGATCATGCATACATGTTTTGATAAACTAAGATGTATTTTCCAAACAATGTAAAAAAGATCATTTCTTATATGATTATAAATCTAGGATGCATAAGATCGTCATAAGTAAACGAATGTATTTCCGCCGCGTACAAACACACATTTTGATTCCTAAGGCCGAGGGATATGACCATTAAACTAAACGGTTTTCTTGCATATAACTGATGATTTTCAACTACTAAGTAAGCGTCGAGGCTTTGCCTGAGCGTGTGCAGTTATCCCCTGGACGACGCGACATCATAACCCGTAGTTCCTCTTGCTCTGATACGATGTACTCGTTGAGGAAATGCGGGTTGTGACAGCCAGGCCCCTAGATGAAGAGGGGACATCAGATAGAAGAGAGATTTGGGAGGATAATGAATTGATGGAGGTCACAAGAGGTGTAATGGCCTCTTGGATGAGAGATTTTATGAGGGGAGAGAGCAAGGAGATGATGGTAGAGGGATCAAATGGGGAAGGGGAAGAGGATGGAATGGGAGGAGGAATAACAGATGGAGTGGGGGCATCTTGTATGATTGAGTCTGTGGGTATGATGTAAGATGGAATGGCGGAGAGGTGTGGGGGAAGAGGAGACTGTAGAGGTGTAGGAATTATTGTCTCATGAGTGGAAACTGGAGGAGTGGGTTGTTAATTAACTTGCAGAGGGGAGGATGGAGGTGAACATGGAATGTTTGTAAGGTCAAGTGGTGGAGATGAAGGAGAGGTAGGCACATGAGGAGGCTTCTTTGGAGGAAGGGTTGCTGGAACCTCTTTACTAGGATAGGGAGCGGCCTTTACAACCCTTGTGCTCTCTGAAGTTTGGAGGGAGGAGGAAGAAGCCTTTGAGGGCTTGGAGATAGTCCTCTCCCACCTGCCAAATAGAGCTCAAGTGAGGCGCTTGCTGGCATTTATGAAGATGGTCGGGGAGACCATACATTCAGCAGTCTTCTCCTTGAGAAATATTCCCAATATTCTGCCAAAGCAACCTTCCTTCTTGCTGTTCTTCTTCTTGATCAAGTCAAAGAAAACCTTACTCCAATCAACATGTCTCTTATTCACTACTGCACACATTATTAGAAATTGGTGATGGGTAATATAGTCATGAGCAGAGTGCTTGGCCATTAGTATTTTTCCCGTAATGTCCGCCAGAAACGGGTAGGCGGCGGACAGTTGCTTTTTCAACAACTTATTAGGGTTTTTACAAGAAAAACCCATCAGTTTCAGCATATCATTGCATTTCTCAGAATCCATTTCCATGTTATCTTCTCTGTTTACTAAACCAAATATCTCAGAAAGAACCGCGGGAGACAATGAAACAGCAGTACTCCCTATATTGCCTGTCAAAACATGTTCTTCAGAAACAGTAGATGTATATACCCATTCTCTTATTTCTGTTCCATGTAGTTTAATGTGCCTAGTCATGAAATCCTTTAAATTGAGTTCTTCCAGTAGTTCCAAGATGTATAGAAAGATGGGGTCAGAATGTTGAAATGACTCAAAATCCATGTCGAATCCGGTGTCAAATTTCATCGCAACCAAAGCTCCTGAGGGAATCACCATTGATGTCCTGCAAGAAAAACACAGAGAGAAATGACGATCAAGAGCAAAGGAACTGAAAGCGCGGGACGGAGGTCGAAGAAAACCTAGATATAAGATTTTCAGAATATGAATCGACAAACTCCATTCCACGAAAAAGAAAGATTCTTCGAACTGAGATCGACGAAATAAATTATATACAGATAATTCGTCGATCTCATCCAGAAGAATCGAAAACAGTTCGTCGAACTCCGTTCGACGAAGCGTCTTCTGAAGCAAAGTTCGTCGATCTCCGGTCGACGAAGATTGTTTCCTCACACAGAGAATTCGTCGATCTCCATTTGACGAGAATCTCTCAAACTTTCCCTAATTCGTCGAACTCCATTCGACGAACTCTGGAAAATTCGTCGAATGCAGACAGAAACTAGGTTAACTCTTCTCCATTAATCATTCCCAGTTGATTTATAAAGAACAGATGGGTTTTCTCATCCAATGGCTTGGTGAAAATGTCTGCTCTCTGTAGATCAGTAGGAATATGGATCAAGTTAATTTTCTTTTTGTCCACATTATCTCTAATGAAATGATGTCTTATTTCAATATGTTTTGTCCTAGAATGGTGAACTGGATTCTGTGTTATAGCAATAGCACTAGTATTATCACAAAATAATGTTGAATTATTTAAGTTGACACTATAGTCTAAGAGTTGGTTTTGTATCCATAGCATTTGTGAATAGCAACTCCCAGCAGCCATGTATTTTGCTTCTGCAGTTGATGTATACACAAATGTCTGCTTTTTACAAAACCAGGAGACAAGTCGCATACCAAGGAACTGACATGTTCCAGAGGTACTTTTCCTGTCCATTCTACATCCAGCATAGTCAGCATCTGAGTATCCAGTTAACTCAAACTCTGACTATACAGGATACCAGAGTCCTAGACTAGGGCAACTCTTTATATATCTCAAAATTCTTTTTAAGAAAATAAGGTGAGATTCTTTAGGGTTCACTTGGAACCTAGCACAAAGGCATGTGGCAAACATTATATCAGGTCTGCTAGCTATTAGGTATAATAGGGATCCAACAATTGCCCTATACCTTTTCCGATCCACAGGTTTCCCTGCTACATCAGAATCCACAACATCATTTGTAGCCATAGGGGTTTTCATCCCTGAAGCATCACCCATCCCAAACTTTTTGATAAGCTCTTTAGCATACTTAGCTTGAGAGAGGAAGATACCATCTGGGAGCTACTTCACTTGGAGACCAAGGAAGTAGGAAAGTTCACCCATGCTACTCATCTCAAATTTAGAATGCATGAGGTCAGCAAACCTCTTGCACAATTTGTGATCAGTAGACCCAAAAATAATGTCATCCACATAAATTTGTACTAACAAAATTTGGTCCTTATGATGTCTAGTGAAAAGTGTTTTATCTATGGTTCCTCTTGTAAATTCATGCTCTAAAAGAAAGCTTGCTAGGGTCTCATACCAAGCTCTTGGAGCTTGCTTTAAACCATAGAGAGCTTTATGCAATTTAAAAACAAAAGAGGGTTGAGTTGGAGAGATAAAACCTGGAGGTTGTTCTACATAAACCTCTTCTTGAAGTACTCCATTCAGAAATGCACTTTTGACATCCATCTGGTAGACCTTGAATCTCTTGTGAGCTGCATAGGCAAGGAATATCCTAATGGCATCTAACCTTGCAACAGGGGCAAAGGTTTGGTCATAGTCTATTCCTTCCTCTTGTCTATAGCCTTGAGCAACAAGCCTAGCCTTGTTCCTCACTATGTTGCCTTGAGCATCCAACTTGTTCCTGTAGACCCATTTGGTTCCAATAACTGGGTAGTTATGGGTCTTGGAACCAAGTCCCAAACTCTACATCTCTCAAACTGATTTAGTTCCTCTTGCATTGCAATGATACAGTGGGGATCATGCTCTGCCTCATGAATGGTGAGAGGTTCAATTTGAGAGAGAAAACATGCATGCATCAAGTCTTGGTTGAGTTGATGCCTTGTCTGTACACCTGCTGAAATGTCTCCAATTACTTGAGATCTGGGATGATATCTAAGTGTGACAAGATCAGTTGGTGGAGTTGGTTGGGCAACAGCTTCTGTAATTAATTCCTCTTGGGGAATGATATTAGCTGTTGAGGGAAGTTCAGCCACTTCCTCTTGACTTTCCTCTTCACTATCTTCAGCAACTTGTGGAGTAGGATGGTTTGATACCTCTTGGGTGAGGTTTAGTCCATCCATAGACTCACACAGTGGTGGAACCTGCAAAGAGCTTATCTTAGAAATCTCTTTCTCCTTATATGACATGTTAGATTCATCAAAAGATACATGAATAGATTCTTCAATTTTGAGAGTTGATTTATTATACACCCTATAAGCTTTACTGATCATGGAGTATCCCAGAAACACTCCTTCATCAGCTTTAGCTTGAAATTTTGCTATGTATCTCTTGTCATTATTGTGAATGTAACAAATACAACCAAAGATTTTGAAATAATCTACTTTAGGTTTCTTCCCTTTGAGTAATTCATAAGGAGTCTTGCCTTTCAGTTTATGTATTAAACTTCTATTCAACACATAGTTGGAGGTGTTCACTACCTCTGCCCAAAAGGATAGAGGAAGGTGAGCATCTGACAACAATGTAGTAGCAGATTCAATAAGGGTTCTATTTTTCCTTTCAGCTACCCCATTTTGTTGAGGAGTTCTAGGAGCTGAGAAAGTATGCCTGATCCCTTCACTTTGACAGAACTCTTGCATAAAAAGAGAATCAAACTCTCTCCCATGATCACTTCTGATCAGGGCAATGTGAGTGTTGAACTCACTCTGTATGCATTTGAGAAACTCTGTCAAACACTTAAAGTTATCAGACTTCTTCCTCAGAAAGAACACCCATGTGAATCTAGAGAAGTCATCTACAACCACTAAAGTATAGGATTTCCCTCCTAAGTTTGTACTGTAATGGGTCCAAAAAGATCCATGTGTAACATATACAAAATCCTAGGTGAATCACTCTTATTAAGTGACTTGAAGCTATTTTTGGTTTGCTCGCCTAATTGACAAGCCCTGCAAAGTCCTTCCTTCTTGTAGGGGCCAGAAGGTAGTCCTCTAACAAGGTTGTTCTTGGATAGCCTAGCAATGGTTCTAAGGTTTATATGTCCTAATCTCTTATGCCATAGTTCATTAGGTCTACAAATAGAGTTGAACAAGCATATATCTACCTTAGTTGAAAGAAAATCTACAAGATAAATGTTACCTTTACTTTTGCCTGTCAACATAGTTGTGTTGTCCTCTGATTTGATTTTGCATGAGGATTTGTTGAAAGTCACTTGATAGCCTTCATCACACAGTTGACTGATACTGATTAAGTTGTGCTTCAGTCCTTCCACATAAGCTACTTTCTTGAATGTGACTGAGCCAATCTGGACTGCACCATATCCTTTTATTAGTCCAAAGTTTGAATTACCAAAAATTACTTTGGGTCCAAGTTTGGCTTTGAAGGAAGTGAAGTTCTCCTTGTTTCCTGTCATGTGCTTTGAGCACCCACTATCCAGATACCATTGCTGGTTTGATGTTGGATAGGTCTTCACCTGCACATAAAACAGTTTATTTGTTTTTGACCCAGTTTACCTTGGGCCTAGGTTGATAACCTTTAAATTCTGAAATAAAAGACATCCATGGTTGACTCTTATAGCCTTCAGGATGATATCTCCTAAGAGGCATTATCCATTCAGTATAAGGGTTAAACTATTGAGATGTAGGACCTCTAGGATTGAAGTTTGATTTACCTTGGAAAGATTTTTCAAAACTCTGAGCTCTGTTCGACGATCTCTGAGCTGAGTTCGACGATCTTGGGTCAGATCGTCGAGCTCCGTTCGAAGATCGACTATGCCAGAGTTCAGGGTTCAGAAATCATCGACCTGAGTTCGACGATTCAGCCTGAGATCGTTGAGCTCCGTTCAAAGATCGTCGAGCTCCGTTCGACGTTTTCTGTTGAACTTTTGTTTTCTTAGGCAAATCAGAATTTTTCCTAGCCACCTCTACAACTCCCTTACCTTTATCTGAGATAAACTTGATTGGGGTTGTTAATACTATAGGTTGGCTAGATGAAGCACCCAAGCCCAGTGTACTATTGAATCTTGAGTTCACTGTGCTTCTGATGTCCATTAGTTTGATGCTTCTCCCATTGAGGGATTCTTCAAACTTCTGGGACTCTGATAGTTCACTTTTCAGTGAGGCTATCTGCTCCATATAACATTCCAACTCCTCAGAGAGTTTGAGGTTTTCTGATTTTAAAGTGCTGTGTTCAGATAGCTGATTTCTGAGAGAAATGATTTGCTTCTCAGATTTTAATAAATCTAAACACAGTGCTTTAAACTCACACTTGAAGTCCTCAGAATTAAAATCAAAATAATTTATTACCTGGTCCTCTTTAGATTGAGTCTCTGATTCTGACTCTGACTCTTCAGCATCAGAATTTTGTTGTGAGGCATTGATAGCCATCATGGAGAATTCTTTTTCATCAGCATCATCTTCATCATCACTAGAGCTGGATGAAGCTTCAGATTCTTCTTCTGTCTCACTCCAAGTTTCAGCAACAAACCCCTTCCTTATATTTTTGTTCTTGCTGGAGGAGGGTTTTTCATTGCTGTTTTTCTTGAAGTCTTTGTCTCTTCTCCTTTCTCTCCTGTCCTTCTTGTCCTTATTCTGACTTTCTGGACAGTCAGACACAAAGTGGTCTGGTTTCCTTCATCCAAAACAAATAATCTCTTTGTTATTTGATTTGTCATACCTTGGCTTGTCATGCCCTCTGTATGATCTTTTCCTGAAATCCTTCTTGGCCATTTTGTAAAACCTTTTAGCCAGTAAGCTTAGCAGCTCCTCATTGCCTGTGACCTTGTCTTCAGGTTGATCTTCAATAGCTTTGAATGCTATTGATTTCTCTTTTCTGACTGCTGGTGAAGCAGCCTTATGCTCTTCTTCTCTATTCTTGATGAGCAACTCATAAGACTTGAGCTTGTCCAAGAGAGCTTCAGTTGTGATCTCATTTAGGCTTCTGGCATCCTTGATTGGCCAGATCCTTGAGTCCCAAGTGCTTGGGAAGCACATTAGGATTTTATCATTGAGCTCTGTCAATGAGATCTCTTTGTCCAATGTTTTCAGCTCATTGACTATGAGACTGAGTCTATTATACATAGCTGCTACTGACTCAGCTTCTCCTTTCTTGAAGTTCTCATACTGAGTTATGAGATGAAATCTTCTATCTTTTCTCTCATCAGTAGATCCTGAGACTATCTCAGATAACTTGTCCCAAATGTCCTTTTCTGAGTTGCATTCAACTACTTTTTGAAATATTTCATCAGACATAGTCTGGGCTAAAATATTCATTGCCTTAGCATCTGCCACTTTCCATTTCTTGATTTATGCATCTGTTCCTGAAGGAGGTGGAACAACACTTGTACTTGTATTTTCTGGGGGTCTTGGACACTCTGTCAAAACAGAATTAAAAATATCTTCATCAATAGAGTTCATGTACAATCTTATCCTTGCCTTCTAAAGTGCAAACTTAGATTGATTGCACACTGGAGGTCCGATGCTAGCATAATCTTTGTTTTGGGCCATGTTTTGTGAAGAAATAAATCTAACAACAAACTTAAAATAGATCTAACTAGAGGGATCTTTGTGGTTTAGGTGTTAGCCTGTGCAACCACTAAGGTGTGGTATTTTAACCAACCTCGCTTTGATACCAATTGAAATTGCAGGTTAGATCTGATATACTCTAGAGGGGGGGGGGGGTGAATAGAGTATGATGCTTACTAAAAACTTTTTACAACTTTTGTTGTATTCCTAAGTGAACAGGGAAGCAAATAAAATAAAGCAAACACAACAACTATCTAATAACAAAGCAATCACAGAGCACAGCCAGAAAACAAAAGAGAAGAGCAACCAGAAGACACAAGGAGCTATAGTGGTTCCCCAATCAATCTGGGTACATCCACTCTTCTACCACCCTAGGTAGGAATCCACTGCAGGATGAGTTGATCAGGTGTCCTGGGCACCAATGAGCTTTTGATAAGGTGCCCAAAAACCAACCCTCAAGTCTTTTGGAAGGAGACTTGCAACCAGAATAATTTTGAAGGGATTTAAAACCCTGTACAGGAATTGGAAAGAGAGTGATAGTGTATTCTCTGTCAACAATCAGAGAGAAGACTTGTGGATTGATTGTAGCAGATCTTGCTCCCCCCTGAGATCTTGAAATGGTCAGGAATGCTGGAGCACTGCTTCAGGGTGATAGGTCTTCAATGACCTAGAATGCCTGGACCAGGAAAGCTTCAGGAACTTCTTTTGACAGATAGAGTTTTGTTGTCCTTAGAAGTTGTCCTGAGGATATATAGAAGAAGACTCTTGAATGAATTTGATTGTTCTTCTTCTTCTTCTTGAAAATGTTCTCTGGTCAAGGCTGATTGTAGTTAAGAACTTTTTATTTGAGAATGTTTGTTCTTCTCTGCAACTTCAGAGTGTCTGTCTTGCCTGTTGTACTGTAAATTCTTGAACTCTATCACTGCTTGATCCTTTTATTTTTGTGTGTGTCTATCTATGACTGAGGAACATTCAAACTTTTGAATGTCGAGCAGTAATTGCAGTCGGCTTTGGAAAGAATCAACAATCAATGACTTTCCTAACTGTCCCATGGAAAAATGGCAGGGAATAATCCATAGTCAATGCGCATTCTAACGGTAACATTCTGAGAAGATCTGGCATTAAATGTTCAGGAATCAGCGCCAAGAAACGAGATGGGAAACTTGAAGAAAACCTAGTCTGGATTCGTCAAACGAAGAACACAATTCGTCGAGCTGCACTTGTGTTCGTCGAGCTGAGCTTAAGTTCGTCGAGCTGAGCTTGCGAGAGTTCGTCGACCAGACAATATTCATTCGTCAAGCAGACAGTCTTCAGTCGTCGAGCTGAGAATCAAATTCGTCGAGTTGAGAAAAGTTCTGGACTTAGACAAAATACTCTGCATCTGCTGAAATGCTGTGTCGACATAAGTTGGTGTCGACAGATTAATCTTGGTGTCGACACAAGTCCTCTGGTGTCGACATAAGCTGGTGTCGACTGATATCCTGGTATCGACACAAATCCTCTGATGTCGACAAAAGCTGGTGTCGACACAAGCCCTAAGAGTCGACACAAATTCTCTGAGTCCAGAAATCGTCGAGTAGAGAATAACATTCGTCGACCTGAGAAGCTGTGAACTTGAGGTCCAAGTTCGTCGAGCTTAGAATATAATTCATCGACCGAAGCTTGAAGCTGGACTTAGAAAAATTTGAAGTTCTCCTGATTTTGGCTTGATGTAGAAACTGAGTCTTCGTCGAATAGAGAACACATATCATCAAGCTCAGCATTAAGAATTGCCTCACGATCATCGAGCGCATAACTCCTTTCGTCGAGCTGAGTTCGACGAACGTCGAACTCACTTTACTTAGACTTGAAAACTTGTCAATCTTGAGTATCTGATGGTCTTGTTAAAAGCTGGTCCATCTGGAGTTGAGCCTAAGGACTTAACCTAGACTCTAGGACACAAATTGACCCTGGCTATACATGATGGGTCACATCCTAAGTTAGTGAACCTAGCCCAAATCAACTAGGGATCCAATAGTGGTGAATATCTAAGTCATGAGTTTCGTGATTATCGGAAAGAGTGTTGTATTGTATCACAACTCACTCCACCTGGAATAACACGACATAAAGGTGTATCTAAAAAAGGAATCGTATTTTGTTAGACATGGTACGATCGATGATGAGTCATGTAGATTTACCTGTTTCCTTTTGGGTATTTGCTTTAGAGACTACTGCTTTCACACTAAATCGCGCTCTAACTAAAATGGTTCTAAAGACACCCTGTGAGATACAGATTGGGAAGCATCCTAGTATATCATTCATTAAGATTTGAGGCTGTGAGGCATATATACGATGTCAAATGCCTAACAAGCTGGAACCCAAATTAGATAAGTGTTATTTAATGGGGTATCCTAAGGAAACTAAAGGATACTACTTCTACATACTGTCTGAGGGCAAAGTGTTTTTCACAAGAACATGTGTCTCTCGGAGAAAGAGTTCTTGTTAAAAAAGATATCTAAGGTAGAAATTGAATAAGTTCAAGAACCATAAACTATGAATGAACCTGTTTTGAAGTTTGAGCAAGGACTATAAGTTGTTGTAGCTAGAGAGACTGCTCAAGAAACACAAGTCCCACGTAGATCTGGTAGGCCAAGATTTGAGTCTGAGAGATATGCATTTCTCATGTCTCAAATAGGTAATGTGTTGCTTATGAATCATGATGATGAGCCTGCAACCTACCAAGAGGCTATGAGTGGACCGGACTCCGAGAAATGGATTGAGGCCATGAAATCTGAAATGGACTTCATGTATGCAAATCAAGTTTAGACCTTGGTGGAACCACCCCAAGGGGTACGACCCATAGTGTGCAAGTGAGTCTTCAAGAAGAAGACTGATATGGATAGGAATGTACAGACATTCAAATGGCGATTAGTGGTTAAGGGTTTCAAGGAAATTTATGGTGTTGACTGCGATGAGACGTTTTCCCATGTTATCATGGTTAAATACAACAGAATTCTATTTGTTATTGTTGTGTATTATGACTACGAGATATGACAAATGGATATCAAAATGGCTTTTCTTAATGGAAACCTGCTTGAAGAAGTGTACATGACGCAACCCGGAGGTTTTGTATCTCTAAATGAAACCACTAAAATATGCAAGCTGTAGAGATCCATTTATGGATTGAAACATGCTTATCGAAGTTGGAATCTATATTTTGATGAGAAAATCAAAGAGTTTGATTTTATCAAGAACAAAGATGAGTCTTGTGTTTACAAAAGAATTAGTGGGAGCATTTTTGTCTTCCTGATATTATATGTAGAAGATATACTTTTGATCGGGAATGACATTCCGACCTTGCAAGCTGTTAAGAACAACATATGGGACTGCTTTTCTATAATAGACTTGGGCAAAGCGACTTATATACTTGGTATTAAGATCTTTAGAGATAGATTGAAGAAGGTCTTGGGTTTGACCCAATGTACATACATCGAGAAGGTGTTGAAACAGTTCACCATGCTTGTGTCCACGAAGGGATTCTTACCCATGTCTTATATTGTGAGTCTCTCTAAGGACCAATGTATGAAATCTTTGGAAGATAAGGACCGCATGAAGTTGATTCCATATGCTTCGGCAATTGGATCAATCATGTATGCAAAGTTATGTACTCAACCTGATGTCTCTTTTGTTTTGAGCATGACTAGGAGGTATCAATCTGATTCTGGTGATAGTCACTGGACTGCCGTCAAGAATATCCTAAAGTACTTGAGAAGAACAAAGGGCGAGTTCTTGGTATTTGGTGGAGAGGAAGAGATCGTTGTAAAGGGTTACATGGATGCTATCTTTCAGACTGATAGTGATGACTCAAAGTCTTAGTTAGGGTTTGTGTTTTGCCTAAATGGATGAGTTATATGTTGGAAGAGTTCCAAGTAAGAGATAGTTATTGATTCTATAACTAAAGACGAGTATATCATTGCTGCAAATGCGACGAAGGAGGTTGTGTGGATTAGAAATTTCATCGACAAGCTTGATGTAGTTCCTAGCATTGTTTATCTTGTAGTTCTCAACTGTGACACCAATGGCGCTATTGCGCAAGCTAAGGAACCTAGATCCCACCAGCGCTCCAAGCACATACTTTGGAAGTTCCATGATATTCAAGATATTGTCAATCAAGGAGATGTGAGCATATGTTGGGTGCCGACTGAGGAAAATATAGCGGATCTACTAACAAAGCCTCTCGCACATAGAAAGCATGATGGTCATACTAGACCAATGAGTATTAGATACCTGAATAATCAAATCTAGTGGGAGTCATGTGCATTGTATATTTTTCGGTTGTAATTCATTTTGATGAATGGTGTACTTTATATTTCATTTTTATATTTATGTCAAGTTCTTTTATTATGTCAAATTTATTTATATATGATATATTATTTAATGTAATAAATCACCTTAGATTGTTTGCTTCCATAGGAATTTAAGTATATGACCTGAATATGAGGTCATATGTTTTCTAAAAACTTCATTCTTAAATGGTCCCTGGTCGGCGTATCATCTTAGAAGCGAAGGGCGATGCTGATACATTAAGACTAGTATGTGCGTTGACTTATGACCGATTTGTTGGTGTTATCATTGTGATCTGGAAGTGATCAGACATGTAGCCTCACTACCAACTCAGTATAAGCCTATCAGGGTCGCACATAAGATTGTGGAAAAATTGGGAGATTGGATTTGTATAGTTTAGCTCATATGATGAGTTGAAAGAAAATTGAAAACGACTTAAAATATTCTAAGGCAAAAGCGTTGAGTGTGTTGAGTTCACTCAACGCCATTCAATGCTTCTGGCCTTTGGCGTTGAGTGTGTTAAATTCACTGAACGCCATGGTGCAGAAGCATTAACATCATTGAGTTCACTCAACGTTGGGGCGCATTCGACGAATGTCATTCGACGAATGCCATTCGATGAATCTGGCCTTTAGCACAGAAGTCATGCGTCGTTCGACGAATGTTGTACGCCGAATGCAGTTCGACAAATGCCGTTCGACGATTCTAGCCTTTGGCGCAGAAGTTATGCATCATTCGATGAATGTCGTTCGACGAATCTGGCCTTTGATGTAGAAGTCGTGCGTCATTCGACGAATGCCGTTCGACAAATACAGTTCGACAAATGTCGTTCGACGAATCTGGCCTTTGGCGTAGAAAGAATTGAGTGTGTTGAGTTCACTCAACGTCAGTGCTGAGTCAAATGTTGACTTGCTGAATTCTGGAATCTATGTCTTGGGTCTGCGGATAGCGACGAGAAGCTGTTCTATTTACCTCTTGGAATATAAATAGGAATTTTAGGGTTTGATAGTAAAAAAAGCGATCAATCTCTATCTAAGCAAACGAGCCGTATTGTGTGATAAGAATGATAACCTTAGAAAGCTGACGAAAGTTGTTCCGCCTTCGCCATTGCCGATTCCAATCCCGACCCGACGAGTGTCATCGCCGCCTTAGCTTCAATAGATCTAGCAGTCTATGTAGACGATGAGTGTCCTCTCCCGACCTAGCGCTTATGCGACAAGTTGCCATGGGATCTCCCGATCATGTGGATTTTCTGTAGAGGCGCGGATATACTTTGAAAGTGAGGAGTTAGATTTGGAATACTCTAGAGGGGGGTGAATAGCGTATTTAGGTTTTTATAAAATTTTCAAACTACTTTAATCTAGTCCTAGTGCTGCAGGAATTAAATTAAAGCACAAACACATTTATCTTAACTAGCACAACCACAATAAGAAACAAAAGAAAAGAGCAACCAGACAACACAAGAAATTTATAGTGGTTCCCCTAAACTTGGGTACATCCACTCTTCTACCACCCTGGTAGGAATCCACTCAGATTTTTGATCAGATGCCTGACACCAATGAACTTTTGATCAGGTGCTCAAAAACCAATGCTCAAGTATTTTGATCAGGTGACTTGCAACCAGGAATAACTTTTGAAGGGATTTAAGAACCCTTTTTACAGTGGGGGTGAGAGATTGATTTTGTCTTCTCTTTCTCAATGTACAAATAAGAATACTTTTGTGGATTTGATGTTAGCAAAGGCTCCCCCTGAGATATTGAATGGTTCAACAAAGATGGAGCTTTGCTTCAGGGTGATAGGCCATCAGTCTTTCAGCTTTGACCAGACAAAGTACAGGAACTTCTTGACAGATAGAGAATTTGCTGTCCTTTGAAGTGTCCTGGAGTGTAGAAGGAAGAAGACTCTTGATTTTGATTGTTTGTTCTTCTTCTTCATATTACTGATATTCTTCTGGTATAGGTCTTGTATATTTGTATCAGCTTTCTATCTCTTTTTGTCTCAGAGTGTTGTCGAGAGAGAGAGAGAGGCAGAGAAATCCTAATTGCAGACTGATTGCTCACTTGCTGACTTGCTGATCCTTTTTTCAGGAAAAGAGAGAATCTCTTTTATATTTTCCAAATAAGTTTGCTTTTGAAATTTCAAATTCTTCTGCATTCAATGCTGACGGCCTGGAGAATGTTTTGCATTAATTGAGTTTCCCCAACTGTCCCATGGAAGAATGACAAGCAATAATCCTGGAGAAGACCATAATTAATGCTCCGTCTAACTGTAATATTCAGAGAATATTTTAGCATTAATTACTCAGGAATTATTACAGTGGGAAAGGGACAGAAGGATGGAAATAACCAAGTCTGGATTTGTCGAACAGAGAACAGAAATCATCGAGCTGAGTCCACAGTTCATCGAGCTGAGGAGTTGTGTTCGTCGACCATATGACATCTGTTCGTCGAGCTGAGTTCCTAGATCATCGAGCTGAGAACAGATAACTGCATTCTCTAGAACCTTGTCTTTTTTGCACATCAAGTTCGTCGAGCTGAGAATTTGACTTCGTCGACCAGAGTTCAGTGAAGTGTTAACTCTTGCCAATGTGGTCAAAGTTCGTCGAGCTGAGTCCACAGTTCTTCTTTAACTTCTCGACCAGCTTATGTAGAATGTGTCGACACAAGTCCTGTGTGTTGACACAATTGCTTCTTATCTCGACATAGTTGTTGTTTTGATAGAAATCTGGAGTGTGTCGACACAAGTCCTGTGTGTCGACATAATTGATGTCGGCAGATATTCTGTGTGTCGACACAAGTCCTGTGTGTCGACACAATCTGGCTTTTGCTGTCGATACAGTTGATGTCGACAGATGTTCTGTGTGTCGACAGAAGTCCTGTATGTCGACACAATCTGGCTTCTGGTGTCGACACATTTGATGTCGACAGATGTTCTGTGTGTCGACACAAGTCCCGTATGTCGACACAATCTTGCTTCTGGTGTCGACATAGTTGGTGTCGACAAATGTTCTGTGTGTCGACACACGTCCTGTGTGTCGACACAATCTGGCTTCTGGTGTCGACACAGCTTTTTCGAAGTGTCGACACAATTTCTTGAGTCTCTGGCAGTCTGTTGAAGGCTGGTCCATGTGATGTTGATTCTAAGGACTTGGCCTAGACTGTAGGACACAACCATGACCCTGGCTATACATAATGGGTCATAGGATCGTAACTTAGTGAAGCTAGCCCAAATCAAACTAGGGATCCAATAATCTCCACTTATTTGGGTAAGGTCACTAATTACAGACTCATAATAAAATAAAAAAAGATTTACAAAGCATGAAAACATATATCTGGCAGAAAAAATAAGCACATGCAACATATATATATATATATATATATATATATATATATATATATATATATATATATATATATATATATATATATATATATATATATATATATATACACAGTAAGCTTTGCATCAAGAAATTAATAAGTAGTTTCAAAACAACACAAACTTATCAGTTCAGGTTTCACTTCCTCTTCTTCTTCTCCTTGTGCTTATCCTCTTTAGCTCTTTCACCAGGCTTAGTAAATATAATTTCCCTGTTGGGATCTGCAGCTTGCACTTTTGTCATTATAATATCAGCAGCTCCTATGATATTTAGAGATGTAGCCCTTGGGACTACTGCTTCTGGATGCAGTTTCATGTATTCATCAACATTGAAAAATTTATTAGCTTTTTCAAACATGTTGAGCTCTTCCTTCCTGTATTTTGACATAGTAGTATATTCTGATCGATCCTTCCCTTCAGCTCTAGCTTTGTTGATCATAAAAAGACAAACCAGTTCTTGCAACATGGCCATCCTAGCTGTTGTTGCTGTTTTAGGATCTTCATATGGTACAGGTGGGGAAGCAGGTCTCTTGGGGCTTTCAGATTTTTGATGTTTAGGGAGTTGTTGCTATAGCTGTTGTTAATGTTGCTGCTGTTGAGGTTGGTACTGCTTGCCTAAAGAGTAGTATCTCTGCTGGCTGCTTTCTGAAGGTGAGGACCTACCCTGATGCCTTTTATAAGTTTGAAACTGAGTAGTCCTTTGAGTTGTTGTTCCTGAAGCACCCGCAGCTGGAGGAGGAGGTGGAGGAGGATCCTTCCTGAATCTTTGTGTAGGTGGAGAATATCTTCTGCTTCTCTTTCTTTCTTTCTATTCATTTTTAGATAACCACATCCAAGCAGGCATTCCCTTATAAGGAGTGATCTTCTGGAGGATATAGTAAGGGATGTCATTTGCTGGATTGGGATTTAGAGCAGGAGGTGGAGGTGCTTTCCTTTTCTTAGAAGCTTTCTTTTTCTTAGGTTCCTCATCTGAGTCCTCATCTTCATCATCATCATCATCATCAGAATCTGGAGGAGCATCATATAAGGCATCAATGGCCTTTAGTACTGATTAATCAATTTGCTTTTCAGCCCGAGTAGTAACTAGAGGAAGAGCTGGGACTGGGGCTGGAGTAGGAATGGTTTCTGGAGGGGATGAAACACTGACTGAATCGGCCTTAGGTGGAGATGAGATGGCTGGAGACTCTGGAGTAGCAAAAATGTCTTTGTTTTTCTTGGCAACTTTATGACTTATTGGAGAGGAATAAGGAATAATAACCAAAGTTGGCTTAGTACTATCAGCTGGAGGAAAGCTCAAATAAGATGTATCAAAAATTCTCAAAAGATTTGCCAAATCTACAGTGGGATTAATAATGAAATCACCAACAGTAATTATTTCTTCTATTACTGACTCATCTATGTCCATGTTAGTTTCAATAAAATTAATAAAATCAAATAAATCTTTATCATCTGCTGGAAATAAATCAGCATCATCTGCTGCTGCTGCTACTGCATCTACTGAAACTATTACTGCTGCAACTTCTTCATCAAGTATCGCCCCCTGTCTGGTTTCAGTGCTAACTGGAGCTAGGCCCCTAACTGAAGAGGAGGCAGCAGAGAGTGCATGTATTTGAGCAACAAGGGAGGATATAGAGGTAGCAAGAGGTGTAATGGCCTCTGCTATAAGATTTTTGAGGAGGGGAGTAAGTAGGGCAAGAAGAGATGAAATGATGGAGGGATCCAAGGGTAGATTTGCAAATGGTGGAAGGGAAGTTGATGGTGGTGTAGGAGGGATAGCATCTTGCATTTGAATATCTGGAAGGGAGGAAGTATGACGAGGGGAGGTAGGTAGGGTAAAGAATGGGATGTTGTCTAGATGGGGAGGTAAGGGAGATGAAGGTTGGGAAGGGATGTGGGTATCATGGGGGGACTGCGGTGATGTTGGTTGTGATGATTGAGATGGAGAAGGTTGTTGAGATTCCTGAGGAGGGGAAGTGTCACAACCCGCATTTCCTCAACGAGTACATCGTATCAGAGCAAGAGGAACAACGGGTTATGATGTCGCGTCGTGCAGGGGATAACTGCACACGCTCAGGCAAAACCTCGACGCTTACTTCGTAGTTGAAAATCATCAGTTATATGCAAGAAAACTGTTTAGTTTAATGGCCGTATCCCTCAGCCTTAGGCATCAAAATGTGTGTTGGTACGCGGCAGAAAATACTTTAGTTTACTTATGTCGATCTCCTATATGCAGTCTAGATTTATAATAATATAAGAAATCATCCTTTTTACATTGTTTGGAAACGACTTGTTAGGTGACCAAAACATGTTATGCATGTTATACAATAATAGGTTTTGTTTAGCTTAAAAATACCTAATGCAACCTACCATAAACCCTTCCCAAGAGCAGGTAGACATCATCTCATTCAAATGATTCATAGTAGCAGTCTAGCATTCATATGTAGCAAGGAAAGAAAACCACCAATGGGCGCCAACAAGCTGACATAAACCCATTGGGGTGTATGTATGTCTGTACAACAAAGGAAAGAACTACCTCGCTATGTAAGCTCGGCTAGCTCCAAAGAGACTCTACCCAAGCACTAGCCGCTCAACCGGCTACAACCTGCACCTGAGGCATTCAAGAAAGAACACCTCAGCAATCAACAAAACTACAAAAAGAGAGCATTACGTTCATAAAATATAACGAAGGGGATTACCGACCCCGTAGTAGTTTCATATAAACGAGTAAAAAAAGAACAGGGTGGAAAATAAGTGTTAAACACTGCCAACCCAACATGTAACGCATCAAGTGCATGACATGCCCATCAAGCCCTGCTCAACCCGCAGGAGCAAAAAGGCAATACACATGCCCATTCCATCATCTTTAGAACCAAGAAACAACTATACTAGTGAAACATAAGCAGTGGTTAAGTTCGATTCCGCAAGGGTCTTTTGGTGGCGGCCCTAAAGTGGAACGCACCAATAAAAGCCAGCCCAAATCGGGGCCAAAATGGTGCTCTACACCACAAATCCAAACCCAGTGGCCACCAAGGCTGAAACCACACCACCCCTTACCGAATCCTCACACAAACGCTCCTGCCATGGTTCACAATTCGCCTCGCAAAACTCACCATAAGCGAACCCAAGCTCAACACCATAAGCAAAACTCACCATAACCCAAGCTAAACACGTTTCATTTCATCGTCCTCACTCATGACTACAAATTTCCCAAGTTATGTCAAACTTGATAGAGTTTGGATCTCTACTTCACCATAAAGGACAACGCTAACCAAACCAACAAGCGTATTCTAACATGATTATGACATGAACAAGAAAGAATCACATGAACAAGAAAGGCTACATGAATCAAATGAGCATAAGAATTAATTGAGCATAGGGAAAATTCGATAATTAGGCGTTAAGCATGTAAGACTTGAAGGAACAAGAGGATTCATGTTTGTGAGTACTAAATAAAAACAAGAGTAACAAGACTAATAAAATTGAACAAGCTAGTAAAATTGAAAGAGGAAAGCTAGCTAAACTTGCACAATCAAAGAACAAGAAAACGAGATTGGCAAGGGTGAAGAACACCGCTTGCCTGAACCGATACAACACCGCGACGGCTGCTCCTCTCTTTCCTTCCCTTTCCTTAGCTTCTCTCCCTTGCTTTCACTTTGAGAATGAAGAAGAAGGTGAAATGAGGAGGAGGAATCTCTTTTTCGGCCTTATTTCCTCCAGAACAGAGCTGGACCATTTGATCCAGAATCAAAGAAATGAACGACACAAAAAAAACTGAAAAAGTCGATGTTCGGCCCTGTCACGCCCTGTGACACGCCCGTGTCACAGGGCGTGTACCTTAAGCGGCGCGGAATCCGACAATTTCCAGTTTATCCACAAGGTATACGGCCAGGTACACGCCCGTGACCAGTAGGTCACGCCCGTGACCTAGGGCATGTAACTCGTGTCTCGACGTCGACCAAAAGTGTCGACACTTCGACAAAGCTGGACACGCCCTGTGGTACGCCCGTGTCATATGCTGTGTCCCCTCTCTCGACACCCGACACTCGACAGTCGACACTCGACACTCGACACTCGATATAGCGGGACACGGCCCGTGACACGCCCGTGTCACAGGGCGTGTACCCCATTCGTCGAGCTCAACTCGCCGCAAGAAAATTCGTCGAGTCAAGGAGGTCACGCCCCAGGTCACGCCCTGGGTCACGCCCCGACACGCCCGTGTCGGGGGGCGTGTTCCTCCCGCAACTTCGTCGAACGAAGTTCGACGACCACAAAGCCAAACCGTATCCCGAGCTAGACATGCCCTGGGACACGCCCGTGTCTCAGGCCGTGTTACGCACAAAAATGACCATTTTTCACTGTTTTGAAAAGTGTTTCTGTTTCGTCCTAGACCATTTCTTCCTTAAGAACTTTTTACCCCTTTTTGTTTTCTGTACACATACAACCCGTTGTGAGCCATATTACCCGGGCTCGAAAGAGTGCAAGTATTCCCTAAGAGGCCTCACTGAGTCCCCAAAATTGGACTCCGGCTTGCTGGGGAATCGTGCAACTAGGCTACCAAAACAGCCACTCGAAAGCCCGCGTAAAAACCATTCTCGAACAACGGCCAAGGCCAACGTAACGCCCATCAAGCGTATGCCATCATTCGACGAAAAATATGGGGCGTTATAGTCACTCCCCCTAACAAAAAGTTTCGCCTCGAAACTTTTCAATCAATCTTATATAAATCAAATGAGTACTCAAACAAAAACACCAATTCACATACCAGCTTATTTACGGGAACAAATGAGGGTGAGCCGCCCTCATCGTTGACTCGAGCTCCCACGTCGTGCTTTCCACATTCTGATTGTTCCATAGCACATTGACCATAGGAATCTTCTTGTTCCGCAACACGCGCTCTTGGGAGTCCAAAATACGGATGGGCATCTCCACATAAGAAAGGTTCGGCGCCAACTGCGGCACAACATCCAAAACTTGCTTATCATTTCGCACACACTTGCGAAGTTGGCTGACATGAAACACGTCGTGAACACCAGGAAAGTTCACGGGTAATTCTACACCACTATGGTTGAGGCTGCGTTGAAGGTTGAAGCTATAGAAAATGCAAAACAAAGAGGGCAATTGATGAGGCAGGACAAAAGAAAGCACGTGGAAGGGAAAAGCTCCCAAGAAGCTGGGAGAAAGAAGAGTAAGGAGACATGTAACTTCTATGGCCGGTCAGGTCACCCATTTGAGAAATGTTTCAAGCGGTTGGGGATGCAGAAGAAGGAGCAGGTGCACGCCATTCAGGGTGCGCCAACCAGAGACTTGGAGTGTACAGGTTGTGGGGGAAGAGGTCATGATGTGGGCCGCTGCTGGGTCAAAAACAAGGTGTGCTTTCAGTGTGGCAAACAGGGACATCTCAAGGCAAGGTGCCCACAAAACCAGCCCGTGCTGCAGCCAATGCCACTCCAGGCTTTGCCTCCACCTCCGTGGATGGACAAAGGAAAGGGGAAGTTAAATGTGATCTCTTCAGAGGAAGCTCAGATGTCCCCTCAGGTTATCTCAGGTTTGATCCATTCCTCTGGTTCACGTTTTCTTTATGACTCTTACGTGTAGTTCTTAGCTACATATGTACCCTTATAGGAAACCTTAAGGTAAAGAACTATTGGGCGCGTGTTCTCTTCGATTCTGGCACGACCCATTCATTTGTGGCTCGAACCTTTATGGATCGGTATCATTTGACACCAGATCGAGTGGGGAATACCTTTTTGGTGAGGTTTCCTTCCGATGCTTCTGTGGTTGCAGACTAGGGTCTTCTTGATTGTCCCATTTTGTTGGGGGATTTCTTAGCGAAGGCTGATTTCAAGGTGATCGATTTGGAAGATTTTGACGTTATTTTGGGCATGGACTGGTTATCCCGCTATGACGCCGTCATCCAGTGCAAAGGAAAGCGCTTGGATTTTATCAAGGACAATGGTCAGCCGGGAAGTGTTTATGGTGATTCTTGTCAGGATCCTCCAGGGATTTCGGCGGTATGTGTTCGGACGTTGTTTGTTTCCGACTGTTTTGCTTGTCTAGTCTCAGTTGTGGGGACTAGTGCTATTTTGCCGCGCTTGGAGGAGATTCCTGTTGTGCGTGAATTTCCAGATGTTTTTCCTACTGATCTTCCTGGTGTTCCCCCTGATCATGATGTCGAGTTTGTCATTGATTTGGAGCCGGGTACGCGGCCTATTGCGAAAGCGCCGTACAGAATGGCCCCGCGTGAGCTAGCAGAATTGCGTACACAGCTGGATGACTTATTGACAAAGGGGTTTATCAGGCCAAGTTCATCACCTTAGGGTGCACCAGTGTTATTTGTGAAGAAGAAAGATGGGTTGATGCGGCTTTGCATCGATTACCGGGAGTTGAACAAGGTGACTATTACCCACTGCCAAGAATTGATGATTTGTTTGATCAACTGCGTGGCAGTTCAGTATTTTCGAAGATTGATCTCCGCTCGGGCTATCATCAGCTAAAGGTTCGGGAGTCTGATATTCCGCAGACTGCATTTCGATCAAGACATGGCCATTTTGAATTTCTTATGATGTCGTTTGGTTTGACCAACGCACCATCAGCCTTCATGGATATGATGAACCGGGTGTTCAAGGACTACTTGGATAGGTTTGTGGTGGTTTTTATTGACGACGTTCTTGTCTACTCCCACAGTGCTGAGGAGCATGAACAGCATCTGCGATTGGTATTGGCCACTTTGCGAGACCAAAAGTTGTTCGCCAAGTTAAGCAAATGTGAGTTTTGGTTACCTCAGGTTACATTCCTGGGTCATGTTATTAATCAACATGGAATTTCAGTGGATCCCGAAAAGATTGCTGCAGTCATGGAGTGGAGGAGACCGGAGACACCCAAGGAGATTCAGAGCTTCTTGGGATTGGCCGGCTATTATCGCAGATTTGTAGAAGGTTTTGATACGTTGGCCGCACCTTTGACTCGCTTAACCCAGAATAATGTGGCGTTTGATTGGAATGACAAGTGTGAGGCATCATTCATTGAACTCAAGAATAGGTTATGTATCACTCCTGTGTTGATATTACCGACAGAAGGGATAGATTATGACGTTTTTGTGGATGCGTCGCACGTTGGACTTGGATGTGTTTTAATGCAAGACAAAAAGGTGATTGCGTATGGGTCTCGGCAGTTGAAAAGTCATGAAAAGAACTACCCAACGCATGATTTGGAGTTCGCAGCGGTGATATTTGCATTGAAGTTGTGGAGACACTTACTTTACGGCGCGCAGTGTAAAATCTTTACGGATCATAAAAGTTTGAAGTATGTCTTCACACAAAAGGAACTTAATCTGCGCCAACGGCGATGACTGGAATATGTAGCTGATTATGACAATTGGTATCAGAGCGAGGTTTGCTTGACAATTGGTCGGGCAAACTTTCCTTTTAGTCATTATTAGGCATCATCATATCATACACACACCGAGGTGCCATCAGTATGTCTTGGCCGAAGCACGCACACTACACTCATGGCATGAATAGAAGTATACGGGGCATATTATATAGTATGGGATGCATAATATGTGGTTGTATATGGATCCACCATAGGGGAAACATGTGCGGGTTATGTAGTATGGGATGCATAACCTCACCACATGGATGCGACTAGCACGTTTTATTTTATTCGTTGCATGCAATGCTATGTAGTATGAGATGCATAGCATTGTGATGCGTACGACCGCTCATGGCATGCATTAAGGCCTTTTCTAGAATGCATAGCACAGCATGCATAACATAACATTGCATGAGCACAACGTGCCAAGCTAAAGATCTACATGATGACACCTGTACACACATGGTTTTGGGTCAAACATAGTCATTCATTCATCGGTTAGGCACACGTTAGTGGGATGACGGTGAGTCATCTTTAGGCTAGGCATAACATCATTCTCAAACTCCCAGAGCAAGTTAGCAGTTGATGTTCATATTTATATATGTCTTGTCTGTACAGCGTCGTTATGTGTTGCTTGTTGGGTTGAGTTTGATATCGAGTGAAATGGTTTATAGGATGTCGAAGCGTCCAGTGACAAGGCAGACTCCCCAATCTGAGGGCGAGTCTTCGGGCGCGCAGAGTAATGCTCTGATGGATAGCCTACAACAAAAGTAATGAGGCTTTGACGAGGCAGGTGCAGGAAGTGCAGTCCCAGCTCCAAGTTATGTCATCAGCGATGTCTGGGCTGGCACCAAGAGTGCAAGAGACTGTCAGAGGCCCCACTATTTCTACTCCTTCCGTGGCAGTGATACCCCCAGTTGCGGTTCCTCCTGCGATGACTTTCATCTCGCAGTTTCAGCGACTTGGACCACCTACCTATGATGGAAAAGCGGACTTTGTGATCTTGGATGATTGGGTGATCACATTGGAAGAGATGTTTGTCTATTCTGGTGTTACCGAGGACCAGAAGGTGATGCTTGCCGCCTATCAACTAAAAGGGTTAGCTAAAGGTTGGTGGTTGCGAGAAAAGGAAAGCCTAGGGGCGGGATGTTCATGGGAAGCCCTCAAAGAAATGTTACGGCGCAAGTTTCTACCGTCAGAGGAAAGGGACCGCCTGATGAATGACTTCTTGTACCTGAAGCAGAGGAAACTCACAGTTAGTGAGTATGAAATTGAGTTTATCAAGCTAAGTCGGTTCGCTCCGAGCTTGGTGACTACGGAAGCTGACCGAGTAAAGAGATTTCTTGGCGGACTCCGCAGCGACGTGCAGCAGTTCACAAGTGCTTATGGAGTGACGAGTTAAGAGTGCAAGCATTCCCTAAGAGGCCTCACCGAGTCCCAAAAATTGGACTCCGACTTGCTGGGGAATCGTGCAACTAGGCTACCAAAACAGCCACTCGAAAGCCCGCGTAAAAACCATTCTCGAACAACAGCCAAGGCCAACGTAACACCCATCAAGCGTATGCCATCATTCGACGAAAAATACGGGGCGTTACAGGAAGAGGGGATGTTAGTGATATCTATTGGTGGAGAGGTGGCAGGAGATGTAACTAGAGTAGGAACCTGAGCAGGTTGTTGGGGTTATTGTTGTGGTTGTTGGTTTGGTTGTTGGAGAGGAGGGATGGTGGAAGATGATGGAGGTGTAGGGGGGATCTCTTCAGAAGGGTGGGGAGTGGCTGGATCAGCACTTGTACTTTCAGAAGCTCTGGTGGCAGAGGAGGAAGCCTTAGATGGCTTGGTGATGGTCCTCTCCACCTGCCAAGCAAGGCACAAGTAAGCCTTTTGCTGGCATTAATGAATATGGTCGGGGAGACCAGGGAATCAGCAGCTTTTTCTTTCAAGAAGATCCCCAGGATCCCTCCAAAACTGACTTCCTTTTTATTATTCCTTTTCTTAATAAGATCAAATATGATCTATGCCCAGTTCACCTTTTTCTTATTCACCACTGCACACATAACCAGAAATTGGTGCCTGGTTATATAGTCGTGTGCAGTGTGCTTGCCCAGCAAGACTTTCCCTACTATATTTGCTAAGAATTTAAACTCTGCAGATAGATGTTTCTTCAACAACTTATTTGGGGTTTGTCCAGAATAACCCATTTGACTAATCATCTCATCATACTAATCAGTATCCATGTCTAAATCCTCTTCACCATTACTTATGTCAAATATTTCTGTTAAAATGGCCGGAGTGAGAGAAATGACATTACCCGCGATTGTGCCAGTCATGGTGTTATCATCTGTTGCAGAAGAAGTATATACCCATTCCCTGATTTCTGTGCCGGAGATCTTTGTCCTGGCGGAGAGTAGAGTTTTCAATTTCTGATCTTCAAGAAGTTGTAGGATGTCAAGGTAGATGTGGTCAGAATGTTGGAAGGAGTCGAAATCCACATCGAATCCAGTTTCAAATTTCATTGCTGCAAGGGTTCCCGCTGGAGTCGCCATTTGAGTACCTGCAAGAGAAAAACGGCGATCAATTGCAAAGGAATCTGCAGGTGCGGGACGGAGGTCGAAGAAAACCTAGATATAGGGTTTTCCAAAATATGAATCGACAAACTCCGTTCCACGAAAATTAAAAAATTATTCGATCTGAGGTCGACGAAATAATTTAAAGTTACATAATTCGTCGAGCTCAGTCTGAATATTTGAAGACATTTCGTTGAGCTCCGTTCGATGAAAGTTTTCTGAATCAGATTCGTCGATCTCCGGTCGACTAAAATTGGTTCACTCACAGAGAGTTCGTCGATCTCCGTTCGATGAATATCTCAAGAACTTTCCCAGTTCGTCGAACTCCGTTCGACGAACTGTGAAAAATTCGTCGAGTGCAAACAGAAACTAAACTAAGTCTTTTCCATTGATCATTCCAAGCTGATTTATAAAGAATAAGTGATTTCTCTCATCCAAAGGTTTGGTGAATATATCAGCTCTTTGTAAATTAGTGTAGATATAGACAAGATTAACTTTGTTTTTGTCTACACACTCTCAAATGAAATGATGTCTAATATCTATATGCTTGGTCCTACTATGATGAATTGGATTTTGTGCTATGGCTATTGCACTTGTGTTATCACAAAATAGAGTTGAATTATTTAAGTTGAGAGCATAGTCTAGTAGTTGATTTTGTATCCATAAAATCTGGGAATAGCAACTGCCAGCAGTTATATATTCTACTTCAGCTGTTGATGTAGACACAAATGATTGTTTCTTACAAAACCAAGACACTAATCTCATACCTAAAAACTGGCAAGTTCCTGAAGTACTTTTTCTGTCTACCCTGCATCCTGCAAATTCAGCATCTAAATATCCAGTTAAATCAAATTCTGACTCAGTAGGATAACATAGGCCTAGACTAGGACAACCCTTTATATATCTCAAAATTCTTTTTAAGAAAATTAGTTGAGATTCTTTAGGGTTCACCTGGAACCTAACACAAAGGCATGTGACAAACATGATATCAGGTCTGCTTGCTGTAAGGTATAGTAGGGACCCAACAATGCCCCTATATAGTTTCTGATCCACAAGTTTCCCATGTGCATCAGAGTCTATTACATCATTTGTAGCCATGGGTGTTTTCTTTGCTGAGGCATCAGCCATCCCAAACTTCTTTATAAGATCTTTAGCATATTTAGCTTGGGAGATGAAGATGCCATCAGGGAGCTGCTTCACTTGGAGACCAAGGATGTAGGAGAGCTCACCCATGCTACTCATTTCAAATTTAGAATGCATGAGGTCAGAGAACCTCTTGCATAATTTGGAATCAGTAGACCTAAATATGATGTCATCCACATATATTTGTACTAACAAGGTTTGATCCTTATGATGTCTAGTGAAAAGTATTTTATCTACTACGCCTCTAATGAATTTATGCTCTATCAAAAAGCTAGCTAGGGTCTCATACCAAGCTTTTGGAGCTTGCTTTTGACCATAAAGAGCTTTATGCAATTTAAAAATATGATAAGGATGAGTTGGAGAAACAAAACCTGGAGGTTGTTCAACATAAACCTCTTCTTTCAGTACTCCATTCAAAAATGCAATCTTCACATCCATCTGATACACCTTGAATTTCTTGAAGGCAGCATAGGCCAGAAAGATTCTGATGGTCTCTAAACTTGCAACTGGTGCAAAGGTCTGATCATAATCTATCCGTTCTTCTTATCTGTATCCTTGAGCAACAAGATTAGCCTTGTTCCTCATAATTGTACCTTGGGCATCTAGTTTATTTCTGTATGCCCATTTGGTTCCAATGACTGGGTAGTCTTGGGGTTTTGGAACCAAATCCCAAACTCTACATCTCCCAAATTAATTTAGTTCCTCTTGCATAGCAATGATACAGTGGGGATCCTACTCAGCATCATGTATAGATTGAGGTTCAACCTGAGAGAGAAAACAGACATGCATCAAGTATTGGTTGAGTTGATGCCTTGTCTGTACACCTTTTGATATGTCTCCAATTACTTGGGATCTGGGCTGATCCCTGAGTGTGACAAAGTCAGTTGGTGGAGTTGGTTCTGCAACAGTATTTTGAATTAATTTCTCTTGTGGAATTGAGTTTGCTGTTGGATGAAGTTCAATCACTTCAGTTCCTTCTTCTTCACTTTCTTCTTCATCTTATGGAGAAGGATGTGTTGGAGCCTCTAAGGTGAGGCTTAGTCCATCCAAGTTCTCACACAAGTGAGGTACCTGCAAAGGGTTACTGGTAGAAACTTTTTTCTCCTTGCAAAACATGTTAGCCTCATTAAATGTTACATGTATAGACTCTTCTATTTTTAAAGATGATTTATTGAATACCCTATACGCTTTGCTTACTTGGGAATATCCTAGAAAAATTCCCTCTTCAGCCTTAGCTTCAAACTTTCTAATGTATTTTTTGTTGTTATTATGTATATAACATATACAAACAAATACATTAAAATAGTTGATTTTAGGTTTCTTCCCTTTAAGTAATTCATAGGGAGTCCTATTCTTTAATTTATGTATCAAGCTCCTGTTCAGGACATAGTTTGTTGTGCTTACAGCCTCTGTCCAAAAGGTTAGTGGCATGTAAGCATCTGCCAGTAATGTACCTGCAGCTTCAATTAGGGTCCTGTTTTTCCTTTCAGCTACCCCATTTTGTTGGGGAGTTCTAGGAGCTGAGAAGCAGTGCCTGATACCTTCCTTCTCATAGAACTCATGCATAAGAAGAGACTCAAACTCTGTACCATGATCACTTCTAATTAATGCAACATGAGTAAAGTACTCAATCTGTATGGTCTTGAGAAAATCTGTAAGAACTTTAAAGGTATCTGACTTAGATCTCAGAAAGGACACCCAAGTGAACCTTGAGAAGTCATCTATAATAACTAAAGTGTAGGATTTCCCTCCTAGGCTTTGTACAGCAATGAGTCCAAAGAGATCCATGTGTAACAAATACAAAATCCTAGGTGAATCACTTTTATTTACTGATTTAAATCTAGATTTAGTTTGCTTGCCTAGTTGACAAGCCCTGCAAAGGCCTTCCTTTTTGTAGGGACCAAAAGGTAAACCTCTTATAAGGTTGTCTTTTGATAGCCTAACAATGTTTTTCATGTTAACATGACCTAGCCTTTTATTCCATAATTTATTCTGAGTACTAGCTATGTTGAGTAGGCAGATATCTGAATTGGCAGAATAAAAATTAACTAAGTAGATGTTGCCTTGTCTATTTTCAATTAAAACAATTTGTTTATCTTTATTAGAGATAGTGCAGGAGGTTGAGTTAAAGTGTACCTGATAACCTTCATCACATAATGGACTTATGGAGATGAGGTTATGTTTGAGTCCTCTGACATATGTCACTTTCTTGAAGGTGACAAATCTAATTTTCACTTCTCCATATCCTTCTGACTGGTCACACTTTGAGTCACCAAAGATTACCTTTGGCCCCAGCTTGGACTTATAGTTGATTAAATTGTCCTTGCTTCCAGTCATGTGTTTGGAGCATCCACTGTCCAGGTAAAAATCTGATTAATAACTGGACAACCCTTTATCTGCAGAGAAAACAGTTAGTTGTTCTTAATCCAGGTTACCTTGGGTCCTTTATATTGCTGATATGAAAAACTAGAGATTACAGGGAATTCTGGTTGTCATTTATATCCTAGCGGGTGATATCTTTTAGGTGGAATTATCATATCAGCTAATGGATTAAATGATTTCTTAGATTGATTAGAGTTGCTGTTGCAGTTATAATTTTTGTTAAGTCTTTCTTGGTTCGACGAAATATTGCGAGTTCGTCGACCAGAGTTTGACGAATTGGGATGAGATCGTCGATCTCTGCCTAGAGAATGAACATAGTCATTTTCTGTGCCACACGTTCGACGATCTCTGCTCGACGAACCATACAAATTTCGTCGATCGCAGTTAGACGAATAATTATAGTTTAAGTTTGCGTTCAGAGTTCGTCGACTAGAGTTCGATGAACTGGCCATATTTCGTCGATCTGAGTTTGACGAAATCTGTTGAACTTTGTTTTTACTTGTTTTCTGGTTTCTGTTATTTTGATTTTTAAGGTTTGGTATTTATTCTGTGATTTGTTTATTAGTTATTATCTATTTGCCTTTAGCAGAAACAAACTTGATAGGGGTTGACAAAATATTTTTCTTGAGAATGGGGGGCAAACTTGATGAAGGGCCCAAGCCTAGCTTGCCATTTAATCTAGCATTAACAGTGCTTGTGATAATTTGTTCATTAGCTAAATTTAATTCATCCTTTAACCTATTATTTTAAGAAATAACATTTTCTTGATTTCCTAGTTTTTCCCTATGTGTCTTAATTTGTTTTTCTGAATTTATTAGATCTATGCACATGATTTTAAATTCAGATTTAAATGAATCAGAGTTATAATCAAAAGAAGAAAATACATGGTCAGCTTCAGATTCTGAAGCTTCTTCATTATCAGACTCTTCTTCATCTGATTGGCTCCTGGAAGCATCAATGGCCATAAGGCAAACTTCCTTGGCCCTTACTTCTTCTTCTTCTTTACTGGAGCTGGAGGATGTTGATTCATCTTCAGTTTCACTCCAAGATTCAGCTACAAATCCTTTCTCCTTCTTCTTGTATCTGCTGGAGGAAGGTCTTGAGCTGTGTTGTCTTCTGGTATCCTTCTCTCTTCTCTTATCCTTCTTTTGATTTTTTGGACACTCTGAGATGAAGTGTCCAGGTTTCCTGCAACCAAAGCAAACCACTTATTTAGTGGGGGTTTTATCATACCTTGTTTTGTCATCCATCCTGGATGACTTTCTTCTGAAGTCTTTCCTTGCCAGCTTGTAAAATCTTTTGGCAAGTACACCCATCAGCTCTTCATTTATTGTTGGTGCTTCTGTCTCCTCAGCAGCCTTGAAAGCAATGTTGTGCTCCTTCCTTGCTGGTGGAGGTGTTCTTTGCTCGGCTGCTTCTCTGGATTTAATAAGCTGCTCATAGGACTTTAGCTTTCCCAAAAGAGATTCAGTGAAAATCTCATTCAGGATCCTGGCCTCCTTGATGGGCCAGATCCTTGAATCCCATGAGCTTGGGAAGCACATAAGGATTTTATCATTCACCTCTGTGAGGGTGATATCCTTGTCTAAGGTTTTCAGCTCATTGATGATTGAGCTCAACCTATTATACATGTCTGCTACTGATTCAGCTTCCTCCTTCTTGAAATTTTCATATTGGGATATGAGATTGGATCTCCTATCCTTTCTTTCATCAGCAGATCCAGCCATCATTTGATTGAGGGAATCCCAGATGGCTTTGGCTGATGTGCATTCAGTCACTTTTTGAAAGATGTCATCTGACATTGTTTGGGCCAGAATATTCATGGCCTTGGCATCAGTAATTTTAGCCTTCTTCTGGGCCTTAGTCCACTCAGGTGGTGGAACTGCATTGTTGCCGGATGTTGCTGTAGTGGTGGAGGCAGATGGTTGAGGAGGACCTGTCAAAATGGAATTTAAAATATCCTCATCAATAGAATTCATATATAACTTGATTCTTGTCTTCCAGATGGCAAACCTATTTAGGTTGCAAACTAGAGGTCTGATACTTGCATAGTCTTTGTTCTGCGCCATGTTGTGAGTGAATATCTAATAGAAATGAAAAGATAGATCTAACCCAGCATCTTTGGTTCAAGGGTTAGCTTGTACAACCAAGGGAATCATGCTCTGATACCAATTGAAAGTGAGGGGTTAGATCTGGAATACTCTAGAGGGGCGGGGGGGGGGGGGGGTGAATAAAGTATTTAGGTTTTTATAAAATTTTCTAACTACTTTAATCTAGTCCCAGCGCTGCAGGAATTAAATTAAAGCACAAACACAGTTATCCTAACTAGCACAGCCACAACAAGAAATAAAGAAAAGAGCAACCAGACAATACAAGAAATTTATAGTGGTTCCCCTAAACTTGGTACATCCACTCTTCTACCACCCTGGTAGGAATCCACTCAGATTTTTGATCAGGTGCCTGACACCAATGAGCTTTTGATCAGGTACTCAAAAACCAATCCTCAAGTCTTTTGGTCAGGTGAATTACAACCAGGAATAACTTTTGAAGGGAGTTAAGAACCCTTTTTATAGTGGGGGTGAGAGATTGATTTTGTCTTCTCTTTCTTAATATACAACTAAGAAAACTTTTGTGGATTTGATGTTAGCAAAGGCTCCCCCTGAGATATTGAATGGTTCAGGAAAGATGGAGTTTTGCTTCAGGGTGATAGGCCTTCAGTCTTTCAGCTTTGACCAGACAAAGTATAGGAACTTCTTGACAGATAGAGGATCTGTTGTCCTTTGAAGTGTCCTGGAGTGTAGAAGGAAGAAGACTGTTGATTTTGATTGTTTGTTCTTCTTCTTCAGATTGCTGATATTCTTCTGGTCTAGATCTTGTATACCTGTATCAGCTTTCTATCTCTTTTTGTCTCAGAGTGTTGTCGAGAGAGAGAGGCAGAGAAATCCTTGTTACAGACTAATTGCTCACTTGCTGACTTGCTGATCCTTTTTTCAGGAAAAGAGATAATCTCTTTTATATTTTCCAAATAAGTTTGCTTTTGAAATTTCAAATTCTTCTGCATTCAATGCTGATGACCTGGAGAATGTTTTGCATTGATTGAGTTTCCCCAACTGTCCCATGGAAAAATGACAAGCAATAATCCTGGAGATGACCATAATTAATGCTCCGTATAACGGTAATATTCAGAGAATATTTTATCATTAATTATTCAGGAATTATTACAGTGGGAAAGGGACAGAAGGATGAAATAACCAAGTCTGGATTCATCGAACAAAGAACAGAAATAGTCGAGCTGAGTCCATAGTTCATCGAGCTGAGGAGTTGTGTTCGTCGACCAGATAGCTTCTGTTCGTTGAGCTGAGTTCCAAGATCGTCGAGCTGAGAACAGATAACTGCATTCTCTAGAACCTTGCCTTTTTTTGCACATTAAGTTCATTGAGGTGAGATTTTGACTTCGCCGACCAGAGTTCAGTGAAGTGTTAACTCTTGCCAATGTGGTCTAAGTTCGTCGAGCTGATTCCATAGTTCTTCTTTAACCTGCTCGACACAGCTTCTGTAGAATGTGTCGACACAAGTCCTGTGTGTTGACACAATTGCTTCTTGTCTCGATATAGTTGTTATTTTGATAGAAATCTGGAGTGTGTCGACACAAGTCCTGCGTGTCGATATAATTGATGTTGACAGATGTTCTGTGTGTCGACATAAGTCCTATGTGTCGACATAATCTGGCTTCTGGTGTCGACACAGTTGATGTCGATAGATGTTCTGTGTGTCGACACAAGTCCTGTGTGTCGACACAATCTGGCTTCTGGTGTCGACATAGTTGATGTCGATAGATGTTCTGTGTGTCGACACAAGTCCTGTGTGTCGACACAATCTTGCTTTTGGTGTCGACATAGTTGGTGTCGACAGATGTTCTATGTGTCGACACAAGTCCTGTGTGTTGACACAATCTGGCTTCTGGTGTCGACACAGCATTTTCGAAGTGTCGACACAATTGTTTGAGTCTCTAGCAATCTGTTGAAGGCTGGTCCATGTGATGTTGATTCTAAGGACTTGGCCTAGACTCTAGGACACAACCATGACTCTGGCTATACATGATGGGTCATATCATTCTAACTTAGTGAACCTAGCCCAAATCAAACTAGGGATCCAACATACTTTCTGCGCTCAAGACTCTAGCCGCTGAGTGGCCGGCCCGATTCTTCTAGAGCATCTAGGTTAAGTTCAGACTCAATCCCTCAAAGGTAATTTTATTACAACATGCTTTACTTATTGATTCATGAATATTATCAGATCTGAACTCGTTTGGGTTTTTCTTGTTCTTAATTTCGCTGCGTGCACCAGTGTTGTGTGATCCCCAAAAAACCAACAGTGGTATCAGAGGGAGGTTGCCGATAATATTCATTATTTTATAAGTTGCTAAATCCATGGCGTGTAGATTTGGAGATTTAGAAGTGTTCTAAATGCCCAAATTTAGTCTTGGATCTTCCCAAGAACGCATGCGATTTCTTTGATGTTTACTCCTTAACAGTAACCGTCACTTTCTTGGTTTGTGAAACTAAGCATGTGATATATTTTGAATCTCACATGAAGTGACAAGCTTGTCTACTGTGTAAGTGGAGTTGGTGTTCCTCATGTCCAGTGCATGTAGGTCTGAAGATTTAGAAATGTTCTAAATGTTCAGACTTAGCCCAGTTCATCAAGTTTTGATGATTTTAGTGCACATCTGGGATGCATTTGGATTATGCTTGTTGAATTTTATTTAGCTTGATGTGCACATTGGTTATGTGTTAACCATGATTAAAGAGTTAATCAAGTATCTAAAAATCCCTTAAACAATATTAAGTATTCAGATGTCTTTCGATGGATGACACTCTTCCTGCATCGATCGATGAAGTGTGGGCTTGCCAAATCAAGGTGCATTAATCTATCTTGGTAAGGATACGAGTGGATAATTATGATATCCCACTATCGACATCGGGTCAAGCTTAACTGTGTGATCTCAAAGGTTGAGTTCCCAGAGGTATAGGGTTGGTATGCACCATATGATGGATGCGAATAAAGAGTTATTCACCAGCAATACAGGAATTGCATAGTGATTTAATTGACAAGAGTTACATACCTAAATAGCTGCATTGTGAGAGAATAGTCAAAGCTGACTCATAATGTTAGTGAAATATGAATCATGTCCACTATGAGAGTTACTCGCTAAACTCTTCGAATTGATATCGAGGGTTATCAATTTGATAAAAATAGTGGGAGTTATTTTGATTAAAGTCCAAATCAAAAGAATAAAATTATATTTTTGAAATATAGTACTAATTTACTTTGCTTGTATCTCTGTAGAATTTCCATAGCAAGTAGTTCGCACTCCAGCCAGTCCCTTCGAGCAATCCTTGAGAAGGAAAAGCTAAGCGGGACTAATTATTTGGGCTGGTACAGGAACCTGAGAATTGTTCTCAGGCAAGAGCATAAGCTCTATGTATTGGAAGAGGTATCCCCTGATGAGCCTGCCGGGAATGCATCCCGTGCTGATAAAGATGCTTACAAGAAGTATCTTCATGACTCCTTAGACGTCGAATGTCTCATTCTTGCGACCATGAACTTTGAGCTCCAAAAGCAACACGAGAACATAGGTTGCAAGGAAATTGACGAACATCTTAAGAAAAATGTTTCAAGGGCAAGCTCGTCAAGAGAGATTAGATGTCACTAAGCGTTGTTCCTGTGTAAGATGGGAGCTCGGGACCTAGTAGGGACTCATGTACTCACGATGATTAGGTATATCGAGAACCTTGAAAGATTAGGGTTCCCTCTCAGCCAAGAGTTCGCCACAGTCCTAATCGTGCATCCGTTGTCGGACAGTTATGAACAGTTTGTCTTAAACTATAACATGAATGAAATAGACAAGACACTGCCCGAGATCCTAGGTATGTTGAGAACTTCTGAGATCAACATGAAGAAGGCCAAGCCTTCTATCCCCATATTGATGGTGCATAAAGGCAAGGGCAATGCTAAGGGCTTCAAGAAGACGAAGGTATGACCTAAGTTTGGATTGGATCCCAAGTCTTCTGCACTGAAAAAGAAAGGCTCATGGAAAGAAGGAAAGTGCCACCACTGTGGCAAGGATGGTCAGTGGAGGAGGAATTGTCCTTCAAATATTGAGGGTCTGCAAAAGATGAGGGTGTTGGATCTTACGGTGCTCTTAGAGGGGGGGGGGGGGGTGGGGGTGAATAAGGGTTCTTCTAAATTTTCTTAAACAATTTAAGCAACCTTTACAAATTGAATAACCACAAAATAATAGAAGAGATCAAATGGACACAAGCTAGAAACAACAATGATATATTTCAAAAGAGTTAAAATGAATATAATGTGTCTCTATAGAGCTAGAGACAAAGGCTCATGAAATAAATAATTTGCTAGTGTATTCGCCGGTTCTTCTACCAAGAACCGGCAGGCTAAAGCGTATCTCTCCCTAGATATTGCTACTAGCCTCCCCCTAGATCTAACCTCGATCTAGACGCTGCACACAAGGCAACGATTTCTCCCTAAGCCACACAAGGACTTGGACGCCACTCACAAGGCGGCAATTTTCCCCTAAGCCACACAAGGACATAGACGCCATGCACAAGGCGGCGATTTCCCTTCCGATTACAATGAGAAAATAAATGAAAAATAACTAAAATAAATTGAGCACTTTAGACTAGACACTCCCTTCAAACAAAGCGCTGAAGATGCCGATGAATCCTTGCAAGAGATGCTTTGAATACTTCACACGTGCCGTCAATCTTCCGCGCTATTTGGACTTCTTAGGAGTATAGAGTATCTCTGAGTTCTGGAGCTCTCTGGAACGTCTATGAAGGTAATGAAATTCGTAACTTTCTTAGAAAATGAGAAACTTTTATATTCTGGCGCTATCTCCGGGCGATACTGGGTATCGCCATCTGGCGATAGTGGTAACCGCTGCCACGTGTCCCACGAACTCCTCATTTTCGCATCGCACAAATGTTGAGCGCTGAATCGTGCACTATCACCGTGCAATACCGGATATCGCCATTTGGCGATAGAGAAATAATGGTAGCCACGATTTCGTCGAGCGTCGAGCGGAAATGCGTCGAGTGGCGCTATCGCCTGTGGCGATACTTACTATCGCCTGGCGATATATTTGTGCTGAGTGTCGAGTGTCGAGTGTCGAGTGTCGAGTGGCGCTATCGTATGTAGGCGATACCCACTATCGCCTCGCGATATCTCCCGAGCTCAATTCTGATCCGATTCACCATCAAAAAGATATGAGATATTAACCTGTGTTACCCTCACACCAATAACATCCAAATATCAAATACAAACAAGATTTGTTATTAGTAAACCAGGAAGCGTGGAATGCATGCTCCAACAATCTCCCCCTTTTGATAATAACAAATCCATTAAGAAAGAAATCATGAATGTTAAAAAGGTCCACCCTATTTGAGTATCAAGACGAAACAAGTGTATGTGCACAAAATTGTTATTGGATGAAACACTCCCCCTACATGTGATCTCCACCTAAATGGTAGCATATTAAAAGTCATGTAGTTTAATTAAACAAGGTACGAAATAATTCAAACAAAGAATGGTTTTTCCAAGTGTGAACAAAAGAGATAAGAACAGAGTTCAGTGAATGATTGCTGAACAGAGTTCGATGAATGATTGCTTTTGTAAAGTTTCTCCCCCTTTGGTAGTGTCAAAAGAGATCGAAGAGTACGACAAAAGTAAAAGACGGAAGAAACAAAAAAGAGAGACTCAGAGAGGGTAGGTGAGTAATGTAGTATAAATACAATGAGTAAAGAGTAACTACGACAATGTTCAACAAACTATATCATAAACCCATGTGCTAGTGAAATGGGGGTGGTGTAACAGTTTTCAGTCCAATTCTCATAAGAAGAACGTTTAGAGACGATAATGTTGTGTACATGTGAGGTGGTGTGGCAAAACTAATGCTTAGTCTTACAAAAAAACATGAACATGCGAATGTTAAAAAACAACATAACATAGTGGTCACATGTGGAGCTATACTTGTACCCAAGAGGTCAACACACATAAGAAAGAAATTATTCATGTAAAATTTGCACAAGACACTTTATAATTCTTGCCAAGATGCTCAACCTCACAATGCTCATGAAGACTTATCAGGAGGGTAAGTAGTGCTTGGTGGAGGTTCCTTGTCAGCCCTTTATTATTTGAGTGTTTTTTTTGTTTTTTTGTGTGAACTATCACCAAAGGTTTATACTTTTGGGATGAGACACTTTTGTACTTATATATATATATATATATATATTTGTTGAGCTGAACAAAGGAGTCTGAATTCACTTGTGAGAGCATACAGAATAATTTAATATGATGGTGCATGATACTAAACTCGGATAAAGCAGAAGCTGAAAACATGCATCACAATTGGTTATGGTAAAAACATGCACAATTCACATTTTGTAAGATGGAGGCATACGAAGATTTGCACAACCGTGAGTGAAATAACATTATTATAACTAAAAGATTTCTCATAGTTAGAGGCATGCAAAAACAATTTCACGAGGTGAAGAACACTAGTACTGAAATATATATAACAGATATAAGAGTGGTGAACGAGAGAACCAAGTTAGTATAAAACTCAAAAAAAAAACATTACACTTGGCCTTAAACTGAGTCAGCAAGACAAGTTGAAGAAACAAGAAAATAGCACTAACGCTCGACGATACTGGGTATTGCCGGTCGGCGATAGTGGAAAATTTGTTAAAACTGGCGCATGTAGTCAAAGCCAGCAAAGTGAACCATTTGTCCTGAAGACTGAGTGCGGAACGCGGAGGAGAAGGTGGCGAAACCCTAAACCTAGGTATTAAAACTTGAATGTTTGCTTTGAATCTTTGGTTTTTTATGGAGCTAATTGGAAGAATAGTGTAGTATGTTAGTTTAGAGCAGAAATTTACAGGTTTTCAAGTGTTAAAATTTGGTTTGGGGATCTTGATTTACTAGGGTTGTACGAGTGAAATTTGTGAAAATTTCCTTGAATTTAAGTTGTGAAAAACTGATTTGAAGAACACAAACTTGCAGATCTGGTATTTTGGATGAAGGGGGAAACCAGATCTGTAGTCAGAAATGAAGAAAAAAAGATTTTCCGATATCGCCTGGCGACAGTTGGTGTCGCCGGCTGGAGATAGCCAAAAAAACGTTTCTGTTTCTGAAACAAAAATATTTTATATGCAGAAATGGCTTCCAATTCCAAAGCACGAAGAAGCACAGTGAGTGACTCATATGTATCATATCAAACCTTCCCTGGAATAGAGAACACTAATATAGGGATCGGACGGGTGATTGAATTCGACCCGGCCCGGCATGCACATATTCATGACTTGTTAGCAATGGCTGGAATAATGTCTATTATTATTCCAGACAAATTCTCCTCCGCGCTCATCCGAGAATTTTACAATTACCTCAAAGATCCGCATTTCACGAAATTGAATTGCGGAGTTCGATCAAAAATTCAAGGACAGACAGTAGAAATAACACATTATGACCTCAGAGATGAATTTGGACTAATAGAGCATGACACCACTCTAGACGCCGTAGAGAACTATCAGAAGGAGATGGATTGGATATTATTGAATATGGTTTTGCATGGAAATTCCATCAAAACTCTAATCCAATCAACGACCACCCTGACGGAGGATGCACAGCTAGTGCAAGAAATACTAAGACATACCGTCCTATTGAAATCCGGAGATACACGGAAAATAACGGCTCAACTTAGTTATGTGATGTATATGATTTTGGAGCGAGAGTCATTTGATGTGGCGGATTTTGTCCTCTCAATAGTACGATACTCATTTAGATTGAAAAGTTCTAATTGGAAAAAGTTGAACACCCTACCACTTAGAGCCGCCATCCAACGGATCTTATATAAGAAATATACGTGGATTGACCCCAAATTGTACTTCAATGATTGTATCCCAATGATATATTCGATGAGTGAAACACCTTCCATCAGTTGATCAACACGAGGAGGATCATCAAGGAGGAGTGAACTGGTGTCCACTATCCGAAACCCGCCAATTCCTAGAGGTGGATCGTTCCGAGAAGGGTTAGACGACTTGTGAGAGTCGTTCGAAGAACATAAGAGGGATGTAAAGAAAAACTTTTTGGGAATTCAGAAATTCTTTAAATTTCTGACCAAAAGTTTGAAGTTGAAGCCCACTCCAGCCGAAGCAGCAGAATGGGAAGATCCGTTCATGGAGACGGCCGGTACATCAACCCGCCGAGCACGTCGGATGTGAAGCAGCGAGTACAGTTCGACAGATGATCAAGGAGAGACCAGTGGAGGTGACAACAGAGATTTTTGAAGATTTCTGGAAGGCCGAACATTTTGCCACTATCGCCGGGCGACAGTCACTATCCGCTGCGACAGTGAAATTTTGTTAATTTCCTTAGATTTTGATTTCATGCTGTAATATTATTTATTCTTTAATGGTATGTGGTATTTCTTCTAGAAGAATGCAAGACTTAGTATGGAAAGTTGAAATTGTGGTGTTTCCACTTATGATTTATGGAATGCTTATTTTGGTTTAATGTTCATGATGTTAATAATGGAATTATGTTAATTTTTTGTGTGGCTTGCGATGGTAATTTATTAATTTGACAAGTCTAGAATTCCTAGTTATAAATGTAAGAACGAAAAACGGGAATCTGGAAGTGGTTTAGTGAAAATATCCGCAAGCTGTGAATCGGTGCTTATAAAATTGACTTTAATCGTATTTTGTTTTATGTGATCTCTTATGAAATGGTGACGTACATCAATGTGTTTGGATCTAGAATGATGAACTGGATTATACGTTAAGTAAATTGCACTTTTATTATCACATTTTAATTCAATGGTGTCATGAAATATACCAAAATCTTCTAATGTTTGCTTCATCCACAAAGCTTGTACACAACAACTGCCCAGTGCTATGTACTCGGCCTCAGTGGTAGATAGGGCAACATAATTCTATTTCCTACTCGACCAAGAGATAAGTGAAGGGACAAGAAAATGACTGGTGCCACTGGTGCTTTTACGATCTAATGAACACCCAGTATAATCAGAATCAGAAAAGCCATGTAATATAAATGTATCGTTATGTGGATACCATAATCCTAATTTAGATGTGCCAATAAGATATCTAAAAATGTGTTTAACTGCTTTTAAGTGAGATTCTTTGGGATTAGCTTGAAATCTAGCACATAAACATACAACGAACATAATATCAGGCCTAGAGGCAGTCAAATATAATAGTGATCCTATCATTCCTGTATAAAGTGTTTGATCTATGGATATTTCACTCTCATCTTTTCCTAACTTTAATGAGACACTCATGGGGGTATTTGCTTGTTTTAGATTTTCAAATCCAAATCTTTTTAAAACATCATGAATATATTTAGATTGGCAAACAAAAATTCCATCATGCTTTTGAGTGATTTGAAAACCAAGAAAATAAGTGAGTTCGCATACCATGCTCATTTCAAATTCATTCTTCATAATTTCAATAACACTATCACATAATTTCTCATTTGTGGATCCAAAAATAATATCATCAACATATATTTGTAAAATGATAAGATCATCATGGATATGTTTAACAAATAAAGTACAATCAACACTACCCATTTTATAATCATTTTTAATAAATAAATAGTCAATCTATCATACCATGCTTGGGGTGCTTGTTTCAAACCATACAAGATTTTTTCTAATTTATAAACATGATCAGGAAATCTATCATCAACAAAGCCTGGAGGTTGTTCTACATAAACCTCCTCCTTAATATACCCGTTAAGAAAAGCAGTTTTAACATCTATTTGAAACAATTTAAACTTCTTGAAACTAGCAAATGCAAGAAATATTCTAACTGCTTCTAAACGTATTACAGGTGCAAAAGTTTCATCAAAATCTGTTCCTTCTATTTGTGAATAACCTTTTGCTACGAGTCTAGCTTTGTTCCTAGTGACCCTAGATTCACTATCAAGTTTATTTTTAAAAATCCATTTAACCCCTACAACAGGATGATTTGACAGTCTTTCTACTAACTTCCAAACTTTATTACATTCAAAATTATTAAGCTCGTCATTCATAGATAAAAACTAAGAATTATCTTCTAAAGCAGCTTCAACGCTTTTAGGTTCTATATCAGAAATAAAGCACACATTTGAAAATAACTCTCGTATGGATGAATAAGTACTTACCCCTCTTGATGGTTCTCCAATAACCAAATCTTGGGGATGATCTTTTGAAAATCTTAGTTCGCTTGGAGGCACATATCCTTGCTCTTCTTCTTCTTCTTCTTGTTCGACTCCTTTTTCTTCATCTTTGTCTCTAAGGTTTTCATCGTCATCCACCCTTTGTAGAGGGGAGAGCTCTTCATATTTACCTGTATTATTAGCTTCTACACAAGGAGAAAACTCATCAAATTTAACATGTATTGATTCTTCAACTACTTTTTGTCCTCTTATTGTAAACTCTATAAGATTTACTTGTAGAAGAATAACCAATAAAAATGCCTTCATCACACTTCTCATCAAATTTGCCTAAATTATCCTTAGTGTTCAAAACAAAATATTTACATCCAAAAACTTTAAAATAAGACACATTCGGTTTCTTTTGAAAATATAACTTATAAGGTGTTAATTTTAAGATGGGTCGAAGCATAACACGATTAATAACATAACAAGAAGTACTAACAGCTTCAGCCCAAAATGATCGAGGTAATTTGTATTCCGATAGCATAGTGCGAGCTAGTTCTTGCAAAATTCTATTTTCCCTTTCCACCACACCATTTTGTTGAGGTGTACGAGGAGCAAAAAATTCATGTTTAATTCCTAACTCATTGTGAAAAGAAACAAATTTCTCATTATCAAATTCACCTCCATGATCTGAACGAATGCATTTTATTTTTAAATCTCTTTCATTTTGAACACGCAAACATAATTTGGAAAATTCTAACAATTCATCAGATTTAGACGATAAGAAAATTGTCCTACTAAAACGAGAGAAATCATCAATCAAAACAAAAGTATATTTTCTACCTCCTAGGCTTAGTGTATTAACAGGACCAAACAAATCCATATGTATTAATTCTAAAGGCCTAGTGGTGGAAACGTTATTTTTGCTTTTAAAAGAAGACTCTGTAAATTTTCCTTTTTACATGGTAAGCATAAAGATGATAAATTTCCATGCAAATAAGGTAAACCTTTAACAAGTTTATTTTGGGACAATTTTATGATAAGTTTTGAACTAGAATGTCTAATACGTCTATGCCACAAATCTAATTCCTCATTTTTAGAAATAAAACATTTTAACGAAGAATGTGATAAATCATTAAATCTAATCATGTAAATATTTTGAAATCTAGGAGCGGTAATAACAATATCATTTGTTTTAGAGTTAATAATTTTGCATAGGTTTGAAGATGAATCAAACAAGACATTTAAGCCAATATCACATAGTTGACTTATTGAAATTAAATTATTCTTCAAACCTTTAACATGTAAAACATTTGAGATAGAAAATGATTTGTTACCTACTACTCCAATGCCGATGATTTTCCCCTTTCCGTTGTCGCCAAAAGTAACTACTCCTCCTTTCTTCATCTCCAGGCTAAGGAACTTTGATTTATCGCCCGTCATGTGCTTGGAACACCCTGAGTCCAAGTACCACACGTCTTCTTTGTCCTTAGCCTGCCAACACACCTAGAAAGAAGATGAGAGTAAAGATCCAGCTACCCAAGTGGTTCCTCCCATAGAATAGGTGGAAACCTTAGTCACCCAGATTTGTTTGACTAAGCAGTATCCCGTCTTCTTACAAGTATGTGTTGTGTGACCAAACTTATAACATTTGGCACACTTGATGAAAGAAGTCGATGGGTTTTTCAAAATAAATTTTGACCCTTTGCTGGAAGCTGCAGGGACATGTGATTTATTGTTTTTTTCTTGAAAATTAAATTTTCTGGAATTTTTCTTATCGCCGGCGACAGTGGATGTCGCCGGGCGATAGTGCTCTGGAGAGTATCCAAGTCCGAATTTTCCAGAACCATAGTACTGGTTTCCCAAAATCATATTTAGAGATTTTTAACCCACTCCAAATTTGTTAGTGTCCATTTCTAAATTTCAAACTTGTCCCCTTAATACATTATTTTCGGCAACTATGGTGTCGCAATGGTTAGCGAAGGACTTCTTGCTGCCTTCCACTTGAGATTGAGAGAATTTTAGAGATCTTTTTAAGGCCTATTTCTCTTTTGTAGGAGTTTCAACCCGAGTCTGAGTCTTAGAGAGATCTTTCTCAAGTTCCACTATCTTTGTCAAAGAGGGACAATCCTCTTGACAAGATGCTTTCTCTTTTCCAAGAACTTTTTCTTCATTTTTCAGTTTTTATTTTCTTTAATTAAAACTTTATTTTCAGATTTGATCAACTTAATTTCATGCAATGTTTTATCCAAATACTCACAGGTACTCAAAAATTCCGAATATAAATCATCAAAGGTTTCAGGAGTTACCTCAGTGTCGCTCTGGACACTGCTTCCTTCATCATAAGATGAAGCGCTCTTTCCCATCAAGCACATGTTGGCCTCCTCTTCAGTTTCTGACCCTGAACTGCTCGACTCCTCAGAAGTGGCTTCATCCCATGTTTCAGCCTTTAGAACCTTCTTCATATCTTTCTTTCCATGCCTCTTCTCCTTCAGATCTTTCAGATACTTTGGGCACTTGCTCTTTATGTGACCAATCTTCCTGCAATGATAACATTCAGGTGGTGGTCTATCTTCATCATCCTCTTCTTCAGCTTGGGATTTTCCTTTCCTATTCCCATATTCTTTCTTCTTGAAAAATCTCTTGAAAGAATTTCTTCTTTCGGGATTTCTCATAAACCTCTTGAAATTCTTAACAAACAAACTCTCTTCATCTTCATCATCACTTTCATCAGACTCGCTTTCCTTCTCCTTCTTGGACTTCAACACCAAAGCTTTCTTTCTTAGCTCCAAGCTATATTCTTGTTGTTGAATCCTCAACTCTACTTCATGAGTTTTCAAGTTTCCTATGAGATTCTCAATTTGGAGAGACTTTAGATCGTGTGACTCCGAGATGGTAGTCACTTTAGGATTAAACTTCGGGGGAAGCGATCTAAGTATTTTCCTCACCAAATCTCAATTTGAGAAATTTTTCCCTAGAATCCTCGAGTCATTTACTATCTTGCTAAACCTCGTGTACATTGAGTCTATATCTTCATCAACCTCCATTTTGAACTTCTCGAACTCCGATTCTAGCTGGAAAAACTTCGAGTCCTTTACCTGCTATGTACCCTCATGAGTAACTTCAAGAAGATTCCAAATATCATATGCAGTATCACATGCACAAACACGGTTAAATTCAGTCCTATCTAACACATAGAATAAAGCGTTCATTGCCTTAGCGTTATTTTTACAACGAAGCTTATCAGCTTTGTCCCATTTGTCCTTGGGTTTCTCCATAGAGACACTTCCCACAACAGTTATAAGAGCAGTGTAGCATGTTTCTACCATGCCCCAAACTTCGATATCTAGTGCTATTAGAAAGCATCGCATTTGCGCTTTCCAATAATTATAGTCAGTGCCTGTGAATAAGGGAGGTCTACTAATACCTTGCCCCTCAGAAAACGCATGCATGTTTTGTGCCATTACTCCTAGTGGTGAAACCGTTTTTGGAGTAACCTCCCTCTGATACTAAGTGTTGGATCTTACGGCGCCCTTAGAGGGAGGGTGAATAAGGGTTCTTCTAAATTTTCTTAAAAAATTTAAGCAACCTTTACAAAATGAATAACCACAAAATAATAGAAGAGAGCAAATGGACACAAGCTAGAAACAACAATGATATATTTCAAAAGAGTTAAAATGAATACAATGTGTCTCTATAGAGCTAGAGACAAAGGCTCATGAAATAAATAATTTGCTAGTGTATTCGTCAGTTCTTCTACCAAGAACTGGCAGGCTAAAGCGTATCTCTCCCTAGATCTTGCTACTAGCCTCCCCCTAGATCTAACCCCGATCTAGACGCTGCACACAAGACAACAATTTCTCCCTAAACCACACAAGTACTTGGACGCCACTCACAAGGCGTCGATTTTCCACTAAGCCACACAAGGACCTAGACGCCACGCACAAGGCGGCGATTTCCCTTCCGATTACAATGTGAAAATATATGAAAAATAACAAAACCAAATTGAGCACTTTAGACTAGACACTCCCTTCAAACAAAGCGCTGAAGATGCCGATGAATCCTTGCAAGAGATGCTTTGAATGCTTCGCACGTGCCGTCAATCTTCCGCGCTATTTGGCCATCTTAGGAGTATGGAGTATCTCTGAGTTCTGGAGCTCTCTGGGACGTCTATGAAGGTAAGTGCACTCCAGGTAATGAAATTTGTAACTTTCTCAGAAAATGAGAGACTTTTATATTCTGGCGCTATCGCCGGGCGATACTGGGTATCGCCATCTGGCGATAGCGGTAATCGCTGCCACGTGTCCTACAAACTCCTCATTTTTGCATCACACAAATGTTGAGCGCTGAATCGTGCACTATCGCCGCGCGATACCAGATATCACCATCTGGCGATAGACAAATAATAGTAGCCACGATTTCGTCGAGCGTCGAGCGTCGAGCGTAAATGCGTCAAGTTGTGTTATCGCCTGTGGCGATACCTACTATCGCCTGATGATATCTTTGTGTCGAGTGTCGAGTGTCGAGTGTCGAGTGGCGCTATCGCCTGTAGGTGATACCCACTATCGCCTGGCGATATCTCCCAAGCTCAATTCTGATATGATTCACCATCAAAAAGATATGAGATATTAACCTGTGTTACCTGCACACCAATAACATCCAAATATCAAATACAAACAAGATTTGTTATTAGCAAACCAGGAAGCGTGGAATGCATGCTCCAACAGAGGGGAGGTATGACTTCCGCTTCAGGTATTTATGTTATAAAGATAAACTTTTAAAGATAGCACTTGTTTATTTGCCTTTTACGCATGCATGACAAGGTCTATCATTGACGTACTTGACATTTGGGGCATCACGTACTAAGTTCATTGAAAATAATTTATTAATAGTTTTGGAATTAATATGTGCTAGTCTCTTGTACCATTGGTCACCAGGAGATGTACTATCTTTTGCTAAAAAGTACACTGGTGTAGAAGAGTCTATACAAATAAAATTCAAACAAAATATGTTTCTGCTTCGAGTGCCGGATAGAATCGTTTCCATATTGCCAACAGATTTTATCAAACACTTATCAGCGTGAAACTCAACTATGTATCCTTTATCACAGAGTTGGCTTATGCTTATAAGATTGTATTACAATCCTTCAACATAAGCTACATCTGAAAAAGATACACTACCGTTAGTAATCGTACCGTAGCCTTTAGTGATTCCACGGTCTGAACCTCCAAATATAACCTTTGGTCCATTCAAGACTGGAGAGAATTTATGAAGTAGGCTTCTAGTCTCGGTCATATGCCGATAGCATCCACTATCCAAATACTAGATTGGCGTTTTGGTGGCCTTTGGACATACCTGCAGTAACAATCGGTTTGCCTTAGGAACCCAAATATGTTTGGGTCCTCGGCCTCGGGTTAGAACACTCCCCCTGAAAGATATGGTACCTAAACACCTAGAGGGGGGGTGAATAGGTGACCTAATCCTTTTCTAATTGCCAACATATGGGGTTGCATCACAGATTTCTAAGTAGTCTATTAAACCAGCAATCGAAAAATAGCAACAGTGACAGCACATTTTGCCACAGCACAGCACACAATGATTTATAGTGGTTCCCCAATCTTTGGGCCTTATGGTCTCCTGCTTGACCTTTTGAAATTGTGGTCTGGCAGGGGTAGCATTCTTGAAAGAAGAACCTTCATGATGATGGCAATCACATGATTTATTCTACTGTATTGGCTTTTCCACAACGGGCTTTGCCTTTGGTGCTTTTTGAAGTTATGACCATGATTGAAAGGGCCATAGCTCTGAAGAATCACTTCTTCAGAGGTGCCTTAAAGACACTTTCACCAAATTTTCTGGGGCGAGTCCATCCTTGATAACGGGACTTTGGCTCTACATGGGTAGGCCTAGCAAAGTATCCGCAGGATGAGTCAATATCAAACTCATTTGAAGGAAATATTACCTTTTTGAAAGAGGTCTGATCTTGAGGGGCTTTCCCCTTCTCTTTGGCCAAGGCCTTTTTAGCGGCCTTATTCTTCCGTTGGGCCTTATTTCTCCTAGAAGATTTGCTAGGAGCTTCTTCATGGCCTAATTTAGCACCCTTGGCCTTTGCTGAGAATTCAGCAACGAATGGAAGAACAGTCTTAGGCTTCGAGAAACTTTCAATAAGTTTCCTCTCAGCAGCGAGTTGTTCTTCTAACTCTTTGATGATTTTCTCTTTTAGATCAAGGTGCTCAAGGGCTTTATTTTATTCTTCAATAGAATTATTGAAGTTCTCCTTGAGTGAGTCAGTCTTAGCGACTTCTTCTCTCAAGATGCTCTCTTCAGCTTTTAGAGACTTTATCTCTTTAGCCTGAGTTTTCACGACTCGGCAACATTTGTCGTAAGCCATGATTAACTCCTTGTACTGGGCCATGAGTTTAGAGTCATCGTCAGAAGAGCTGTCCTCACAATCATGCTCAGAAGCTTCAGATTCTGAAAGAGGAGTGTGAGAGTTTACCTTCCCAGTGAACTGGGGCTCTTGTTCGTCATCTGTCTGAGCCATAAGCCAAAAATAGGCTTCTTCTTCTTCACTCAACTCTGATGAGTCAGAGTCACTAAGAGTCTTGCCCTTTTTGGCTATTAAGCTCTTCTCTGTCCTCTTCTTGTTGTATGAGGACTTCTTTTCCTCTCTTCTTCCACCCTCCTTCTTCTTATGGGGGCAGTTAGCAATGAAGTGTCCTGACTTATTACAGCAGTAGCAAATGATGTCAGTAGAAATATGTTTGTTCTGTTTAGGAGTATACCTGTCGAGGCTACTTGAGCCTTTTCTTTAACGATCACCATCACGTCGTGATCTTCTGTAAGAGGCATCCTTGACTTTCCAGTGCTTCTTCTTGTTCAAGAATTTCTTGAACTGTCGTCGGAGTAGTGAGAACTCTCCTTCAGATAACTCAGAGCCTGAGGTACTTGGCTCCGATGTTTCTTCTTCACTTACTTCTTGAGCTGGAGTAGGAGGAACAGCCTTTGACTTCTTTGAGGTTTCTGCCTTTAAAGCAACATACTTCTCTTTGAATGCAGACCTACTCTTCTCTTCTTCATCCTTTCTGGTATTAAGTTGAAGCTCATATGACATAAGCTTCCCGAAGAGATTCTACGGGTCTGTCTCGGCTAGTTTTCCAAACTCCCTGATGACACAGACCTTGTTATCCCATTCCTTAGTTAGGGATATCAAGAACTTGTAATTTAATTCTCCGTTAGTGAAGACTTTGCCATAGACCCTTAGGCCATTTACTATCTTGAAGAAATTCTCAAATGTGTCAGTAATGGTGTCCTTGTTTCCTTGTCAGAAGGATTCATACTTTTGATTTAGAAGGGATCTTCTATCATCCCTCACTTCTTTTGTACCTTCCATCAAGGTAACTTGAGACTACCACATCTCCTTTGCAGACTGGCAGTGGATCAGGTTTTGCAGCATGGAGTCATCGACTGCACTTGCTATAATGTTTTTGGCCTTTTTGTCTAATGACACAAGTGCAATCTCGTTCTTATCTAGATCCATTAGTTTCTTTGGAACTTTCTTGGTTGGATCTATTGTGGAGATTGTCATGGGAATGTAAGGACCTTCTTCAACTATCATGAAGATCCTCGGATCCACAACTTCCATAAAGAATTTGATTCTCTCTTTCCACATGGGAAAGTTATTCTTGGTGCACAAAGGAAGCTTTGCAAAATCTTTAGCCTTGTCCATGTTTGGTAGATCTCAAAAGACAACTATAGAAGGATCTGATCAAGGCGTTGACCTTTTAATGATTAACCTAGCTTTAATACCAATTGAAAGTAATTAGTTGTCTGCCTAAATCACCTAGAGGGGGGTGAATTGGTGAGATGTGCCTTTTTTGCGGAATAAAAAATTAGATCTAAGCACAGAACTATCTACCAATCAATCACATACGAAGCAAGATTTATAGTGGTTCCCCAATATTGGGTACATCCACTTTTCCTCACCGATCTAGCAATAAACTAGACTCGGCTACTCGACTATCTTAGATTGAAAAACCTATCCTACACCTCGGAACAACATTCTTACAATCTCGATCCACAAAGCGGATCTATACTCGGAAGGTGAAACTTCCTATAATCTCGGAGTCAAATGCTCCTACACTTGGAGAAAAATTCTCCTACAAGAATGAAATATAATGAATATAGAGATACAAACAGTGAATCTTTGTCAGATCTGCAAACTATCGGCCTGGATCTTCCTCTTCTAGACTTTTCGGCTTTATTAGAGAAGTGAAGAAAATCTCGGCAAAATCAGATCTGGATCTTCTTGGCTTCACACGATCGAAAAGAAGATGAAGAGTTGTGCGGTAATTTCGATGTATAAAACCGTCTTAGTCTGAATCCTCTAAAATCGAAAACCCTAGCCAGATGAGAATCGGCGGCGGCGGCTTTGCTCTTGGAGAGAGAGAGGAACAGATAGCTTAGAAAATAAATCGGTTGCAAAAACTTCTGATTAATTTTCTTCTTAGGGTTTGTCGGTTTGACAAGACCTTATATAGGATCGGTGATACTCAGTCATAATTAATTCATAATGAGGTACACGTGGACCATTCACGTCAAGGCTCATTAAGGAATCTATTAATCTGGACTTAACGAAATATTTCAGAAAACTGAAGTCACATACTCGAGTGAAGAAATTACTTCTCGAGTACTTTATAGAACTACTCGAGTGAGATGAAGATAACTACTCGAGTACTTAGAGACAGTTACTCGAGTAACCTGAAGAAAACTACTCAAGTATATTCTTGAAGAAAATTGTGAAGTTGATCAGTTACTCGAGTACCAAAAAGACTTACTCGAGTACTTAAGGAATTACACGTGAATTGGAGTTAGACTACTCGAGTACAAGAAATACTACTCGAGTAAATGAGAATAAGCTACTCGAGTGGTAGATGAACTACTCGAGTCAGGGACTTAAAATATTTCCTGAACTGGAATTCTGGGTTACTCGAGTAGTGAAGATGAACTACTCGAGTGAATAAGAACTACTCAAATATATGGAAGTAACAACTCGAGTACTTGACTTAGAGAAATTCTGAGGGAAGAAGTTCTGGTTACTCGAGTATAAATATTGGACTACTCGAGTAGTAAATAAACTACCCGAGTACTTGACTTAACTACTCGAGTAAATAGAAATGACACGAGGTGCAGACTTCTGTAACTCGAGACAGAAAGTATAAACTACTCGAGTACTATAAAGTACTACTCGAGTAATTTACTTAGAATATATCTGGAGAAGAAAATCTGTAAACCCGAGAATAAGATGGAAACTACTCGAGTAGTTGTCTTAACTACTCGAGAGCCATAAATTGACTACTTGGGATCTATCATCCTTACCCGAGTAAGAATAATTTTACTCGAGTATAAACTGAGCTATTCACTCGAGTAGGTATAGAACTACTCGAGTGAAACACTTCGTAAATTTTCTTTGACAGAATTCTCTTCTCTTTGCTGAGACCAGTATCAAGTTTTTCCAATTAGTCCTAGTGCTTAAATATGAATTGTATCCCAATAGAGAAGCTATACATGAGTCAACACCTTGGATCACACAATGAGGGATTACATTGTATAGTTCTGTGTTTGGTGACCCATTGTAGACTGACATTGGTCTACACTTGCCATTAGAGTCCTGCAAACACATAACTTAACCAAAGCATCAAATACAACTTAATTCATCTTAGTTCAAGGGTGACTTCATCAAATCTGGGTTAATGTGGATACAATACCCAACACTTATCTTGTCGGTCATGAGCGATTAGCCATCTTTCTCAGATCGTTCGAACCAATGACGTTGCATTGTCCACCTCTTGCCGCTTGTACAACTTTGACTCACCTGTTTCCAACCAAGACAATGACGTGCGACATCTTATACCATAAAGGGTCTCGAAGGACGCCATTTGAATGATCGCCTGGTATCTATTGTTGTAAGTGAATTCCACCAAACACAGGTGATCTTCCCACTGTGAAGCATGTCTTCCATCGTCCTGTTGACCCTCTCGGTCTGACCATCCGTCTGCCGATGAAAGGCTGTGCTGAAACTCAGCTTTGTTCCCAACATCTGCTGCACCAACCTCCAATCATTGGACGTGGGCCGCCCATCTCGATCACTCACGATGCTGCAGGGCACACCGTGAAGCCGCAATGTTGGGTACATTGGAAAATTTGAACCAGATTTGGAGAAGCCTCACCTAACTCAATGATATTCATCAAGGTGTATTTGATGTTGTGTTGAGTTTGTATGTGCAGGATAATAAAATGAAGAACAAGTTTCTAAGTACAAGTGTCGACACTTGGGAAAAGCTGTGTCAACAATAGAGGCCAGTTTGTGTCGACACACAGGACTTGTGTCGACAAACAGAAAATCTGTCGACAATAATTGTGTCGACACTTGAGAAAAGCTGTGTCGATACCAGAAGCAAGATTGTGTTGACACACAGAACTTGTGTCGACACATGGCAAATCTGTCTACACCAACTTAGTCTGTTGCAACACCTTATTACTGATTTGGGCAAGGATCACTATGTCTCTTAGGAAACCTGTTTTGACCTCATTGTATAGATCTAAAGGTTAATTAGAATTGAGTCTAAGGGTTAGTGCTTAGGTTTGAAAGCTGCCCTCAAGACCAGAGATTTCTGTTTTGGAGACCAAGTCATTTCATCGAGCTCAGTACGACGAATCGTCGAACTCCATTCGATGATTGTTGAGCTCACTTCGACGAATCGTCGAACTTCATTCGACAATATTTGAGCTCAACTTCGACAAGTCGTCGAACTCCATTCGACGATCTTGACTCCAGTTTGATTCTCTATCTCTGAGCTCAGTTCAACAATAGTTGAGCTCAGATCGACGATCTCTGTTTCTGTCTAAGTCCAAATCTCTGAGCTCAGTTCAACGATAGTGGAGCTCAGTTCGACGTTTTTCTGAAGAGTTCAATGTTGTTCAAGATTCAAATTCAGACAGCTGTAGAATTATTGTCAGCATTTAATTCAGAGATCTTGTAGCCATTTTTAATTAATCTGTAGCAAGTTTCAAGGAATTTTCAAGGAATGTTTTGTTGGACTTTCCCCCAGAAGACAAATACAGTTAAGGAAGTAATTAATGACAGGCTAACGGCTATATTGGGAAAAGGATCATTTCTATTCAGATGAAAGGAATAAAAGATATATTCATTCTCTCCAACAAAACATAATAACAACTTCTGCAACAACTCTTACAACAACAATTACACAAGAGAAAGAGAAAGAGTGGCAGACATTCTCAGTCTCAAAGATTTGTACAAGAACACCATCACCAAAGGAGATCAACAAACTGAAATATTCAGATCTCTTTTGATTCAAGTGTTCAAAGGCCATCATCACTCAAGACTCCAGACACCTCACATTTTAGTTGTTGCTGAAATCATCATTTGCTGGAGATCAATTTTCTGAAGGCCTATCACCCTACTGCAAAGCTTCACTTCCTGAACAACTCAAGATCTCAGGGGGAGCTTTGACAACATCCACTATCTTCTCTCTGACTGTTGACAGAGAAGATCATCTCTTTCTCTCTCTCTCTCTCTCTCTCTCTCTGCTGTAAAGGGTTTTTCAAACTCCCTTCAAAAGTTTGTGTTTGGTTTTTGAGCACCTTATCAAAAGCTCATTGGTGGTAAGACACATGATCAAAAAATCTGGTTTGGTTTTTGAGCACCTTATCAAAAGCTCATTGGTGCCCAGGACACCTGATCAACTCATCCTGCAGTGGATTCCTACCTAGGGTGGTAGAAGAGTGGATGTACCCAGGTTGATTGGGGAACCACTATAGCTCCTTGTGTCATCTGGTTGCTTGTCTTTCTTTTTGTTTCTGGCTGTGGTTTGTGACTAGATTGCTCTGTGATTAGATTGCTTTGTAGATTGTGATTGCTCTGTGATTATTCTGTGTTTAGATTTACTTTATTTGATTTGCTTCCTTATTCACATAAGAATACAACAACTGTTGTAAAAAGTTTTTACCAAGCACTATACTCTATTCACCCCCCTCTAGAGTATATCAGATCTAGCTTGCACTTTCAATTGATATCAGAGGGAGGTTGGTTAAACATACCACATCTTCCAGGTTGGTTAAAAATACCACACCTTGGTGGTTGCACAGGCTAACACCTGAACACAAAGATTTCTCTAGTTAGATCTGATTGTTTTGAGTTTGTTGTTAGAATTATTTCTTCACAAATCATGGCCCAAAACAAAGATTATGCTAGCACCAGACCTCCAGTGTGCAATCTATCTAAGTTTGCACTTTAGAAAGCAAGGATTAGACTGTACATGAATTATATTGATGAGGACATTTTTAATTCTGTTTTGACAGTGTGTCCAAGACCTCCAGAGAACACAAGTACAAGTGCTGTTCCACCTCCCTTAGGAACAGATGCTGACATCAAGAAATGGAAAGTTGCAGATGCAAAGGCTATGAACATTCTAGCCCAGACTGTGTTTGATGAGATTTTCCAAAAGGTAGCTGAATGCAACTCAGCAAAGGACATCTGGGATAAGCTATCTGAAATAGTCTCAGGATCTGCTGATGAGAGAAAAGACAGAAGATCTCACCTCATAACCCAATATGAGAACTTCAAGAAAGGAGAAGCTGAGTCAGTAGCTGAAATATATAATAGACCCAGTCTGATAGTCAATGAACTGAAAACTTTGGATAAAGAAATCTCATTGACTGAGCTAAATGATAAAATCCTAATGTGCTTCCCAAGCACTTGGGACTCAAGGATCTGGCCAATCAAGGATGCCAGAAGTCTCAATGAAATCACAACATAAGCTCTCTTGGGCAAGATCAAGTCTTATGAGCTGCTCATCAAAAATAGAGAAGAAGAGCAGAAGGCTGCCTCACCATCCACAAGAAAGGAAAAGTCAATAGCTTTCAAAGCTACTGAAGATCAGCCTGAAGACAAGGTCACAGACAATGATGAGATGCTCTGTCTACTGGCCAAAAGATTTTACAAAATGGCCAGAAAGGACTTCAGGAAGAGATCATACAAAGAGCATGACAAGCCAAGGTATGATAAATCAAATAATAAAGAAATTATTTGCTTTGGCTGCAGGAAACCAGGCCACATTGTTCCTGACTGTCCAGAGAACAAAAACAAGGACAGAAAGGACAAGAAAGAAAGAAGAAAGGACAAGGACTTCAAGAAGAATAGCAATGGAAAACTCTCCTCCAGCAGGAACAAACACACAAGGAAGGGATTTGTTGCTGAATCTTGGAGTGAGACAGAAGAAGAATCTGAAACATCTTCCAGCTCAAGTGATGATGAGGATGATGCTGAAGAAAAGGAATTCTGCATGATGGCTATCAATGCCTCACAACACAATTCTGATGCAGAAGAGTCAGAGTCAGACTCAGAGACTCAACCTGAAGAAGACCAGATAATAGACTAATTTGATTTCAATTCTGAGGACTTTAAGTATGAATTTAAAGCACTATGTTTAGACTTATTAAAATCTGAGAAGGAAATCATTTCTCTTAGAAATCAATTATCTGAACACAGTACCTTAAAGTCAGAAAACCTCAAACTCTCTGAGGAGTTGGAGTGTTGTAGGGAGCAGATAGCTTCACTGAAAGGTGAGCTATCAGAGGCCAAGAAGCTTGAAGAATCCCTCAATGGGAGAAACATCAAGCTAATGGACATCACAAGCACAGTGAACTCTATATTCAATAGTACACTGGGCTTGGGTGCTTCATCTAGCCAACCTATAGTACTAACAACCCTAATTAAATTTATCTCTGATAAAGGGAAGGGAGTTGTAGAGGTAGCTAGGAAAAATTCTGACTTACCCAAGAAAACCAAGGTTCAACAGAAATCGTCGAACGGAGCTAGACGATCGTCGAATGGAGATCAACGATCTCAGGAAAAATCGTCGAACTCAGGTCGACGATCTCTAAACCCTGAACTCTGTCACAGCCGATCGTTTAAATGGAGCTCGACGATCTGACCCAAGATCGTCGAACTCAGCTCCACGATTGTCGAGCAGAGATCAGAGCTTTGAAAACCATTTCAAGGGTAAATCAAAATCCAAACCTAGGGGTCCTTCATCCCAAAGCTTTAACCCTTATACTGAATGGATAATACCTCCAAGGAGATATCATCCTGAAGGTTATAAGAGTCAACCAGGGATGTCATTTATTTCTGAATTTAAAGGTTATCAACCTAGGCCCAAGGTAAACTGGGTCAAAAACAAGTAAATTGCTTTATGTGCAGGCGAAGACCTATGTAACATCAAACCAGCAATGATATTTGGATAGTGGGTGCTCCAAGCACATGACAGGAAGCAAGGACAACTTCACATCCTTTAAAGCCAAGCTTGGACCCAAAGTCATATTTGGTGATTCAAATTTTGGACTGACAAAAGGATATGGTGCAGTTCAGATTGGCACAGTCACATTCAAGAAAGTAGCCTATGTGGAAGGACTGAAGCACAACTTGATCAGCATCAGTCAGCTATGTGATGAAGGCTACCAGGTGACTTTCAGCAAATCCTTATGCAAGATCAAATCGGAGGACAACATAACTGTGTTGACAGGTAGCAGGAAAGGTAACATTTATTTAGTAGACTTTCTTTCAACAGAAGTAGATATTTGCCTATTTAATTCTATTAGTAGACCTAATGAGCTATGACATAAGAGACTAGGGCATATAAACCTTAGAACCATTGCTAGGCTATCCAAGGACAACCTTGTTAGAGGACTACCTTCTGGCCCCTACAAGAAGGAAGGACTCTGCAGGGCTTGTCAATTAGGCAAGCAAACCAAAAATAGTTTCAAGTCACTTAATAAGAGTGATTCACCTAGGATTTTGTATCTGTTACACATGGATCTTTTTGGACCCATTACAGTATAAAGCTTAGGAGGGAAATCTTACACTTTAGTGGTTGTAGATGACTTCTCTAGATTCACATGGGTGTTTTTTCTGAGGAATAAGTCTGATAACTTTAAGTGTTTGATAGAGTTTCTCAAATGCATACAGATTGAGTTCAATACTCACATTGCCCTAATTAGAAGTGATCATGGGACAGAGTTTGATTCTATTCTTATGCAAGAGTTCTGTCAGAATGAAGGGATCAGGCACACTTTCTCAGCTCTTAGAACTCCTCAACAAAATAGGGTAGCTGAAAGGAAAAATAGAACCCTTATTGAATCTGCCACTACATTGTTGTCAGATGCTCACCTTCCTCTATCCTTTTGGGCAGAGGCAGTGAACACCTCCAACTATGTGCTGAACAGAAGTTTAATACATAAATTGAAGGGCAAGACTCCCTATGAATTACTCAAAGGGAAGAAACCTAAAGTAGATTATTTTAGAATTTTTGGTTGTATCTGTTATATTCACAATAATGACAAGAAGTACTTAGCAAAATTTCAAGCTAAAGCTGATGAAGGAGTGTTTCTGGGATACTCCATGATCAGTAAGGCTTATAGGGTATATAATAAATTAACTCTCAAAATTGAAGAATCTGTTCATATATCTTTTAATGAAACTAACATGTCTTTCAAGGAGAAGAATACTTCTACCATAGAACCTTTACAGGTACACTCTCTTGCAGAAGAATTGAACATGTTACAAATCTTTCAAAAAGGGGAAAGCAGTGAAGATGAAGAAGACATTCAACATCTTGAAGAGAAACTTCTTGAAGAGCCAGTTGTTGTACCACTAGAGGAAACAACAACACAGGTTGGTGAACAATCGACACCTCCTGTTGATTTAGTAACATCAAGAGACCATCCAATCTCCCAAGTGATTGGAGACATCTCAACTAGTGTGTAAACCAGAAATCAGGTCAACCAAAACCTGATGCACACTTGCTTCCTTTCTCAAATTGAACCTTAATCCATTCAAGATGCTGAGCAAGATCCACACTGGATCATTGCAATGCAAGAAGAGTTGCATCAATTTGAAAGGAACAAAGTTTGGGAACTAGTACCAAGGCCTAAGAATCACTCCATTGTTGGAACAAAGTGGGTGTTTAGAAACAAATTGGATGATCAAGGAGAAATTGTAAGGAATAAGGCAAGGCTAGTTGCTCAAGGGTACTCTCAAGAAGAAGGAATAGATTATGAACAGACTTTTGCACCAGTTGTAAGGTTGGAGGCTATAAGAATCTTCTTAGCATATGTAGCACACAAATGTTTCAAAGTATACCAGATGGATGTAAAGAGTGTTTTTCTTAATGGAGACATCAAAGAAGAAGTCAATGTCAGACAACCTACATGTTTTATCTCTTCAACTCATCCTGATTATGTTTTCAAACTGCATAAAGCATTATATGTTCTAAAGCAAGTTCCTAGAGCATGGTATGAGACCCTAGCATGCTTTCTCCTGAAAAATGAATTTATAAGGGGTAGAGTAGACCAAACTCTTTTTATTAGAACCCATAAGTCCCATACCCTACTAGTACAAATCTATGTGGATGATATTATCTTTGGTTCTACTGATTCAAATTTGTGCAGAAGGTTCTCCAATCTAATGCATTCTTAATTTGAAATGAGTAGCATGGGTGAGCTATCCTTCTTTCTAGGATTGTAAATCAAGCAACATGCTGAAGGCTTATTTATTTCTCAATCCAAGTATGCAAAAGAATTGGTTAAGAAATTTGGTATGTCTGAAGTATCATGCATGAAAACACCTATGCCTACTAATGCTGTATTAGATGCTGATGAACATGGGAAACCTGTTGATCAGACAACATATAGAGCAATGATTGGCTCTTTACTGTACCTTACAGCTAGTAGACCTGACATAATGTTTGCTACATGCATATGTGCTAGATTCCAAGTGAGCCCTAGAGAGTCACACCTAACCTTAGTAAAACGGATTCTCAGGTATGTAAAAAGTTGTCCAAATCTAGGTCTCTGGTATCCAAAAGATTCAGTATTTGACTTAATTGGATTTTCTGATGCTGATTATGTTGGATGCAAAATAGACAGGAAAAGCACCAGTGGAACTTGTCAGTTTCTTGGTGACAGACTTGTCTCCTGGTTTTGCAAGAAACAAACATCTGTGTCAACTTCAACTGCTGAAGCTGAATATATGGCTGCAGGTAGTTGTTGTTCACAAATCTTGTGGATTCAAAACCAACTCCTAGACTATGGCTACAACTTAGAGAAGTCAAAAATATTTTGTGATAATACTAGTGCTATTTCTATAGCCCAAAATCCAGTCCTCCATAGTAGGACAAAACACATAGAAATTAGGCATCACTTTCTAAGGGATAATGTTGAGAAAAATAAAATTGAACTTCAATATATCCCAACTGATTTGCAAAGGGGAGATATTTTCACCAAACCCTTGGATGAAAAGAAACACACCTTCTTCCTGAATCAGTTAGGAATGTTAGATGGAGGAAGTCTAAAATAAGTTCCAAGATTTTAAAACTCTAAAAATTGACCAAGACTAGACAAACTTCTTGATTTTTCTAGTGTCTAGAGTGTTTCTGGTCTCTGAACTGCGCTCGACGATTTTCCCCTAGATCGTCGAACGAAGATCGACGCTTTCCGAAATCGTCGACCAGAGTTCAGCGCTTCTCAGATAGTGCTCAACTATCTCTCCAGGTCAGCGATCGTCGAACGAAGCTCGACGATTTTGTTTTCTGAACTATCATCGAATGGAGCTCGACGCTCTCCAATATCGTCAAACGGAGATCGACGATGTTGATGACCTTTCAGTTTCCTTTAGAAGCCCCGATCGTCGAACGGAGTTCAACGATCTTTCCTTTTCTGCGTCGAACCCTAATATAAAATTCATTTTTCGGCTGTCGTTCTCCTTTTGCGCTTTCATTCTCTCTGCAAATTTTCTCTTTCCCTCCAAACTTCTCTACACTTTGTCGTTTGGTTGTTTATTTTTCTTGCAGGAATCAATGGCCGTCTCAGTTGCAGTCCTGGCCGCAATGAAATTTGATGCAGGTTTTGACATCGACATGGACTCGTTCAATAACAACGATCAAATTTTCCAAGATATTCTGGAACTTTTCAAGGAACAACAGCTAGTTACCATCATGACTACCAGGATCAAGTTAGCTGCCAATGAAATCAAGGAATGGGTGTATACTGCCCACACTCAGGATCAGAATACAGTTGTTGGAACAATTTCAGGAACCCAGGTATATCTAACACCTGCTGCCCTGACAGAGATCTTTCAATTAAATTCTGGAGAGGATTCTACTGAGATGTCTGGAGAAGAATTTTCTGATATGCTTAATAGAATGGGTCATTCAGATGCAAACCCTAGCAAACTCCTGAAGAAAAACCTATCTGTTGAGTACAGATTCCTACCTGATGTGGTTGGAAAAGTCTTGTTGGCCAAACACTCAGCCCATGATACCATCTCCAGGTATCAGCTATGTTTAATGGGTGCTCTTGTAGATAAAAAACAATTGAACTGGGGAGAAGTTTTCTTTGACTTGATTAAGAAGAAGATCAACAAAAATTTTGTTAACTTTGGAAGGATATTAGGGTTGTTTCTTCAGAACAGATGCCCTGCACTGCTAGTTTCAAATGGGATGCACATCAATGCCTCCAAGAGGCTCTCCTGTGCCCTGTTTGGAAAGTGGGACAGGAAAATTATGAAGCCCAGCAGGCTCTCTGCAAGTGCAACTTCAGGCACAAGGACTATTGCAGTCTCTTCCCCTCAAGTCTCTGCCCCTGCAGAAGACTTGCCTGCTTCTTCTCCTCCTCCTCCACCTCCTGTTTCATCTACACCAGTCACATCCACAATCACCATTTCCACCCCATCTCCAACTTCAATCCATTCTCCAACACCACAATTCACAGAAGAAGTCTTCCATCCTCTACATCAATATCCTCACCTAGAGATTGACTCATCATCCCACATTTCATCCTTCAATCTTATAGATGATTCCTTTATGGATGATTCTCCCTCATCCCCTCCTGATCCACCATCTTCATCCACATATCAACAATTGCTTCAAGATATCATTGCACAACCCTCCTTCACACCCTCTATTTCAACCCCATTATCTTCAATTTCCACAATCCCCATATCTCAACCTTCATTTCCACCATCCACCAGCTCTCCACCCACATCTCCAGCTGCTCCACCTTCAGTCCCTACCTCTGCTCAAATCCCTCTTGAGCATGTAGATCTTCCAGTTCTAGCAGACAAACTCTATGAGCTGATAGCTCCCAGGCTATCACTCTTGTTGGAGACCTCCTTGGCTCCACTTCTCAAGTCAGTTGCAGACCTGTCTGCCAGGCTCTCCTCTCTCATTCCTCCTCTGTCAATCCCTTTATCTAGGTGCCTTGATCCAGTCCTGACTGAATCTAGGCAGGGGGAGATGCCTCATGAAGTGGAAAGATTGCCTGCTACTGCTGTATCTTCAATCCAAGCTCAAGCTTCAATACCTCCAGTTGCAGTTATCACAGTGGACCTCAGGTCACTGTTATCAATTTTTGATTCTATTTATTTCAGCTGTCTTCCAGAGCATACTGCAGTCCAGCCATCTGAAGATCTCTCTAAGGCCATTGTGCCTATTTCAAGCTGTGAAACCAGTATAATACATTCTTTTGTAAAGTCCCTTTCTGCTGCTGCTCCTTCAGTTTCTGTTGAAAGTACTGATATTGTTGATATTACTATTAATTCTGATGTTTTTATATCTGACGATATACATATGATAAAGGCATTTGACTTTGAGCCTACTGTTACTACTGATGTTATTTCTGTTACTGAAACTGTTGTATCTGAAAGTATTGTATCTGAAACTGCTGAAACTGTTATATCTGAATCTGCTGCCCCAGCTACTGCTGCCATGACCTCTTCTGCCAGTACTATTTCTACTTCTCTTCCTGCTGTTGCTGTTACTATTGCTGTCACTGCTGTTACATCTGCTCAATCACAACAACAGATAGACTATCTCAAAAGGATTGATGCATTATATGATGATCAAAGCTTAGAAAGTGATCAGTTCAGGACTGACTCAGATGATTCTTCTGCTACTATAGCAAGGAAAAGAAAGGCCAGAAGCAAAGCAATAAAAAGAGTTCCTCCAGCAAAAGTCAAAGATACCAATGATATTCCTTACTACATTCTGCATAACTGTCCTATCACAGAACATTGGATGCAATATTACAAAAATCAACTAAAGGCTATGAAGAAGAAGAGGAAGTATGACAAAGGATCAACCCAGTTCAATCATCCTCCTCCTCCTCCTCCTTCACCAGGTGCAGGTGCAAGTGGAAGCTCTGCATCTCAACCCTCTGCCAGAAGCCAATCCTCTTATCAACCTCAAGGTAGATCTCAATATAGAGGAAGCCAATCTAGAGTCTATCAGTCAAGGAGAGGAAATTACAGAGGAAATCAAAGAGAATTTCAAGTTTATTCCAAAGGACATTCCAAGAAACACCCTTATTCAAGGGAAGGACAAGCTTCCACTGATACTACTTCAGGTTCCTTTCCTTACAAGCTGAAAGACTTAGTCCCATCCAGAGCTCCTACAGACAATGCTTCAAATAGATATGAGCCTCCAGTTCCCTTTGAGGATCCTGAAAACAATCCAACCTCATGGACAACCAGGATGAAGGAATTGGCTGCTTTAGATCAGATTAAGAAAGCCAGAGAACAAGGCAAAAACACTTCCAGTATCACTACCTTATCAGATCAAAGGAGGAAGGAACTTGAAAGATATTCTTCCAGCAAGTTCTTTGATTCTGAAAGCTACATGAAGCTGTATCCAGAGGCTGTAGTGCCCAGGCCTAAGCAATAAACCTCTTTAGGTGCAGCTGATGATAGGAGATCTAAAAAGGAAGCTCTCAATCCAAACAGAAAAATAGTCCTTCTAAAGTGAAAGATATAGTACCTAAACACCTAGGGGGGGGGGTGAATAGGTGACCAAATTCTTTTTAACTTTTTATGGCAGCAATCAGTTTTTAACACAGATTTCTATCTACTATATCACAGCACATATGCAACAATCACAACCAACAACAAACACACAGTAGACACAGAGTTTTATAGTGGTTCCCCAAGCTTTGGGTACATCCACTTTCCCCCTTCACCTATCTAGAGTGTACTAGATTCGGCCAAACTCCTCCACTATCTCAGAACCCAAAACAGGCTTCGACACCTCAGGCCCAAGGCCCTACAACTCAGCTTTTCCACAAAGCCTACACTCAGCCACAAAGGCCTACACTCAGCCACAAAGTCCTACACTCAGCCACCAAGGCCTACACTCAGCCACCAAGGCCTACACTCAGAGATTTAACTCTCCTACCCTCAGCCTTTATAATTATAGGCTTACAATCTCAGATCCCTAAGGATCCTACAAGTTATAATGAATACAAAATGTATAAACTCAACAACTTAGATGAAAGAGAGATAAGTTGTGAGATTCTTGATGAGTTCTTGGAAGAACTCAGCTGAAATCAATCTGACTTGGCTTTCTTCAAAGCTTCTTGAAAGTAGAACACAATAAGACTGATTCCTCTGTAGTTGATCCTTGATCTCTGCTTCTTAAGATTCAGACCAATCTGAATCCTTCTTCTCAGCTGGGTTCCAACAGCTGATTTCTTGGATGGAGCTCTCTCTCTCCAACTTCTTAGATCTTCACTTGATAGCTAGATCTTCTTTAAATCTGAACTTGGACTTTTGTTCAATCAATCTCAACAACAACTTCTGTAGACTGTATAAGCCTATTTATAGGCCTTCTTCATGGTAACCGAACTGGTCCGGTTCATAACTGTCTTCTGACAACTCTGACAGGTGCAGTAGACCGGCTGGAATGGCAACTGTCAAGTCATCCAGTCAGTTCTTGAAAATTCTGTAACTGTCTAGAAGTGTCGAGACTATCTGTCTTTAAGTGTCGACACTTATAGACCAAGTGTCGACACAAGTTGTCTAAGTGTCGACACTAGTCTACAAGGTGTCGACACAACTCCTTGTGTTGTAGTTCTTATATCTCGACACTGTTTCTTCTTCATGTGTCGACACTGATAATGTGTGTCGACACAAGTCCTTGTACTTCAGTATTTTGCTGAATTCTTCTTAGTGTCGACACATCTCCTTTGTGTCGACACATCTTCATGTGTTGAAACTGTTAAGTGTCGACACTGCTTCTTGGTGTCGACACATGTCTTCAGTGTTGATACTTGTTGAGTGTCGACACATTGCTCTGGGTGTCGACACTTTCTTCTTCTGTCGAGACTCTAGCTGAGTGTCGACACATTCCCTTACTGTCGACACTTGTACTTAGAATATTTTGTTGAACTTTGCTGTTCTTTGCTAAGTGTTGAGTCTTCAGCTAAGTGTCGACACATTGTTCTGGGTGTCGACACTTACTTCAAGTGTTGACTCTTCTGCTGTGTGTTGACACATTGTTCTGGGTGTCGACACTTGTACTTAGTCTCTGCTAGCTTTTGCTGAGTGTCGACACAGCCTCCAAGTGTCGACACTTTCTGATGTAGACACAGTTTCACTGGGTGTCGACACAACTGCTAAGTGTCGACACTGCTTCACTGACTTTTCTTCATTGAGTGTCGACATAGCTCCTTGTGTCGACACTTTCTGTCTAGTGTCGACTCAGCATCCCTGGTGTCGACATAATAACTCTAAGTGTCGACACTGCTTGCCTGGGTGTCGACACAAGTCTTCTTAAGTGTCGACACTTTCCCTCTGGGTGTCGACACATGGACTTAGAAACTTTTTCATCATTTCCTGCAAATACTTAACCTGCACATGTAACTCAAAATACATCAAATACATTTTGATGTATATCATTGAGTTGGGTGAGGCTTCTTCAAATCAGGTACATTTAAACCAATGTACCCAACAATCTCCCCCTATTTGGAGAAGTCATAACCCTTAGTCAATGATATACACCATTCATAATTAAGTTACAAAATGATGTAAAGCAGGATTATATATAGCAGGGTAATCATAAACATGTATCAATCAAACATGTATACATAGACATCATCACAGAACAATTATGAAACAAATTTATTACACAACAAATTTATCACACAAAACATTGTTCCAATACTTTGTCATATACAAAATTCTAAAGTTTACAGAATGTTTTATATCAAAAGAATACATAGTAAACTTAAGAAATTTTCTAAGCTATTTCTGTTCAGCCTCCTTAATGACTATTCCTTTTCCAGCTTGAACTCTGGCTTGAACAGGAGCTTCAGCAATTTCAGCATCAGCAGGCTTCTTGCCTTTCAGATCTTTCTTCTTAAGTTCCTCAGCTTTAATCGTTTGTCTCTCAAAATAATGATAAGGCTTGGGAAAGTACTTGCTAGGCTCCAGAGCAGTAGGAGGTAGCTTTCCCATCTTGGCCTTCCTTCTATATTGAACTATGGCCTCCTGCCTTGATTCATGTTTCCTCCATTCAGTTTCAGAAAACCACTTATTCCTGTCTTGAATGTTATCTTTGGCAGCTTTCTAGGCAGTCAATATAATGTTCCTTGAGGTAGGGCTCCACTGCTCAAAGTCTGGTCTTTGTTCAGCTTGTTCCCTAAACCTCTTCTTAGACAATCTAGTCTCTTCTTCTTTCTGCAGTGCTTCTTGCATAGCTTCAGATATAGGCTGAACAACTTTCTCAATAATGACATTGTCTTTACCCCCAGGTGGGCTATACATGGACTGTATGTCAGCATGAATCATGTCAAAATCTGGAGGAGGGTAGATAACTTGAGCCACTTCAGGTTGCTCCCCTCCTAGATATGCAGGATGAATTCCAGATTCAGCAACATTGTCATCATCACAAAGAGGAGGATAACCCAGTGTAGCTCTGATGGAATTAGATATCCACTTGGCATGATCAGAGCTAGCTTTGACTAAAACCCTCTCCCCCTTTATGACTTCTCGTTCTATATGATCTCTCACATCATCTTTTTGAAATCTTACTTGATTATCCAAATAATTAACTCCATCTTTGAAGAAAGGTTTTAACCTTTGGAGTTTGTCAGTTATCAACTTTTGAGAATCTTGGATGGAAGTCTTAAGAGCAGTGATTTCTTCTAGGAATACTTTGTCAAAATCTGCCTTTGCTATAGCTGGAGTCTGCCCTGCAGCTAGATTCTTCAGTTCTGTGACTATTGCATTGTGAGATGTAGTAAGGTTGTCATTCATTCTTATCTGATTTTCAAGAACATAACCTTGCTTCAAAGCCATGTCATCCACTTGTGCTTTTATCTTCTCCTGGTGTGTAGCCAAGTACACCACTGCATTTCCACCCTTGTGGAAACATTCAGTCATCTCCTTTTTATTTTGGTTCATTTCAAACATGATAGATTTTATGTCCTGGGCTAGATCAAATTGGAGAGACTTCTGCCCTTCATCCACATACTTCTCTATGGCCTGCCTTTGCTCATCAAGTTTAATCTGCATAGCAACCATCAGTGCACTATAATCAACAGTTGGTGCTGGCAGTGATATAGGCTGTGGTGCAATAGATTGTAAGGCCTTCTTATAACTCTGACTCCTTCTCTTGAATACATAAATTTTCTGTTTCTTTGCCCTTGCAGCATCCTCATCTTCAGAAGCTGAGGAGCTGACTATATCTACCCTTTCCTTTGGTAGTTCTTCAACAGGTTGGGGCTTGTCAGTCTCATGCCTTACAAGCTCTTCAACAAATAATACTTGCTCCCCCTCAAGTGGAGCATTCTCCTTTTCAGCAGTAGCAGTGTCCTTGTCAAAATCTTGTTGATCCAGATTTAGGAATAAATCTTCCATTATAAATTCTTGGGGTGAATGAGCTGGAGAAAGTCTTGGCTCTTCAACCACTGGATCAGGAACTACAACTTCAACAGATGTGTCTTCCATGACAGCATCTGGGACTTGGCTATCCAGCTGAGTTTGCTGATGAACATCAGACAAATCAGTATCCTCTATAGGAAAATCTAAAGCATTTAGTTCAGTGATTACCTCTAGTATTGTGTTGGTTGTCTGTTCACTTTCTAGTGTAGTTGGTTGTTCTACAACTAGAGACTCCCCCTGGATGTGATCCTTGTGTATGGGGCTAGCTTGAGGTAGCTCCCCCTGGATCTCAGCAACATCTTGAGGAGCTGGAGATTTTACAGCAGGTCCTTCTTCATTCTCATCTGGTGTGAAGACAACTTGTTCTTCACTGTCAGAGCTGCTAGTGGACACTTGAGCCACTGGAGCAGTTTTCCTCTTCTTCTTTGGAGGTGATACTTTCTCAGGAACTATCTTCTCAGGGGTTGGCATCTCCTTAGTCAACACCTTGTCCCACCTGGAGAATATCCTCAAATCTATTTTCCTCATATGATTTATTTTACTTCCAGCAGCCTGACCCATAACTTCAGGTATAGCACCAGCAAGGTAAAGACTTAAAATTCTGCCCAGGTTGGGCTTCTTCAGGCTTTCCTTGATTTTCTCAAACATTATAACAGACCAGTCAGTGTTCAAAGTGAAGATAATTCTGGTCATAATGCTGAACATAGAGGCAGATACCCTATCATGCCCTCCTGGCTTGCTTAATATTACCTTTCCAACAATTTCAGAAGAGGAATTTCCCTTGGCTGTTCATGCCCTTTCTAAGAAACACTGATCCAATCTTCATCTTAGAATCCAGACCACACCAGGTTAGAGCTTCCCTGGTCTTTGAAGCAGTAACCTCATCTTCCTCTTTAGTTCTTGGCAACTGAAGGATCTTCCTCAAGCTCTTAGGTGATACCTTCACCTTCTCACCATGAACCCTGAATTTGATCTTGATTCCGGTTTCGTCTACCTTAGCTCCATTGAGGAATTCCAGTACCTCTTTCTTCCAGATTTTAGTAGGTTCAGAAACAAGATATTCTAACCCTGAGTCTGCTACTAGGGTTACTACAGTCTTGATTTCCTGGTCAGCATCCCCAAATGCGTCGCGCACCAGTTCGTATCCTTCGTTGACGTTCTCCTCAAGCTTTGGCGCCATTAGGGTTTGAAGAATTTGTCTTAAGAGAAGAGAGGTGTCGACACAGTAGTTTGGTCTCGAAAGTTTTGAAAGCGTGTCGACAAACTAAGGCAAAATCCTATTTATACCTTTCTAGGTTTGAAGATGAAAAGGCGGGCAGCTAACTTAAATTGTGTCGACACAGACAATAAGTGTCGACACAGACTTATAATGTCTCGACACATATGTGTCGACACAAGTTTAGTCAACAGATTATATGTGTCGACACTTGTTTATGTGTCGACACCACTTAACTCGACACATAGTCGAGACTTTACTTAGAGAATTCTGAGTAAAAACTAAGTGTCGACACCACCTTGGTTGTGTCGACACTTACTTGTCATGTGTTGACACTAATATTCTGAAGCGTCGACAACAACTTCCTAGATGTGTCGACACCTTTTCCCTGAAGTGTCGACACCAATTTTCTGTGTCGACACAGATATCTCTGTGTGTCGACACCTTTTTACTTAGCCAATTTCCAATACTATAAACTTACTCTAAGTTTATCATTCCTAGTTCAATTTTAAACCTATTGAACTTAGCTTCTTCTAGGGGCTTAGTATACATATCAGCTAATTGATTATCAGTTTTAACATATTCCAGTAAAATATCTTCTCTTTCTACATGCTCCCTAAGAAAATGATATTTTATTTCAATATGTTTTGTTCTACTATGGGAAACAGGATTATGTGCAATTGAAATAGCACTAGTAGAATCACAGAAGAGTGGAGTTCTACTTACCTGAAATCCATAGTCCTCAAGCTGATGTTGTATCCACAGAAGTTGAGCACAACAACTTCCTGCAGCCACATATTCTGACTCTGCAGTGGAGATAGCCACACTTGTTTGCTTTTTGCTACTCCATGAAATTAGTCTCCCACCTAGGAATTGACAGGTTCCAGTAGTGATTTTTCTGTCTTCTTTGCATCCTGCAAAGTCTGTATCTGAATAACCTGTTAGATCAAAATCCCCATTCCTAGGGTACCAGAGGCCTAGATAAGGAGTGCCCTTTAGATATCTCAATATTCTTTTGACTGCTGTCAAATGAGACTCTTTAGGGCAGGCTTGATACCTTGCACAGACACATGTAGCATACATGATATCTGGTCTACTTGCAGTCAAGTATAATAGGGAGCCAACTATTCCTCTATACAAGGTTTCATCTACAGGCTTCCCTGCATCATCCTTGCTAAGAGACATACTTGACCCCATAGGAGTCTTCATGGTACTGGATGAATCCATACCATACTTCCTTATGAGTTCTAGGGTGAACTTTGACTGGCATATGGATAAACCACTCTTAGTCTGTCTTACTTGAAGACCCAAGAAGAACTTTAGCTCTCCCATACTACTCATCTCAAATTGACTTTGCATTAGTTTTGCAAACTTTTTGCAAAGACTACTTTCAGTAGACCCAAATATAATGTCATCTACATATATTTGGACAAGTATTACTTTGCCTCTAGATTCCCTAAGGAATAGAGTCTTATCTATTTTCCCCCTTGAGAACTTGTTCTCAATGAGGAAATTAGATAGGGTTTCATACCAAGCCCTAGGGGCTTGCTTTAACCCATATAAAGCTTTCCTAAGTCTATAGACATGATTAGGTAGAGTAGAATCAACAAAACCTGAGGGTTGTTCCACATAGACTTCTTCTTTAAGATTACCATTTAGAAATGCTGACTTGACATCCATTTGGTAAACTTTGAAACCTTGATAAGTTGCATAGGCCAGGAACATCCTTATGGCTTCCAGTCTGGCTACTGGAGCAAAGGTTTGATCAAAGTCAATACCTTCTTCCTGCCTAAATCCTTTAGCAACTAATCTTGCTTTATTCTTAATGATGACTCCTTGTTCATCCATCTTGTTCCTATAGATCCACTTGGTTCCAATTATATTGTGGTCTTTAGGTTTAGGAACAAGCTCCCAGACCTTGCATCTCTTGAACTGATTGAGTTCTTCTTGCATTGCTTCAATCCAAAGAGGGTCTTTGATGGCTTCTTCAAACTTCTTAGGTTCAACTTGGGATAGAAAACTGGAGTAGATTGCTGCATTCAGGTTTCTGCTGCTTGTTTGTACCCCTTGTCTTGGATCTCCAATAATCTGCTCTACTGGATGATCTCTAAGATGCCTATTGGCTGGAGGCATCCTGACTTCTGGTTGAACCTCTTCAGTTTCATCATCTTGCTGTACTCCTTGTACTTCTTCTGCATTTGGTACATGTAGTACTCCCCCTGGACAACAGCCACTGTCTTCTACTTGCTGTCTTGCAGTAGATTCTTCTTCTAGAGTGAGCTTGTCCATCTTCTTTGTTAAACCTGTGGGGCTGCATACAATACTAGACAACTCATTGTTAATAAGCCTAGTTTCATCAAATACTACATGTACAGTCTCTTCTACAACTTGAGTAGATAAGTTGTAGACTCTATAAGCCTTACTATTGTTGCTGTACCCAACAAAAATTCCCTCTTGGGACTTGGCAGCAAACTTAGTCAAGTAAGACTTTCCATTGTTAAGTATGAAGCACTTACAACCAAAGATCCTGAAGTAGGATGGATTTGGTTTCCTGCCTTTCAGAACCTCATAGGGGGTCTTGTTGAGGCCTTTAGTAATGGTAGCCCTATTAATAACATGGCATGCAGTATTAACTACTTCAGCCCAGAAATATTCTGGTAGTGGTGTATCACTTAATAGGGTTCTACCTGCCTCAATCAAGGTTCTATTCTTCCTCTCAGCAATGCCATTTTGCTGAGGTGTTCTAGGTGAAGAAAACTCTTGAAAGATCCCAAAGTCTTCACATAGTTTTGCCATACCCTCAGACTGAAATTCAGTACCATGGTCACTTCTAATCTTGACCACTATATTGTCTAGTTCATTCTGAATTTGCTTGACAAAGCTATAGAAGACACTAGGTGTTTCAGATTTCTGTCTTAAGAAGAACACCCAGGAAAACCTTGAGTAGTCATCTACAACTACAAAGGTATAGACCTTTCTACCTAGGCTGTGAACTGGCATTGGACCAAAGAGATCCATATGCAAGAGGTATAAACACCTCACAGCATCTTTGTTTTCTATGCTTCTAAAGGTGGATCTAGTCTGCTTGCCCTTTTGACAAGCTGAGCAAACACCATCTTTAATGCACTAACTTGAGGACCATTCCTCACTAACTCTTTACTAAAGAGTTTGCCAATTGTCTTGTAGTTTAGATGTGCTAGCATCTTGTGCCATTTGACACAATGTGAGACTGTCTCATCAGCTACAAGACACACTTGAGAACCATTGGTCTCACACATAATGTCTAGGCAGTAGACATTCCTCTTTCTATAGCCTATCAAAATGATCTCTTGATCAGTTGACCTCTTGATATGACAACCATTCTTAACAAATGAGATGTCATACCCTACATCACTTAATTGACTTATACTTATTAGGTTGTGTTTCAACCCTTTAACATAAGCCACTTGAGTAATGGTAACCAAGTTGCTAGAAATGTTACCAAACCCATTGATGATCCTTTTTCAGAACCACCAAAGGTGACTTTTGGACCATCTTTGATTGGAGTGTAGTCCTTTAGCAATTCCCTTGTTCCAGTCATATGTCTGGAACATCCACTATCCAAGTACCATATTGGGGCATGGATACTTGGACTCACCTGCAAAACAGATTAATGAACCTTAGAACCCAAAGAATTCTTGGGTCCTTGGTACTTGTTAGTTTGCATTCTGACAAGGCTACCTACTGGTTTTCCAACAGGCAGATTGCTACTCACTTTGGCACTAGCATTGTGCCAACAGTCCATTGCAAAGTGGCCTATCTTGCCACAACACCAACACTCAAACTTATTGTACCTTTGCTTAGGTACAGTCTTAGCTGTTTTATCCACAGCTGGCTTGTTGAGTGTTGGGGCTTTGCCCTTGGACTTGGACTGGAAAGTCCTTGCAGGTTTAATAAAACCCAGTCCAGCCTTGCCTTTGTGATGAACAAATTCATCAATTAAAGGTAGAACTGACTTAGGTTTAGAAAACCTAGCAACTAGATCTTTCTCCTTCTGAAGATTAATCTCCAGACTCTTGATTTGATCATTCTTATATGTGATAGTCCCCATCTGAATCACAGTTATGTGCTTCAGTCTGGCTATCTCATTTAGCTTTTGATCAAACAATTTCTCAGAATCTGTTGCTGCAGCTTTGAGATTTGTAATTTTCTTTGCCTGACTTTTGGCTAGGGACTTGCTCTTCTTGTAAGCTTGCAACAATACTTTGTATTCATCTATCAGCTGATGAATATCTTCTTCAGACTCAGATGCACTCTCATCATTTGATGAGGATGAATCTGATTCTGTACTGGCACAAGAAACTGAACTTAAAGTTGAACTTTGTACCTTACTAGGTCCTGGCTGCTCCAGGATTCTGTCATTTTCAGTCAATGCCATCAGTCCTAGGCACTGACAGTCTTCTTGTTCATATATAGAATTCATAATCTGCATGAACTCTTCTTCTTCTTCCTCAGCAAACAGCCCTATATATGCCTCAGCATCTGACTCAGTTTCTGATGAAGAGATATCTGACAGGGTATTGTCCTTTTTGGCAACAAAAGACTTTTCTTTCTTGCCCTTGTATTGAGTTCTTTTCTTGTCACTAGACTCCTTTCTCTTCTCAGGACAATCTGCTATCACATGACCTTGTCTATTACAACAATAGCACACAATTTTTGATAGTGTAGCTTTGCTAGACTTTGACTTTTTCTTGTCTTTCTTTGAAGACTTCTTTTTCTGATAAGAGTCTTCCTTTCCCTGTGAAGTAGATGGCCTTGACCTCCACTGTTTCTTCTTTAAGAATTTCTGAAAATGTCTTGTGAAGGCAGCAAAGTCCTCATCACTTTCACTGCTTTCAGAGTTTGTGCTGACTGACTGATCTGACTCAAATTCAGCAACCTTTGGAGGTGGAGTAGGTGACTTACCTCTGTACTTTCTGGGGGCTTCTGATTTAAAGGCCACTGTTCTTTCCGTATGTTCATTTCTTGTGGATTTCTCCTCTTCTTTCATCACTGTCAACTGCATTTCATATGACAGCAGTTTGCCAAACAGTGTAGGTGGAGGAATTTCTGCCAACTTAGCCATTTCTCTAATGGCACAGATCTTGGTGTCCCAATCTTTAGTTAGGGACCTTAGAAACTTGTCATTGAGTTCATAATTACTGAACTCTCTGCCATAGGACATGAGTTCATTCACAATTCTGTAGAACTTCTTGTAGCACTCAGTTATGCTATCACTCTTTCCTTGTCTAAAACTTTCATACTCTTGATTTAGCAAGGATTTTCTCTCTTGCCTTACTTCTTCAGAACCCTCCATATACACAATTAGGGTATCCCACATTTCTTTAGCTGTCTTACAGTGTATCAGATTCTGAAAAGTTGCATCATCTATGGCACTCACTATTATGTTCTGAGCCCTCTTATCCATAGTGGCTAGAACAATTTCATCCTTTGTCATCTCAGAGAAATCCTTAGGTGTTCTCTGATTGGCATCCAAGACTGATACCTTCATGGGCACATATGACCCTTCTTTTACTGTGATGTAAATCCTAGGGTCTGAGGCTTCCATAAACAGCCTCACCCTTTCCTTCCATATGCCAAAGATTTCCTTCTTACATATGGGTAGCTTCATGGATCCCAATTCCTTGTGATTTTCAGTGGAACCCATGGTTCTTGATTTTCTTGATTCTGTACTTCACTTAGACTGAATCTGCCAACAGGATCTCCTCAGACTGTTAGTCCTTTTTGAGTAACCTGGCTCTGATACCACTTGAAAGATATAGTACCTAAACACCTAGAGGGGGGGGGGGGGGGTGAATAGGTGACCAAATTCTTTTTAACTTTTTCTGGCAGCAATCAGTTTTTAACACAGATTTCTATCTACTATATCACAGCACATATGCAACAATCACAGCCAACAACAAACACACAGTAGACACAGAGTTTTATAGTGGTTCCCCAAGCTTTGGGTACATCCACTTTCCCCCTTCGCCTATCTAGCAGTGTACTAGATTCGACCAAACTCCTCCACTATCTCAGAACCCAAAACAGGCTCCTACACCTCAGGCCCAAGGCCCTACAACTCAGCTTTTCCACAAAGCCTACACTCAGCCACAAAGGCCTACACTCAGCCACAAAGGCCTACACTCAGCCACCAAGGCCTACACTCAGCCACCAAGGCCTACACTCAGAGATTTAACTCTCCTACCCTCAGCCTTTATAATTACAGGCTTACAATCTCAGATCCCTAAGGATCCTACAAGTTATAATGAATACAAAATGTATAAACTCAACAACTTAGATGAAAGAGAGATAAGTTGTGAGATTGTTGATGAGTTCTTGGAAGAACTCAGCTGAAATCAATCTGACTTGGCTTTCTTCAAAGCTTCTTGAAAGTAGAACACAATAAGACTGATTCCTCTGCAGTTGATCCTTGATCTCTGCTTCTTAAGATTCAGACCAATCTGAATCCTTCTTCTCAGCTGGGTTCCAACAGCTGATTTCTTGGATGGAGCTCTCTCTCTCCAACTTCTTAGATCTTCACTTGATAGCTAGATCTTCTTTAAATCTGAACTTGGACTTGTGTTCAATCAATCTCAACAACAACTTCTGTAGACTGTATAAGCTTATTTATAGGCCTTCTTCATGGTAACCGGCTGGTCCGGTTCATAACTGTCTTCTGACAACTCTGACAGGTGCAGTAGACCGGCTGGAATGGCAGCTGTCAAGTCATCCAGTCAGTTCTTGAAAATTCTGTAACTGTCTAGAAGTGTCGAGACTATCTGTCTTTAAGTGTCGACACTTATAGACCAAGTGTCGACACAAGTTGTCTAAGTGTCGACACTAGTCTACAAGGTGTCGACACAACTCCTTGTGTTGTAGTTCTTATATCTCGACACTATTTCTTCTTCATGTGTCGACACTGATAATGTGTGTCGACACAAGTCCTTGTACTTCAGTATTTTGCTGAATTCTTCTTAGTGTCGACACATCTCCTTTGTGTCGACACATCTTCATGTGTTGAAACTGTTAAGTGTCAACACTGCTTCTTGGTGTCGACACATGTCTTCAGTGTTGATACTTGTTGAGTGTCGACACATTGCTCTGGGTGTCGACACTTTCTTCTTCTGTCGAGACTCTGGCTGAGTGTCGACACATTCCCTTAGTGTCGACACTTGTACTTAGAATATTTTGTTGAACTTTGCTGTTCTTTGCTAAGTGTTGAGTCTTCAGCTAAGTGTCGACACATTGTTCTGGGTGTCGACACTTACTTCAAGTGTTGACTCTTCTGCTGTGTGTCGACACATTGTTCTGGGTGTCGACACTTGTACTTAGTCTCTGCTAGCTTTTGCTGATTGTCGACACAGCCTCCAAGTGTCGACACTTTCTGATGTAGACACAGTTTCACTAGGTGTCGACACAACTGCTAAGTGTCGACACTGCTTCACTGGCTTTTCTTCATTGAGTGTCGACATAGCTCCTTGTGTCGACACTTTCTGTCTGGTGTCGACTCAGCATCCCTGGTGTCGACACAATAACTCTAAGTGTCGACACTGCTTGCCTGGGTGTCGACTCAAGTCTTCTTAAGTGTCGACACTTTCCCTCTGGGTGTCGACACATGGACTTAGAAACTTTTTCTTCTTTCCTGCAAATACTTAGCCTGCACAAGGTAACTCAAAAGCACATCAAATACATTTTGATGTATATCATTGAGTTAGGTGAGGCTTCTTCAAATCAGGTACATTAAAACCAATGTACCCAACATAAAGAGCAAGGAGAAAGAGTAATTCTGTAAGGTGACAATATATTTTGATTTCTGATCTATCTGTGACAATATCTGTGATTCTGCAATGTCTTGTTTGTTATATTGTTGCTTTGTATGTTGTTTTTAATTTTCCAATATCTGTAAATAGTAATCCTAACCCAAATAGGGGGAGATTGTTGGAACACCCTATTACTGATTTGGGCAAGGATCACTATGTCTCTTAAGAAACCTATTTTGACCTCATTGTATAGATCTAAAGGTCAATTAGAATTAAGTCTAAGGGTTAGTACTTAGGTTTGAAAGCTACCCTCAAGACCAGAGATTTCTATTTTGGAGACCAAGTCATTTCGTCGAGCTCAGTACGACGAATCGTCGAACTCCATTCGACGATCGTTGAGCTCACTTCGACGAATCGTCAAACTTCATTCGATGATCTCTGAGCTCAACTTCGACAAGTCATCGAACTCTATTCGACGATCTTCGAGCTCAAATCGACGATCTTGACTCCAGTTTGATTCTCTATCTCTGAGCTCAGTTCGACGATAGTTGAGCTCAGATCGACGATCTCTGTTTTTGTCTAAGTCCAAATCTCTGAGCTCAGTTCAACGATAGTGGAGCTCAGTTCGACGTTTTTCTGAAGAGTTCAATGTTGTTCAAGATTCAAATTCAGACAGCTATAGAATTATTGTCAGCATTTAATTCAGAGATCTTGTAGTCGTTATTAATTAATCTGGAGCAAGTTTCAAGGAATTTTCAAGGAATGTTTTGTTGGACTTTCCCCCAGAAGACAAATACAGTTAAGGAAGTAATTAATGACAGGCTAACGGCTATATTGGAAAAAGGATCATTTCTATTCAGATGAAAGGAATAAAAGATATATTCATTCTCTGCAACAAAACATAATAACAACTTCTGCAATAACTCTTACAATAACAATTACATAAGAGAAAGAGAAAGAGTGGCAGACATTCTCAGTCTCAAAGATTTATACAAGAACACCATCACCAAAGGAGATCAACAAACTGAAATCTTCAGATCTCTTTTGATTCAAGTGTTCAAAGGCCATCATCACTCAAGACTCCAGACACATCACATTTCAGTTGTCACTGAAATCATCATTTGTTGGAGATCAATTTTTTGAAGGCCTATCACCCTACTGCAAAGCTTCACTTCCTGAACAACTCAAGATCTCAGGGGAAGCTTTGACAACATCCACTATCTTCTCTCTAACTGTTGACAGAGAAGATCATCTCTTTCTCTCTCTCTCTCTACTGTAAAGGGTTTTTCAAACTCCCTTCAAAAGTTTATGTTTGGTTTTTGAGCACCTTATAAAAAGCTCATTGGTGGCAAGACACCTGATCAAAAAATCTAGTTTGGTTTTTGAGCATCTTATCAAAAGCTCATTGGTGCCCAGGACACCTGATCAACTCATCCTACAGTGGATTCCTACCTAGGGTGGTAGAAGAGTGGATGTACCCAGGTTGATTGGGGAACCACTATAGCTCCTTGTGTCATCTGGTTGCTTGTCTTTCTTTTTGTTTCTGGCTGTGGTTTGTGACTAGATTGCTCTGTGATTAAATTGCTTTGTAGATTGTGATTGCTCTGTGATTATTCTGTGTTTAGATTTACTTTATTTGATTTGCTTCCCTGTTCACATAAGAATACAACAACTGTTGTAAAAAGTTTTTACCAAGCAATATACTCTATTCACCCCCCCTCTAGAGTATATCAGATCTAGCTTGCACTTTCATAGTCGACACTAGAAGATAGTATGTGTCAACACACAGGACTTGTGTCGACACACAGAATTTTGTCTACAACAACTGTGTCGACACACAGGACTTGTGTCAATACACATCAAGTTTATGTCTACAACAATTGTGTCAACACACAGGACTCTTGTCGACATAATCCAGAATTGTATCAAGACAACCACTGTGTCAAGACAAGAAGTATTTGTGTCGACACACAGGACTTGTGTCGACACATTTTACAGAAGCTGTGTAAAGAAGATTATAAAGTGTTGTGTCGACATTATGGGAGCTGTGTCGATGTAAGACCCCCCCCCCCCTTTTTTTCTTTTTCAACACCGGGGTCTTAGGCCCAGAACTGCCGTTTTGCGGTGACTCCTTCACGCCCTGAAGGGTCATCACCACAAAGCGCCGATTCTGCCGGCCAAATTCGATCACAGAAAAGTAGCAAAATAAAGTAAATGCAAACTTGCAGTCCACATAAAATCACATATCATTGTAAATAATCTCCACGAAGGGAGTGTCCACAGAATAGTAAAAGAGTACAGAAATGATGGGCTTAAGCCCGGTACATCAATATCCTCACTAAAGATCTCTCATGCGGAAGCAAAATAAAACAACTACTAGAAGTCGGGACTCACAGTCCCAGCTAGCTGTACTCCTGAGCTAGAATGCCCTGTCTCCAATCGCACTGGTCTCCTGGGCTGCTCCTCCATACTGGGCTCCACGATCCCCTAAATGATGCGGTTAAAAAACCATTAGTCTAAAAGACTAAGCCCTATCATCCCCCACCGCTTCCCCCATGGCTCCTAAGCACCGAGCGGAGAGGAAGAAAGGGCGGACTTGAAGGTGGAGAATAATCAAAAACAGATGGCAGCGGACCTATAATAGAAATTCTACAATAGATATTGACAATAAGATGAAGTACGAAAAGTAACCTTCACTTATATGAGAACACATAAGCCAAGGAGTCTTCTGCAAGGCTCCCATCGTATAAAAAGTCCCATACCAATTTATACGTTGGGGTGTCGATTATCAAACAGCAGTAAATATTTATCAAAATTGACCTTAATTTATAAACTTGCCCACACAAGCTTATAGACCAAGGGGTCATTTTGCAGGTCGTAATGTATAAGCGTCCCATTCCACTTATACTTTAGGTGTCAGGGTTAAATGAATCGATTATGCTATGACATGCAAGTGGGTATGATGGAACATGCAAGTGCAACACACACACCCGACTCTGTGCACACAGACCTTTAGTTCCCCCTTTCGGAGACTTTACCTCCCAGGATACCTCCATAGTGGCAGACAGAAGCGGTGGGTTGGGCCTCGCCCACCTCAAAACCAGTAATAGCACTAACGGTCTGACCTATCGTATGCCTCAACGCTTGGTACACTAAGCGTACTACCGCGTACTCTTGCCGACTAGACCGTCGGACTTAAGTTTGGCGAAGTGTTAAACCACACTTGCCGAGTCATCGTATTGGCGTCGGTGCAACAACTAACCCATACCGAAGACCCACCACCTTAGGTATTTCTTATGCACATGCAATATTCTCAAAATAGTATACAACGAGTCGAGTTACCGGACTGAACCGTCCGTGTTAACCTCAAACCAAGACAAAGCTCCCCGGACTAAACTGTCCGGCTCAAATTCCAAACCTCATCCCTTTGAATACTGCGGGATGGAGCCCCTTTGAATACCTCGGGACGACTTAACCATTTCTAATTCTTGTCAAACTTGTGTGTGTAGTGTGAAACCCCATCTACTAAATTACTCTTTTGATTTGTTCTTTAAGGTTTACGTTAGCCCAGGACTACCTCCGGATTTACCCCGTGAAGGGTTCTCAATAGGCACTAGGAACTGCGATGATATGACAGACCAAAGTTCCCTTTCGCAAGGCACTTATTATTATTGGTTGATTCCCTTACCTCTCCCCCTTTAACATCACATTAAACCAGTACCTAGCGTAGTTTAGACCTTTCACTCTCGCGGGAACGACGATCTTTCGTCGAACTCGCGTCCCTTCTAACACACATCAACTCGATTCCCACCACTCCTTAGAACTTACTATGGTGACTCATCCACTTTCATTCAAACAATTCAACACGACTAACTCTACACTACTCCAACTCTTATCCTAATACAACATTTCCCCAAATTACTATTTGCAGACCAACTTATACTAAGTGATGTTCATGATAGGATGTCCTTCAAGTTTTCATCCGAATGACCTAGGTTATTACTGGAGTCCTATCATGGCATAAATGATTTAATTCCAGAATATTGTATTTTCCTCAATTAATATTCTATTTAAATGATTTCTTAAAAGAACCAATTATTGTCAAGTTGATCATGAAGTATACATTTTAGACATGATTAATGTTTCATAAATTCATGATAATACTCCATATATCTAAAAGTGACAATTTCCAAATTTGATATTTTCTACAAACATTTAAGGGTCCTAAAATTATTTTAGCAGTAATTCCCATATTCCAAGATTTGTAAATCAACTACTTGAAATTATCATCCAAATAATTTGAGTTAAATATATTACACTACTACAGTCCTAAAATTATCACTGGCCAACTTTCATGATTTTTCACAGAATATTTAATTCTAAATAAATTCAATACAAAAATCTACAGAGGGCATAATTGTGAATCAAGTACTATGAATATACTTCAAAAATTCCTAATTAAATTCCTAACAGTAGATATCATCCTAAAATCATTAGTGCCCAAAATTCACATTTTTACAAGTTAAATTATTCTTTAAATGATTTATTTACCAAGTATGGTCTTTACAAAATTTATGAAGGAAGCAATATATAAAATCCTTTAAAAATTATAATAAAATTCAGAGACCTCTATTTAGGTCAAAAACCTCTACTGACCAAAGTTTACTAGATTCCATTTAAACCAAATAATCAAATTAAATCAAATAATAAATTGGACACTTTGATATTTAACAAAGGAACTACCATGAATATAATCTATAAAATTCCACTAAAAATATCTAGGGGTTCAACTCACCCTAAGATTCATTCTACCACATCTTCACATTTTTTAGATGACGTTAAGTTACTGTTTTGACCTAGTAGTGCTTCTACCCTAAAGCTAGGGTTTGACTTTTGAGATACTTAACTACTTCTAAATTCCCTAACATTTCAACCAGAGGCTTAAATATACATAAGCTATCTCTCTACTAAATTACAAGGCCATACAAGGGCATTTGCCCATATGTCCTTCACAACCCCCAAAGGTCCTTCCTTAGGGTGTGAACTTGGGTCCAAGGGTAAATCAACCCTAATTCCTCCATCTTCCCCAAAGAGGGGAGGGTAATTAAGGTAATACTAAGTCAGTGGTCCAAAAGGGCTGTGCATTTAGTATTTCATTTTTTTTGCTATAAGCACACCAAGCCCTTTACAAGCCAACACATGCACGGGGGTTTACCTAACTTGCTTTGGTACATATGGGCTGAAAATTTAACCATGCCTTAATAATGTCCCCATGGACATGCCAACAAAAATTGGGGCCTTTTGGAGTTGAACTACTCCAAGAATCACCTAAACAAGCCTAGGGGTATTTTAGTAATTTACCCCTAATTTTAATTCCAATTAATCCCATTTTCAGGCAGGGCCTACGTATGCCATAAAACAGTTACTTCCCAAAATCCCAGGTCATTTGGGCCTCTGGATGGGCTTGGGCATCTCTTCCAATTTCTGCATTTTTGTTATTTGGAGCCCAAGACCATTCACCTTTTCAGATCTTGCAAGTGAGATATCTCAACATGTAGAGGGCTAAATTGACTAATGTTTCTACCATAGGTCTAATATACCCCTAAGGACAGGCCACCAAAATTTGGGGCATATTAGAGTTGGTATGCTCCAAAAAGCAACATAATTTGGTTTATCATATTCTGACTAAAACTATAGAATTATTTTCCCCAAAATTGCCATTTTTGGGGAGAGCCTAGATATGACTAATTAAGCCACACGCCCAAAATGTCAGTCCATTTGGACTTAGGGTTTGGTCAGGGCACTCATTTTATTTTTTGACCTACCCTAGGACCAGCCCTAGGAAAATGGCTCTGTAGGACAGTAGGCTTAACCAGAATTTATGTGTAACATATCAAATTAAAGGTAACTTCAAGACCTACAATTGTCATGTTGAGTATATGTTATGAAAAAGGCTGTAAGTGCCCTAATTATTGGCATGCAAACGTCGGTTATAGAAGACAGAAAATAACACCATTCATGCAATTAAAAAATTCTAGGGTTAATATTATTGCATGGCATGAATCTTAAAGCCATCAGACAGCTACTGTATTTCTTCTCCAAACACATAGAATCCAGCCCGAGCTTTCACGGGGGCTTTCCCGGCGGCTACCGGTGGCGCCTCCACCGACAAACTTCACCTGCCCCCTCACGGTGGTGGGGGCAACCTTTTGCCGGCGGCTAGGGAGGCAGGAGGTGGCGGAGCCACCTCACCCCAGAGCTTCCAAAAATGCCATTAATGGAGAAATGAAGAACTGGGTTCGGGCTTATTCGAGCCCGAACCCTACCCTAAACACTCCTAAGATCTAGGCATGAAGAGAGAGGTGAGGGAGGACCTTCCTGGAGGCCTTGCGACGTGAGGAGCGGTGGAGAACCATTGCGGCAACGGCGGCGCTTATCCCTCGGTTTCACGGCTCCAGCTCGGGTTCAGCTCTAAGACTCGGTTACTCTCTCTCTCTCTCTGCTGCTCTCCTCGTCCTGAGGGTGATGAACCGAGGGTAGTGACGAGGGGGGGGGGGGGCGATATTTTCTAAGTGAGAGGGACGGGTTTTCCATGTTCTTGTCACCATGCATGCATGGGTGGGCCCCACTCCATCCACCTCCTCCTCAATGACACCAAGGGTCGGCCAGCCCAAGTGGGGGCTGATGGCATGGGCCCAAGTGGCTCAATCCACTAACACCCTTAAATATACCCCTTTCTCTCTCCTAATTATTCTTCATTTTGAGATTCTCTCTCTCTCCTAGTCACTAAGTTGGCTAGCCAATCCTCTAGCCTATTGGCAGCCCACCCATGCATAATATATTAAATGGGGGGGGGGGGAATGATATCAAGGCTTGATGGTGGAGAGAGAGACCCTTGGTCATGAATACTCTTGCTCCAAAATTTCTCTCTCCTAGTCCCCCATGTTGACTGGTCAACTCTATAGGATATGTGCAGCCCACTTAATCATAATAATTATGAAAAGTGAGGTTAGCCTAAGGGAAAAATGGCTTGAGCTTGGGTTAGCCCATTTGGGCTAGGTTTGACTTGACTTAGGCTAGGGTTGACTTGGGTCAATTTGATCATTTGGGTTGACCCCAATGGGTCCTTGGTGACCCATTGGCCTCCCCTAAGGTCTAGAAAGGGTTATGCAGGGTTACCTTAAACTTTGGAGGTCACCTACCCTTAGTAAGGGCACTTTGACCAGATTAGGGGCTTGAGTTGACTTGGGTCAACATGACCATTAGGGTTGACCCCAAGGGGTCCTTGGTGACTCATTGACCTCACTTTAGGTTTAGGAAGCCATGAGTAAGGTTGGTTGGGCACATTAGAGGTCAACTGCCCTTGATTAGGGCACCTTGCCCTATTTAGGCCTACGGTGGTCCTAGGTCAAATTGGCCACTTGGGGTTGACTCCAATGGACCCTTAAGGCTCTAGTGGACCCTCTAATGGGTTAGTGATGTTGTGGTGGTGTCATGGAGTCATGGTGAAGCCCTAAGGTCAAACCCTAGGTTTGGTGATGAGGTTGTGCGATAGGCAGACCAAAGTGATTCTCACCTTGGCCTTCTATCACTTGGCCTTTTTTAGCTCCCTAGGGTTTTGTCATGACCTAGTCATGACCAAAAAGCACTCTTAGGGGTCTAGTTGGAAATGGGATGTTACAAATTGTTGGGTACATTGGTCAAATGTACCTGATTTGAAGAAGCCTCACCTAACTCAATGATATACATCATAGTGTATTTGATGTTTGTTTGAGTTACTTGTGCAGGTTAGGTATACACTGGACTGAAGCTAAAAATTTCTAAGTCCATGTGTCGACACCAGAGGGAAAGTGTCGACACTTGAGAAAGCTTGTGTCGACACCCAGACAAGCAGTGTCGACACTTGGAGTCATTGTGTCGACACCTGAGAAGAAGAGTCGACACCAGACAGAAAGTGTCGACACTTGGAGCTGTGTCGACACTCAGTGAAGAAGTATGCAGAAAAGCTGTGTCGACACTTAGCAGAAGTGTCGACACCTAGAAGAGCTGTGTCTACACCAGAAAGTGTCGACACTTGGGGCTGTGTCGACACTCAGAAAAAGTCTGCAGAGTCAGTATTTGAAGTAAGTGTCGACACTCAACACAATGTGTCGACACTATGCTGAAGAGTCAGTATTTGAAGTAAGTGTCGACACTCAACACAATGTGTCGACACTATGCTGAAGAGTCAGTATTTGAAGAAAGTGTCGACACTCAGCACAATGTGTCGACACACAACCAGGAGAGTCAACACTTGAAGAAAGTGTCGACACTCAGCACAATGTGTCGACACTTAATTGAAGACTCTACACTTGAAGAAAGTGTCGACACAAGGAGCTGTGTCGACACTTAGCAAAGAACAGAAAAGTTACAAAATATTCTAAGTACAAGTGTCGACACTAAAGGAATGTGTCGACACTCAGCTGAAGAAACAAAAGTGAAGACTTGTGTCGACACCAAGAAGCAGTGTCGACACTTGACAGTTTCAACACATGAAGATGTGTCGACACAAAGAACATGTGTCGACACTTAGAAAAATACAGTTAAAGAATGAAGTACAAGTATTTGTGTCGACACTCAATTTCAGTGTCGACACATGCAGAAGAATCTGTGTCGAGACATACAAGGAATTGTGTCGACACCTTGTAGACTTGTGTCGACACTTACACAACATGTGTCGACACTTGGCCTATAAGTGTCGACACTTAAGAACAGAAAGTCTCGACACTATCTGACAGTTAGAGAATTTCAAGAAGTGACTGGTTGACAAGACAGCTGCCGATCCAGCCGGTCTACATCAACTGTCAGAGATATCAGAAGTCTGTTATAAACCGGACCAGCCGGTTACCATGAAGGAAGCCTATAAATAGGCATCCATAGTTTACAGAAACTGTTGTTGTTGTGATTGATGAAGTGATATAGAAGTGGTTGAAAAAGTTTTTGGATAGAGAGAGTTCAGATCTTTGTAAAAGTGGTATATTGAGTATCAACACAAGAAGATCTTGCTGTGCATCGGCAGATCTAAGAAGTTGGAGAGAGAGAGCTCCAACCAAGTATTCAGTCTTTGGAACTAAGGCTGAGAAGAAGAATTCAGAGTCATCTGGATTTCAAGAAGCAGAGGTCAAGGAACAACTGCAGAAGATTCAGACTAATTCAGTTCTAATCAAGAAGCTTTGAAGGAAGCTAAGTCAGTTTGGATCTAACTGAGTTCTTCCAAGAACTCTTCAAGAATCTCTCAACTCCTCTCTTATTTTCTGAGTTGTAGAGTTAGCTATTGTATTTCTATTTTAACTTGTAGGATCCATTGGATCTGAGAGAATTGTAAGCCTATATTATAAAGGCTGAGGGTAGGGCTTGATTGCCTGAGTGTAGGAGTTGAAGAACTCTGAGTGTAGGCCTTAATTGGCTGAGTGTAGGCCTGGGTGGCTGAGTGTAGGCCTTTTGGCTGAGTGTAAGGCTTTGGGCCTGAGGTAGGAACCTAGTTGGGTTCTGAGTTAGTGAAGAAGTTTGGCCGAATCTAGTACACTGCTAGATAGGCGAAGGGGGAAAGTGGATGTACCCAAAGATTGAGGAACCACTATAAATTAGTGTGTCTTCTGTGCTGTGCTGTGCTGTGCTGTGGAATTACTGTTTATATGCTGTAATTGCTGTTAGCTGTAGAATTCTGTGAAATAACTGTTGTGCTGCCAAACAAAAGTCAAAAAGGATTAGGTCACCTATTCACCCCCCCCTCTAGGTGTTTAGGTACCATATCTTTCAAGTGGTATCAGAGGGAGGTTGCTCAAAAAGGACTAACTGTCTGAGGAGATCCAGTTTGGCAGATTCAGTATAAGTCAGGAAACAGTTTCAAGAAAATCAAGAAACATGGGGTCTTCAGAGAATCACAAGGAATTGGGTTCAATGAAACTGCCCATATGCAGAAAGGAGATTTTTGGAATCTGGAAAGAAAGGGTAAGGCTGTTCATGGAAGCCTCTGACCCTAGGATCTACATCACAGTCAAAGAGGGGCCCTATGTGCCCATGAAGATCTCAGTATTGGATGCAAATCAGAGGACTCCAAAGGATTTCTCTGAGATGACCAAGGATGAAATTGTCCTAGCTACAATGGACAAAAGGGCACAGAACATCATAGTTAGTGCAATTGATGATGCCACCTTCCAGAACCTTATTCACTGTAAAACAGCAAAAGAAATGTGGGATACCCTCATTGTCTACATGGAAGGTTCTGAAGAAGTAAGACAAGATAGGAAGTCCTTGCTTAATCAAGAATATGAGAGCTTTAGGCAAGGAAGAGGAGATAGCATCACTGAATGCTACAAGAAGTTTTATAGAATTGTTAATGAACTCATGTCCTATGGAAGAGAGTTCTCTAACTATGAATTGAATGATAAATTCTTAAGGTCCCTAACCAAAGACTGGGACACCAAGATCTGTGCCATCAGAGAAATGGCAAAGTTGGGAGAAATTCCTCCTCCCACACTATTTGGGAAGTTGTTGTCTTATGAGATGCTGCTGTCAGTGAGAAAAGAGGAGGAAAAGTCAACAAGGACTGAACACAGGGAAAGGACTGTTGCCTTTAAGTCAGAAGTACCTAGAAAGAACAGGACTAAGTCATCAACTCCTCCTCCAGAGGTAGTTGAATCAGAATCTGATGAGTCTGTTAGCACTAAATCTACAAGCAGTGAAAGTGATGAAGATTTTGCTGCATTCACCAGACATTTTCAGAAATTCCTTAAGAAGAAACAGTGGAGGTCCAGACCTTCATATTCCAAAGGGAAAGAAGTCCAGTATCAGGAGAAGAAGCCTTCAAAGAAGGATAAGAAAAAGACAAAGACTACTAAGGCAACTGGGTCTAAGATTGTGTGTTACTGCTGCAATAGACAGGGTCATGTTATTGCAGATTGTCCTGAAAGAAGGAAAGAATCCAGTGACAAAAAGAAGACTCACTTCAAAGGAAAGAAGGAGAAGTCCTTTGTTGCAAAGAATGAGAAGACTCTTTCAGACATTTCTTCTTCAGACACTGAGACAGATGCTGAAGCCTACATAGGGCTATTTGCTGAAGAAGAAGAAGAGTTTATGCAGATCATGGAATCAATCTATGAACAAGAAGAGTGTCAGTGCCAAGGACTGATGGAATTGACTGAAAGTACCAAAATCCTGGAGCAGCCAGGACCTAGTCAGGTACAAAGTCCAACTCAAAGTTCAGATTCCAGTTCTAGTTCAGAGTCAGAATCATCTTCATCAAGTGATGGAAGTGTTTCTGAATCTGAGGGAGATATTCATCAGCTCTTAGATGAATACCAAGTACTGTTGCAAGCCTATAAGAAAAGCAAGATCCTAGCCAAAAGTCAGGCAAAGGAGATTGCTGATCTCAAGGCAGCTGCAACAGATTTTGAGAAGCAGTATGATCAAAAACTGAATGAAGTAGCCAGGCTGAAACACATTACTGTGATTCAGATGGGTACTATTACATTTAAGAATGATCAAATTAAGTTACTAGAGATTAATCTCCAGAAGGAAAGAGAGCTACTTGCTAGGTTTTCAAAACCTAAATCAGTGCTACCCTTGATTGATGAATTTGTTCATCATAAAGGAAAGGCTGGATTGGGTTTTATTAAACCAGCTAGGACTGTTCAGGATCAGTCCAAGTCCAAGGGCAAAGCCCCAACATTCAACAAGCCTGCTGTAGTCAAAACAGCAAAGGTTGTACCTAAGCAAAGGTACAACAAGTTTGAATGCTGGTGTTGTGGCAAGGTTGGCCACTTTGCCTTGGATTGTTGGCACAATGCCAGTGCCAAGTTGAGTAGCAAGTTACCTGGTGGAAAGCCAGCAGGTAGCTATGTCAAATTGCAAACTAACAATCACCAAGGACCCAAGTTTACTTTGGGTTCTAAGGTTCATTAATTTGTTTTGCAGGTGAATCCAAGTGGCCATACCCCTACATGGTACTTGGATAGTGGATGTTCCAGACATATGACTGGAACAAGGGGACTACTGAAGGACTACATTCCAATCAAAAATGGTCCTAAAGTGACCTTTGGTGGTTCTGAAAAAGGAATCATCAAAGGGTTTGGTAACATCTCTTCAAACCTTGTTACCATTACTCAAGTGGCTTATGTTAAAGGGTTGAAACACAACCTCATTAGTATAAGTCAGTTAAGTGATGTAGGGTATGACATCTCATTTGTTAAAAATGGTTGTCATATCAAGAGGTCAAGTGATCAAGAGATCATTTTGACAGGATATAGAAAGAGGAATGTCTACTGTCTAGACATTATGATTGAGAACAATGGTTCTCCTGTCTGTCTTGTAGCTGATGAGACAGTCTCTCATTGTGTCAAGTGGCACAAGAGGCTAGCTCATCTTAACTACAAGACTATTAGCAAACTCTTTAGCAAAGAGTTAGTGAGGAATGGTCCTCAAGTTAAGTGTGTCAAAGATGGCATTTGCTCAGCTTGTCAAAAGGGCAAGCAGACTAAATCCACCTTTAGAAGCTTAGACAACAAAGATGCTGTGAGGTGTTTATACCTCTTGCATATGGATCTATTTGGTCCAATGCCAGTTCACAGCTTAGGTAGGAAGGTCTATACCTTTGTAGTTGTTGATGACTACTCAAGGTTTTCCTGGGTGTTCTTCTTAAAGCAGAAATCTGAAACACCTAGTGTCTTCTATAGTTTTGTTAAGCAAATTCAGAATGAATTGAACTGTACAGTGGTCAAAATTAGAAGTGACCATGGTACTGAGTTTCAGTCTGAAAGCATGACAAAGCTGTGTGAAGACTATGGGATATTTCAAGAATTCTCTTCACCTAGAACACCTCAGCAAAATGGCATTGCTGAAAGGAAAAATAGGACCTTGATAGAGGCTGGTAGAACCCTATTAAGTGATTCATCACTGCCAGAATATTTCTGGGCTGAAGCAGTTAACACTGCATGCCATGTGATAAATAGGGCTACCATCACTAAAAGGTTAAACAAGACCCCCTATGAAGTTGTGAAAGGCAGGAAACCAAATCTATCCTATTTCAGGATTTTTGGTTGCAAATGCTTCATACTTAACAATGGAAAGTCTTACCTAACTAAGTTTGCTGCCAAGTCCCAAGAGGGAGTGTTTGTTGGGTACAGCAATAATAGTAAGGCTTATAGAGTCTACAACTTGACTACACAAGTTGTAGAGGAGTCTGTGCATGTAGTTTTTGATGAAACACAACTAATTAACAATGAGTTGTCTAGTAGTGTGTGCAGCCCCACAGGTCTTACTAAGAAGATGGACAAGCTAAGCCATAGAAGATGTACCTGCTGCAAGACAGCAAGTAGAAGAAGATGGCTTATGTCCAGGGGGAGAACTACATGTACCAGGAGCTGAAGAAGTACAAGGAACTCAGCATGATGAAGATGCTGTAGAAGTTCAACCAGAAGTAAGGATGCCTCCAGCCAACAGGCATCTAAGAGATCATCCAGTAGAGCTGATTATTGGAGATCCAAGACAAGGTGTTCAGACAAGGAGCAGAAATCAGAATGCTGTAGTATATTCAAGTTTTCTGTCTCAAATAGAACCAAAGAAATTTGAAGAAGCTATACAAGATCCACAGTGGACTGAAGCAATGCAGGAGGAGCTTAATCAGTTCAAAAGGTGCAAGGTTTGGGATCTGGTTCCTAAGCCTAAAGATCACAATGTGATAGGAACAAAGTGGATCTACAGGAACAAGTTAGATGAACAAGGTGTCATCATTAAGAATAAGGCAAGACTGGTTGCAAAAGGATATAGGCAAGAAGAAGGTATTGATTTTGATCAAACCTTTGCTCCAGTAGCCAGACTGGAAGCCATAAGGATGTTCTTGGCCTATGCAACCTACCAAGGATTCAAAGTATACCAAATGGATGTGAAGTCAGCATTCCTTAATGGTAATTTAAAAGAAGAAGTATATGTGGAGCAGCCTTCAGGTTTTGTTGATCCTACTCTTCCACATTATGTCTATAGACTTAGGAAAGCATTGTATGGGTTAAAACAAGCACCTAGAGCTTGGTATGAAACCCTATCTAGTTCCTCATTGAGAACAAGTTCTCAAGGGGGAAAATAGATAAGACTCTATTCCTTAGGGAATCTAGAGGCAAAGTCATACTTGTCCAAATATATGTAGATGACATTATATTTGGGTCTACTGAAAGTAGCCTTTGCAAAAAGTTTGCAAAGCTTATGCAAAGTCAATTTGAGATGAGTAGTATGGGAGAGCTGAAGTTTTTCTTGGGTCTCCAAGTTAAACAGACTGGAAGTGGTCTATCCATATGTCAGTCCAAGTTCACCCTAGAACTCATAAGGAAGTATGGTATGGATTCATCCAGTACCATGAAGACTCCTATGGGGTCAAGTATGTCTCTAAGCAAGGATGATGCAGGGAAACCTGTAGATGAAACCTTGTATAGAGGGATAGTTGGCTCCCTACTATACTTGACTGCAAGTAGGCCTGACATTATGTATGCTACATGTGTTTGTGCCAGGTATCAAGCCTGCCCTAAAGAGTCTCACTTGACTGCAGTCAAGAGAATTTTGAGATATCTAAAGGGCACACCCTATCTAGGCCTCTGGTACCCTAGGAATGGAGATTTTGATCTAACAGGCTATTCAGATGCAGACTTTGCAGGATGCAAAGAAGATAGAAAGAGCACTACTGGATCCTGTCAATTCCTAGGTGGAAGACTCATTTCATGGAGTAGTAAGAAGCAAACCAGTGTGGCTATTTCCACAGCTGAGTCAGAATATGTAGCTGCAGGAAGTTGCTGTGCTCAACTTCTGTGGATTCAACATCAGTTAGAAGACTATGGATTTCAGGTAAGTAGAACTCCACTTTACTGTGATTCTACTAGTGCTATTTCAATAGCTAACAATCCTGTATCACATAGTAGAACTAAACATATTGAGATTAAATATCACTTTCTTAGGGAGCATGTAGAAAGAAATGATATTGCACTTGAATATGTTAGAACTGATAATCAGATAGCTGATATGTTCACTAAGCCCTTAGAAGAAGCTAAGTTTAATAGGTTCAAAATTGAACTAGGTATGATAAACTTAGACTAAGTTTACAGAACTAAAAATTGGCTAAGTAAAAAGGTGTCGACACATAGACAAGTCTATGTCGACACAGAATAGTAAGTGTCGACACTTCAGGAAAATGGTGTCGACACATCTAGGAAGCTGGTGTCGACACTTCAGAATGTTAGTGTCGACACATGCCGAGTTGGTGTCGACACATTCAATAAGGTGTCGACACTTAAGTTTTACTCAGAATTTTCTAAGTAAAGTCTCGACCACATGTCGAGTAGTGTGGTGTCGACACTTAACCAAGTGTCGACACATAAAATCTGTTGACTAAACTTGTGTCGACACATGAGTGTCGAGACATTATAAGTCAGTGTCGACACTTATTGACAGTGTCGACACATGTTTAGCTCGCTATCCCGCCTGTTCGTCTTCAAACCAGAAAGGTATAAATAGGATTCTGTCTTTGTTTGTCGACACGCTTTCAAAAGTTTCGAGACCAAAACTCTTGTGTCGACATTTCTCTCTTCTCAAGACTAAATCTTCAAACCCTAATGGCTCCCAAGCTTGAAGAGAACGTTAACGAAGGCTATGAACTGGTGCGTGGCGCATTCGACAACGGTGATCAAGAAATCAAATCGGTGATAACCCTAGTCACCGATTCAGGACTAGAATACTTGGTTTCAGAACCATCCAAGATATGGAAGAAAGAGGTGCTTGAATTTCTTACTGGAGCAACTGTGGATGACTCTGGATACAGAATCAAATCCAGAGTGCATGGAACCAAGGTCAAGGTATCACCCAAAAGTCTGAGAAAGGTACTTCAGCTACCTAAGACTCAAGAAGAAGAAGAAATTTCTACATCCAAGACCAGGGAAGCTTTGGTCTGGTGTGGTCTTGATTCTAAGATGAAAATAGGTTCTGTCTTTAACAGAAAAGGCATGAACATTCAAGGAAAATTTCTGTCAGAGATAGTAGGCAAGGTCATTCTCAGTAAAACTGGAGGGCATGACAGGGTGTCACCCTCCATGTTCAATGTCATGACCAGAATTATCTTCAACCTAAGAACAGATTGGTCAATGGTTATCTTTGAGAAGATAAAGGAAAGTCTGAAGAAGCCCAATCTGGGCAGGATACTTAGTCTCTACCTGGCTGGTACAATACCAGAGGTAATGAGCAATGCTGCTGGAGCTAAAATCAACCACATGAGAAGGATGGACATGAGAATCTTCTCCAGGTGGGAAAGGGTGCTGTCAAAGGAATTGACCACCCCTGAGAAACAAGTTACTAAGAAAGATTCTCCTCCCAGGAAGAAAAGAAAAACTGCTGTTGTGGCCCAAGTGTCCTCAAGCAGTTCTGGAAGTGAAGAACAGGTGGTGTTCACACCTGATAATCAAGAGGAGGAGATAGTAGAAAAGACCCCTGCTGCTAAAGATGTGGCTGAGACTCAGGGGGAGCTGCCTCACACTAGGGATCTAAGCCAGGGGGAGCTTCCAAGTGTAGAACATCCCTCTACACTGGAGAGTGAGCAAGCAACTCTCATTATCCAAGAGGTACTTTCTGACCTCAATACTTTAGATTTTTCTATAATAGATTCTGATTTGTCTGATATTCATCAGCAAACTCAGCAAGCAAACCAAGCACCAGATGTTGTTCTCCAAGACACATCTGCTGTAGTTAATGTACCCAGTACATCTCCTGCTCAGTCACCCCCAGAATATACAATGGAAGATCTATTTCTAAATTTAGATCAAGAGGACTTTGACATGGACAAGACTGCTGCTGCTGAAGAGACAAATGCTGCTACTGAAGAGAAGGGTGCTGCTGTTGAGGGGGAGAACTTGGATGTTCAGGAAGAGTCTATAAGGCTAGACACTGAAAAGGCACAAGATGTGCAAGCTGAAAAACCATCAAGCCCTAAGGATAGGGTGGATATAGCCAGTACTTCAGAGTCTGAGGATGATGAAGCTGAGCAAGATAAGAAGAAGCAGTTCTTTGTTTTCAAAAGAAGGAGCCAGAGCTACAAGAAAGCTCTACAAACTGTTGCTCAACACTCTCTAATTCAACAAGCTCCATCAACAGACTACAGTGGCTTAATGGTAGCAATGCAAGTTAAGCTGGATGAGCAAAGGAGGGCTATAGAGACATATATTGATGAAGGCCACAAGTCTCTACAATTTGATCTAGCTCAAGATATCAAATCAATAAGGTTTGAAATGAATTTGAATAAGAAGGAAATGACTGACTGCTTCCACAAGGGTGGTAATGCAGTGGTCTATCTGGCAACCCATCAAGAGAAAATAAAGTCTCAAGTAGATGATATAGCACAGAAGCAAGGCTATGTGCTGGAAAATCAATTGAGAATGAATGATAATTTGACTGCATCTCACAATACAATAGTCACTGAACTCAAGAATAAGTCTGCTGAACCTTCAACCTCCTCTGCTGCTGCCAAGGCTGAATTTGATCAAGTATTTCAGGAAGAAATTGCTGCTGTCAAGACTGCCATTAAAGATTCACAGAAGGTCATTTCTGAACAGCTTACAAAGCTTAGACCTTATTTTAAGGAAGGAATCAGGTACTTGGATAGTCAGATTAGATTCCAAAAGGATGATGTGAGAGATCATGTAGAACAAGAAGTCATAAAGGGGGAGAGGGTGTTAGTCAAAGCTAGCTCTGACCATGCCAAATGGATTTCTAATTCCATCAGAGCTACACTGGGCTATCCTCCCCTGTGTGATGATGACAATGTAGCTGAATCTGGTATTCAAAGTGCATATCTTGGAGGTGAGCAACAGGAAGTAGCTCAGGTGATCTATCCACCTCCAGATTTTGAAATGGTTCATGCTGATGTAAGCACAATGTATAGTCCAACTGCTGGTAAGCCTAATATTGTTCTGGAAAAGGTTGTTCAACCTATTACAGCAGCTATGCAAGAGGCTTTGGACAAAGAAGAAGAGACTAGGCTATCAAAGAAGAAGTTCAGGGAACTGGCTGAGCAAAAACCAGATTTTGAACAATGGAGCCCTACTTCTAGGAACATCATTCTCACAGCCTGGAAAGCGGCCAAGGACAATGCCCATGAGAGGAACAAGTGGTTCTCAGAGGCAGAATGGAGGAAGCATGAGAGTAGGCAGGAAGCCATTGTCCAACATAGAAGGAAGGCTAAGTTAGGAAAGCTACCTCCAACAGCTGTGGAGCCTAGCAAGTACTTTCCTAAGCCCTATCATTACTTTGAGAGGCAAAAAATCAAGGCTGAAGAACAGAAGAAGAAGGACTCCAAAGGGAAGAAGACTGCTGAAGCTGAGCCTACTGCTGCTGCTGCTGTAAAGGCCAAAGTGCAAGCTGGAAAAGGCATAGTCATAAAAGAACCAGATCAGAATTAGACTAAGCTTAGACTGAAGAATGTTGTAATCTGTTACATCTAAAACATTATTGTAAATCTTTGAAAATAGATTGCAAAGCAATGTATGAACAATTTTTGATAAATATATATTTCATGATTGTTCAGTAGAATGTGTCTAATTCTTGTTTGTTCTGTAATGCTGTATGAGTATACATGTGTGCTTTATTACATGTTTAAGTTTAACTCTGTTGACATATACCTGTTTTACATAATTTTATAATTTTTAATTATGAGTGGTGTATATCATTGACTAAGGGTTATGACTTCTCCAAATAGGGGGAGATTGTTGGGTACATTGGTCAAATGTACCTGATTTGAAGAAGCCTCACCTAACTCAATGATATACATCATAGTGTATTTGATGTTTGTTTGAGTTACTTGTGCAGGTTAGGTATACACTGGACTGAAGCTAAAAATTTCTAAGTCCATGTGTCGACACCAGAGGGAAAGTGTCGACACTTGAGAAAGCTTGTGTCGACACCCAGACAAGCAGTGTCGACACTTGGAGTCATTGTGTCGACACCTGAGAAGAAGAGTCGACACCAGACAGAAAGTGTCGACACTTGGAGCTGTGTCGACACTCAGTGAAGAAGTATGCAGAAAAGCTGTGTCGACACTTAGCAGAAGTGTCGACACCTAGAAGAGCTGTGTCTACACCAGAAAGTGTCGACACTTGGGGCTGTGTCGACACTCAGCAAAAGTCTGCAGAGTCAGTATTTGAAGTAAGTGTCGACACTCAACACAATGTGTCGACACTATGCTGAAGAGTCAGTATTTGAAGTAAGTGTCGACACTCAACACAATGTGTCGACACTATGCTGAAGAGTCAGTATTTGAAGAAAGTGTCGACACTCAGCACAATGTGTCGACACACAACCAGGAGAGTCAACACTTGAAGAAAGTGTCGACACTCAGCACAATGTGTCGACACTTAATTGAAGACTCTACACTTGAAGAAAGTGTCGACACAAGGAGCTGTGTCGACACTTAGCAAAGAACAGAAAAGTTACAAAATATTCTAAGTACAAGTGTCGACACTAAAGGAATGTGTCGACACTCAGCTGAAGAAACAAAAGTGAAGACTTGTGTCGACACCAAGAAGCAGTGTCGACACTTGACAGTTTCAACACATGAAGATGTGTCGACACAAAGAACATGTGTCGACACTTAGAAGAATACCGTTAAAGAATGAAGTACAAGTATTTGTGTCGACACTCAATTTCAGTGTCGACACATGCAGAAGAATCTGTGTCGAGACATACAAGGAATTGTGTCGACACCTTGTAGACTTGTGTCGACACTTACACAACATGTGTCGACACTTGGCCTATAAGTGTCGACACTTAAGAACAGAAAGTCTCGACACTATCTGACAGTTAGAGAATTTCAAGAAGTGACTGGTTGACAAGACAGCTGCCGATCCAGCCGGTCTACATCAACTGTCAGAGATATCAGAAGTCTGTTATAAACCGGACCAGCCGGTTACCATGAAGGAAGCCTATAAATAGGCATCCATAGTTTACAGAAACTGTTGTTGTTGTGATTGATGAAGTGATATAGAAGTGGTTGAAAAAGTTTTTGGATAGAGAGAGTTCAGATCTTTGTAAAAGTGGTATATTGAGTATCAACACAAGAAGATCTTGCTGTGCATCGGCAGATCTAAGAAGTTGGAGAGAGAGAGCTCCAACCAAGTATTCAGTCTTTGGAACTAAGGCTGAGAAGAAGAATTCAGAGTCATCTGGATTTCAAGAAGCAGAGGTCAAGGAACAACTGCAGAAGATTCAGACTAATTCAGTTCTAATCAAGAAGCTTTGAAGGAAGCTAAGTCAGTTTGGATCTAACTGAGTTCTTCCAAGAACTCTTCAAGAATCTCTCAACTCCTCTCTTATTTTCTGAGTTGTAGAGTTAGCTATTGTATTTCTATTTTAACTTGTAGGATCCATTGGATCTGAGAGAATTGTAAGCCAATATTATAAAGGCAGAGGGTAGGGCTTGATTGCCTGAGTGTAGGAGTTGAAGAACTCTGAGTGTAGGCCTTAATTGGCTGAGTGTAGGCCTGGGTGGCTGAGTGTAGGCCTTTTGGCTGAGTGTAAGGCTTTGGGCCTGAGGTAGGAACCTAGTTGGGTTCTGAGTTAGTGGAGAAGTTTGGCCGAATCTAGTATACTGCTAGATAGGCGAAGGGGGAAAGTGGATGTACCCAAAGATTGGGGAACCACTATAAATTAGTGTGTCTTCTGTGCTGTGCTGTGCTGTGCTGTGGAATTACTGTTTATATGCTGTAATTGCTGTTAGCTGTAGAATTCTGTGAAATTGCTGTTGTGCTGCCAAACAAAAGTCAAAAAGGATTAGGTCACCTATTCACCCCCCCCCCCTCTAGGTGTTTAGGTACCATATCTTTCACAAATCCCAATAAACAAAACAAAGATTTCGTCCCCGAAATCAAGGTTAAGCCTACGAGAATTTCTACCGAAGAAAAGAAACTTATAACATCCCATAAGAAGTGAAAGATTACATCTCGACGCCATGTTTGCTAAGTGGGGTTTAAAGGCAGACCTAAATTTATGACCAATTCGCCTAATTGGCAAACCAAGATCCCAATAAACAAAATATTTGCCTCTACTCTTCCTAGAGCAGCCTTACTAGTTTAAAACAAGAAATTAAATTAAACAACTTGAGGGGTTGTGAGGTATACCTGACTGAACAGCTCTGGGTATTTTTGTCGCATCAGGTCCTGCGGTTCCCAGGTATGCTCCTCCTAGCCGTGGTTCCTCCACAGGACTTTGACTAACAGAACCTTCTTGTGACGCAAAATCCGTACTCCTCGGTCGTCGATCCGAACCGGCTCTAAGCGCACTGACCGGTCTGAAGCTACCGGCCCTCAGTGGTCAAAATCTGCTGGTCCGGGCGTAGTAGAGCCCTCCTCGGCGAAGAAATATGGAAGACATCGTGTAGAGCTGCCAGATCTGGTGGAAACTCCAGCCTGTAGGCTAGGGGTCCGATCCCCTCCAGGATCCTGTAAGGGCCCATATACCTAGGGATGAGCTTCTTCCTCCGACCACGCACCCTTGAAACTCCATGCATGGGCCGGATATTCAAAAACACTCGGTCTCCCACCTTAAACTTTAACTAACGGTGTCAGGCATCATAGTACTTAGTGTAACGCCCCGAAACTCAAAGGAGCAAAGGGGGATGTTTTGGGCCAGTTTGGGTTCTGGCAGCAGGCACACGGGCTGGGACACGGGCGTGTCCCAGGGCGTGTCAAGCATGTGTCGACACTTAGCCGCGAAGTCGTCGTGTTTTACTCGACGATTCGTCGAGAGTGGGCACACGGCATGCGACACGGGCGTGTCGCAGGGCGTGTCGACCCGTGTCGACACTTAGCCGTGAAGTCGTCGAGTTATACTCGACGATTCGTCGAGAATGGGCATACGGCCTGCGACACGGGCGTGTCGCAGGGCGTGTCGACCCGTGTCGACGATCGTCCCGGGGAGTCGTCGAGATTCACTCGACGATCGTCGAGACAAGGAACACGGCCTAGGACACGGGCGTGTCCAAGGCCGTGTCATCAAGTCTTCGATCTTCCCTCGATGAAATGTACCGTGTACATGGCCTGGGGTCCAGGCGTGTCAATGTGACACTGGCAAGGACACGGGCGTGTCCTAGAACCCGTGCAGTGCTCGGGTTGAAAATGGGGGAAAAATCATGGTGTACACGGCCGGCTACACGGCCGGCTACACGGCCGTGTCAGGTGGAACACGGGCGTGTCAGCTCGAACACGGGCGTGTTCGATACCCGTGTGAGGTTCTAGGTGATTCGATTTTGACGGAGAATGCGGCACACGGCCCTGGACACGGGCATGTGCTAGGCCGTGTTCTGTCCAGATTGGGCATTTCAGCCCCGAATCAAAGCCGTTCGTTTCCTTAGGTTGAGATCCAACGGCTGGGGGTTGTTCCTGAGAGGATATACCCGTGAGTTGACTTTGAAAACCTCACTTTTCATACCTTATCATTTCTCCAAGTCCTTGGAGAAAGAGGAGAGCCATTGGAGGAAGAAGAACTAGATCCCGCCATTGGAGGAGCTTCGGAGCTCCGAATCGCGAGCCGACTCCGGATCCACGGAGGCAACGCAAGTGCGGTGATTTCTATCCGATTACTTTTCGATGGCGCCAAAGAGGAACTCAAGGGTAACGATCCTCATCTTGAGCATGAATAGCTCTCTTTCTTAGCATAGGAAGCCCGCTCTCGCAAGTTTGCGGAGAGTTGGAGGCGTTCCTTCGGGTAGATATGTAAAGTCCCCGTCGTTTAGAGTCCGTATGCGAGAACGGACGTAGGCATGATGTGTGAAGCCTACCCGGACATGTTGGTCTGGATCGGTGATGTTGCATTGCATAAGGCCGGAGAAGACTCCGTGCTATTGGTTGTTTTTCGGGTTTTCTACGCGGTAGATTGCAGCAGGGAGCCTTGGGGACTAACCCAAAGGTGCACCCGGAAAACTGGGCGGATACGAGATCTTGCCAACTTGGTGGCCTGAGAGCCAACTTGAACATAACGTGGTTATGTGACTTGCGGTAGAATGGGACTCGGAGGAAGTTTGACCTGCGCAAATGACTTAAATTGTCATTGCGATGTGAGCACGGGTTAGATGGAACCGTACCCGCTCTATGTCGTTCGGGCTAGAGAGACCTAAGGTTACGTGGCACTCGCCGTTGGCATAGATGTGAGTCTTCGGCGGTCTATGGCTTTAATTGACGTGACCCAGGCCAGGAAGACGAATTGCTCATAGGTTTGGCCGTCTAAGTGGCGGTGGTGAGTCCGGAATGTTAATGGCTTTAATTGACGTGACATCGACCGGTTCACCGAGAATGTGCCCTGAGTGCATGTGGCGTGTGGCCGTGCGGGCCAACGCCTGTGATGAAATGGCTATGGTTATATAAATTGCTCGCTTATGCTAATGAAATGCAGGGAAGGAGCATCGCCTCCCCGAGTTGGGGGCGGGATCGTTATAATTTGGTCAGCATTGCTGACCATTGCCTTGTTTTGCCACCGTGCGGTGGTTTGTTGCTTGCAGGTGCAGCTGGACCAAGCGGTCAATAGCGGGCTAAAGCCCTTTTTGCGAAGCTGGCCCTCGAAGGCCCAAGTAGAAGTGTTTACTGCTTTGTTCATGTATGACCGGCCTGCGTGTCGTGGTTTGTAAATCATGTAATTTTCAAGTGAAACACTTTGTAAGGCCTTAAGGCCGGTTTTGGGTATTTTTGTATAACATTCCTTTTTGGTATTAGTGGACATTCATGCTCCTATGCTGGGTTCTTGTTTACAACTCTTATAAACTGCTTCCGCTAGAATGCTCTGTGTAGGACGTTGAGATTGGTTGGATGGTTTCCATACGTAACCACCCGGTCTGTCTGTGGTATATGGCGTCGGGCCCCGGCCGGACCTACTGCTATATGCCATGCGACGGATAGGGGGTGTTACAATTTGGTATCAGACTACTGGTTTTGGTCGGGCTTAAACTGAATTCGTGGACGAATTCTTTTTAAGGGGTGGTGAGCACATTGCGTGCGTCATCATTATAATGGTAAAAGAACCCATGAATGTCCACTGAGGAATGAAAATACTCGTGTTTGAGGAACCTGCGTGTTCCTATAATTGCTGTTTGCAATGTATTTGGTCGCTTAACGGTGTTTTGTACCACTATGGGTGACCAGAAGTGGTGTTGGGCCGTCAGAACGCCGAGTTTCTGAGGCTAGTAGTGCACCGAATGTTGCTCCTGCAACACATCTGTCGGCTGAAAATATACGATTGGTGGCTGAAGCGGTGTTGGCCGTGATTAATGCGCAGCCTGGAAGGCAAGCGCAGCAGCCCGCTCCTGTGATGGAGCAAGTACCTCTGCAAGAGGCTGAGCCGAGGAGAGTGGAGCAAGTGGTTGTAGAACCGGTAGTGCCAAGGAGGGCAACTGAGAGGCAGCTAAAGCATGTAATGAGCTTTAACCCTCCGTTATTCTCGGGGTTGGGAACCCCATCTCAGGCTGAAGACTGGCTCTCTAGGGTGAAGAGAGTCATGACAGCGATGGAGACGGAGGAATGGCAAATGACCACCATCGCTACGTTCGTGATGGACGGTGAAGCGAGGATGTGGTGGGAAGGATTGGAGCTGCATCATTTGAGAGGTAGACAACTGATAGACGTTCCGATGGGAGAGTTCTCGGGATTGTTCTTAGCAAGATACCTCCCTTCTACTCAGAGGATTTTGATGGAGAATGAGTTCCTGAAGTTGGTTCAGGGCGAGAGAAGCGTGGATGAATATCTCCACGAGTTTACGCATTTGAGTCGTTATGCTAGCTCCACCATCATGGATGAGGAGTGCAAGACTAATCGCTTCTACGAAGGGTTGAGAGACGAGTTGAGGTTGCTACTCTCGGGGCCGATGACGAAGGGTTTCTTAACCTTGGTCAATACTGCCCGGTCCTTGGAGAAGGACATGAAGAGCGTGCAAGCGAAGAAAAGCTTGGGTGAAAAGAAATCTGAGTTCAGAGTGCCGACTACTTCAAAGTCCGGCTATCGGAGGTCTTTCAAGAAGCATAGGACTTCGGGTCCAGCTCCTTCTGGTGCTTCTGGGGCGACTACGAGTCGGACCCCGGGCGCGTGTTTTACATACGGAAAGACGGGGCACTTTGCCCGTGATTGTTGGAGCGGACGTCCTAAGTCCGAGAGGAGGCCGGGAGCCACTTATGAAGAGAAGGGAAAGGCGGTGGAGTCGACCGCATCCCATTATGCTACGGCCCAACCAAGGGTCTACAATCTTGGCCAACAGGAGGCCATTAAACAAGCTGATGTGGTGACAGGTACGGTTTAATTTATAGCAAGTTAATTTATTTAAATACTTGTTATGCACATGTTACCTTACCACTGCTTGTTAGGATTTGTATTGATTTGTGAAAATCCGGCACGAGCACTCTTCGATACGGGAACCTCACACTCCTTCTTATCCGAAGGATTTATATTACGCATCGGGGTCCCTTCCTCGATGGCGAATGATAAGTTGGATGTGTTGTTGCCCAATGGGTGTTCGATGCGAGCGGATAGGATCTGCGATGTTAAGATTTGTATTGGGGAGCAGGAGTTCGACCTGCGAGCGTCTTTACTTCCGTTAGTGGAGTTCGACGTCATATTTGGCATGGACTGGCTCTCGGAGCAGCAGGCCCATATAGATTGCGGTAGCAAGGAAGTCAAGCTGGGAGCGAGTCCTGAGACGACGTTTACGGGCTTAAAGGGGTCGAGCAAGACATTGATGTCTACTCTTCAGGTGGTGAAGGCAGTTCGTGCTGGAGCAGAACTGTTCTTTACACTAGTGGAGGTTGCAAAGCCGAAGCCCGCTTTGGATTGTATTTCAGTGGTATCGGAATACCTTGATGTGTTCCCCGCAGATCTTCCTGGAGCCCCGCCTCATCGGGAGATAGATTTTACGATCGAGCTAGTGCCAGGTGCAAAGCCTGTGTCACGATCTCCGTATCGGCTAGCGCCTAAGGAAATGGCAGAGCTGAAAGTTCAACTGCAAGAGTTGTTGGAGCAATGGTATGTGCGCCCGAGTTCTTCGCCTTAGAGCGCACCGGTCCTCTTTGTTAAGAAGAAGGACGGAAGCTTGAGGCTATGTATTGATTATCGGGAGCTAAACAAGCTGATGGAGAAGAACAAGTACCCGATCCCCCGGATTGATGATCTCTTCGATCAGTTAGTCGGGTCGACGGTGTACTCGAAGTTGGATCTCAAGGCTGGGTACTATCAGCTGCGGATAAGGGAGAGTGATATCCCGAAGACAGCGTTTAGTACGAGATACGGGCATTATGAGTTTACGGTCATGCCGTTTGGGCTGACTAATGCGCCGTCAGTATTCATGGATTTGATGAACAGGACGTTCAGGGAGTACTTGGACCATTTTGTGATCGTCTTCATCGACGATATTTTGGTGTACTCGCAAAGTGAGGAAGATCACTTCAAGCATCTTCATTTGGTATTGGAGACGCTAAGGAGAAATCAGTTGTATGCCAAGTTCTCGAAGTGCGAGTTTTGGCTATCCTCAGTGGCGTTCCTCGGGCATATAGTGAGTGGAGAGGGTATTGCGGTGGATCCGGCGAAGATTGTTGCGATACGGGAGTGGCCTGAGCTTGCTACGGTAGCAGAAGTCCGGAGCTTTTTGGGGCTTGCCGGCTATTATAGGCGCTTCGTAGAGAACTTCTCGCGGATAGCGTTACCTCTCACTACTTTGACGAGGAAGGAGCATAAGTTCGTTTGGACGCCGGAGTGCGCGCAAGCTTTTGAGGAATTGAAGTGTCGGTTGACCACGACGCCTGTGCTGAGTTCGCCATGTGGAACCGAAGGCTACGAGATATATAGCGATGCTTCGTGCAGCTGTTTGGGTTGCATGCTACTGCAGCACGGAAGCGTGATAGCTTATGGCTCGAGACAGCTAAAAGTGCACGAGAGGAATTATCCGGTCCATGACTTGGAGTTGGCGGCCGTGATTTTTGCCTTGAAGCTGTGGAGACACTATTTGTACGGTGTGAAGATTGATATCTACACCGATCACAAGAGCCTAAAGTACCTGATAGATCAGAAGGATCTGAATATGCGGCAGCGTAGATGGATGGAGTTCCTGGGGGACTATACATTCAAGATCCACTATGTGTCTGGCAAAGGGAATGCGGTTGCGAACGCGTTGAGTCGCCGAGCCCCAGCTCAAGCCAATTGGCTATCGGTGCATGATGAGTGGTTGGTGCGGGAGTTGGAGGCGTTGGAGATTGTTTGCGTGGATAGACAATCTAGTGTTGAAGCAGTTCTGAATTGGACTGAAGTCCAATATGACCTGGCTGATCGGATTCGGCAGGCTTTGGATATGGATGCTCATATGAAGCAGTTCATGATAGAGGCTCTGGATGGGTCAAATTCCCAATTCGTCGTGGAGGACGGATTGCTTTGGAAAGACGGTCGTCTGTGCGTCCCAAGTGTGGGCAACTTACGGGTAGAGTTGTTGTACGAGGCGCACCATACCAAGTACTCGATTCACCCGGGGAGCACGAAGATGTACCGCGATGTAAAGAAACTATTTTGGTGGCCGGGTTTGAAAAAGGATGTGGCGCTATACGTAGCGAAGTGCCAAACCTGCGCCTTGGTAAAGGCGGAGTACCAAAAGCCGGGAGGATTTCTTAAGTCCTTGCCTATTCCGGAGTGGAAATTTGACGACATCTCTATGGACTTTGTGCACGGTTTGCCAAGGTCGCAAAAGGGGAACGACGCCATTTGGGTGGTTGTTGATCGATTAATGAAGGTGTCGCATTTTATTCCGCATAGGAAGGACGATCCGGTGGAGAAGCTGGCAAAGCTTTATGTGGATAATATAGTACGGCTTCATGGTGTGCCCCGCAGCATCGTGAGTGACCGAGATGGGCGGTTCACGTCCAATGATTGGAGGCTGGTGCAGCAAATGTTGGGAACAAAGCTGAAGTTTAGCACAGCCTTCCACCCACAAACGGATGGGCAGACCGAGAGGGTCAATAGAACCATGGAAGACATGCTTCGCATGTGTGTCTTGGATTTCGGAAGGCAATGGGAAGACCACCTCTATTTGGTGGAGTTCGCATACAACAACAGCTACCAAGCGAGTATTCAGATGGCGCCCTTCGAGGCCCTATATGGTAGAAGATGTCGCACGCCGTTGTCTTGGTTAGAAACGGGTGAGTCAAAGTTGTATAAGCGATCGGAAGTGGAGGATGCTACTTCTTTGGTGAGAACCATTCGGGAGAGGTTGCTTATTGCTCAGGACCGGCAAGCAAAGTACTATAATGCCAAACACAGGAACGTGGAGTTCGCTGTGGGCGATTATGTATACTTAAAGATCAAGCCGTTCAAGGGTGTCTCGCGGGTGCGGCGATTGAAAAAGCTAAGCCCGAGGTACCTTGGACCGTTTGAGGTTCTGGAGCGAGTTGGCGAAGCAGCCTATAGGTTGAAGCTTTCAGTGGAGCTAAGTGGTTTACATGATGTATTCCACATTTCGGTGCTTCGGAAGGCGGTGCAAGAGCCTACGCAAGTGATCGCGGTTGATCAAGTGCCGGTGGATAGTGGGCTAACGACAAAGGTCAAGCCCATGCGGATTGAGGACTCGGAGGTCAAGCGGCTACGAAATAAAGAGATCAGGATGGTCAAGGTCCGGTGGGACAATTGTGGTTGTGAGGAGCTCTCTTGGGAACGAGAGCAGACTATGCTTGACGAGTATCCGGAGTTGTTCCGCTCAGGTACAAATTTTGGTTTTGTATGTCTTTCCTTTATGTAATTTCGTGGGCGAAATTCTTTTAAGAGGGGGAGAGTTGTAACGCCCCGAAACTCAAAGGAGCAAAGGGGGACGTTTTGGGCCAGTTTGGGTTCTGGCAGCAGGCACATGGCCTGGGACACGGGCGTGTCCCAGGGCGTGTCAAGCGTGTGTCGACACTTAGCCCCGAAGTCGTCGTGTTTTACTCGACGATTCGTCGAGAGTGGGCACACGGCCTGCGACACGGGCGTGTCGCAGGGCATGTCGACCCGTGTCGACACTTAGCCGTGAAGTCGTCGAGTTATACTCGACGATTCGTCGAGAATGGGCACACGGCCTGCGACACGGGCGTGTCGCAGGGCGTGTCGACTCGTGTCGACGATCGTCCCGGGGAGTCGTCGAGATTCACTCGACGATCGTCGAGACAAGGAACACGGCCTAGGACACGGGCGTGTCCAAGGCCGTGTCATCAAGTCGTCGATCTTCCCTCGACGAAATGTCCCGTGTACACGGCCTGGGGTCCAGGCGTGTCAATGTGACACGGGCAAGGACACGGGCGTGTCCTAGAACCCGTGCAGTGCTCGGGTTGAAAATGGGGGAAAAATCATGGTGTAAACGGCCGGCTACACGGCCGTGTCAGCTCGAACATGGGAGTGTTCGATACCCGTGTGAGGTTCCAGGTGATTCGATTTTGACGGCGAATGCGGCACACGGCCCTGGACACGGGCGTGTGCCAGGCCGTGTTCGGTCCAGATTGGGCATTTCAGCCCCGAATCAAAGCCGTTCGTTTCCTTAGGTTGAGATCCAACGGCTGGGGGTTGTTCCTGAGAGGATATACCCGTGAGTTGACTTGGAAAACCTCACTTTTCATATCTTATAATTTCTCCAAGTCCTTGGAGAAAGAGGAGAGCCATTGGAGGAAGAAGAACTAGATCCCGCCATTGGAGGAGCTTCGGAGCTCCGAATCGCGAGCCGACTCCGGATCCACGGAGGCAACGCAAGTGCGGTGATTTCTATCCGATTACTTTTAGATGGCGCCAAAGAGGAACTCAAGGGTAACGATCCTCATCTTGAGCATGAATAGCTCTCTTTCTTAGCATAGGAAGCCCGCTCTCGCGAGTTTGCGGAGAGTTGGAGGCGTTCCTTCGGGTAGATATGTAAAGTCCCCGTCGTTTAGAGTCCGTATGCGAGAACGGATGTAGGCATAATGTGTGAAGCCTACCCGGACATGTTGGTCTGGATCGGTGATGTTGCATTGCATAAGGCCGGAGAAGACTCCGTGCTATTGGTTGTTTTTTGGGTTTTCTACGCGGTAGATTGCAGCAGGGAGCCTTGGGGACTAACCCAAAGGTGCACCCGGAAAACTGGGCGGATACGAGATCTTGCCAACTTTGTGGCCTGAGAGCCAAATTGAACATAACGTGGTTATGTGACTTGCGGTAGAATGGGACTCGGAGGAAGTTTGACCCGCGCAAATGGCTTAAATTGTCGTTGCGATGTGAGCACGGGTTAGATGGAACCGTACCCGCTCTATGTCGTTCGGGCTAGAGAGACCTAAGGTTACGTGGCACTCGCCGTTGGCATAGATGTGAGTCTTTGGCGGTCTATGGCTTTAATTGACGTGACCCAGGACAGGAAGATGAATTGCTCATAGGTTTGGCTGTCTAAGTGGCGGTGGTGAGTCCGGAATGTTAATGGCTTTAATTGACGTGACATCGACCGGTTCACCGAGAATGTGCCCTGAGTGCACGGGGCGTGTGGCCGTGCGAGCCAACGCCTGTGATGAAATGGCTATGGTTATATAAATTGCTCGCTTATGCTAATGAAATGCAGGGAAGGAGCATCGCCGCCCCGAGTTGGGGGCGGGATCGTTATAATTTGGTCAGCATTGCTGACCGTTGCCTTGTTTTGCCACCGTGTGGTGGTTTGTTGCTTGCAGGTGCAGCTGGACCAAGCGGTCAATAGCGGGCTAAAGCCCTTTTTGCGAAGCTGGCCCTCGAAGGCCCAAGTAGAAGTGTTTACTGCTTTGTTCATGTATGACCGGCCTGCGTGCCGTGGTTTGTAAATCATGTAATTTTCAAGTGAAACACTTTGTAAGGCCTTAAGGCCGGTTTTGGGTATTTTTGTATAACATTCCTTTTTGGTATTAGTGGACATTCATGCTCCTATGCTGGGTTCTTGTTTACAACTCTTATAACCTGCTTCCGCTAGAATGCTCTGTGTAGGATGTTGAGATTGGTTGGATGGTTTCCATACGTAACCACCCGGTCTGTCTGTGGTATATGGCGTCGGGCCCCGGCCGGACCTACTGCTATATGCCATGCGACGGATAGGGGGTGTTACAATTAGCCTGTCTGCTCTGCGCCTCTAACATCCTGTCTCTGATCAGCCTCACCTGAGCCTCGGTGTCCTCGACAAAATCCGATCCCAACGTCTTCGGATCCTCATCCTGAATCCTTGAAAGCGGAGTCCTACATCTCCTTCCGTACAAGGGTGGAGAGTTGTGTTGAATGTCGACCGAGAGCCCAGATAAGCCTGAACTGATCTTCTCTCCTTGGACGTACACTATCCATCCTGATTCAACATGATCATCTTGAGCACACCATTATAGTGAACAACTACTCACAAAACTTATGAAACAACTACGGGAGTTTTCTTTCGGGTCAGGGTGACCCTAGATATCTCGGCCAGTCTATCGTTGATGTTCCAATTATAATTATGCCCGGAGTGTGGATGAGGAATCATGTGTATGAAAATCCCTAATTATATCCTCGAACTTCCCCTCTAACCGGGCTGTGACTGTAATAGTTTCCCAAAAGTTCTTGCACTTAACCTTCATTAGGCGACGAACCTCACCGTGCATCACAAAATCCATGACGCCTTTCTTCACTCCAGGGAGATACACGTTCCGAGATACACCAAACTTCCGATGATTAAATTTCTCATTTGTATGGGTAGTCAATGACTATATAAAATCTCAACTTCGCAATCAGATTCTTATCCTTACGAATACGCCCGAGTAGCGCCGAATACGGTTTACATCCATTTCACTATATTTATGACGCAAACTTTTCTAGATGAGATCTAAGGGAAACCCAAGTCCGTAAATAATTTGCCCAATAAACAAAAGACACGCCCCCAATAAACAAAAGATAAGCCTCTACATGCCTTGGGCTGAGTATCTTTGATATTACCATGTTATATCCATCCTAGTTGGGTGCACAATCCATAGGGCATCAATCTTTAACTTGGGGATCCAACCTGAATCTGTTGATATACTCCATACTTTAAACCCTCTGAGTCATATTTACGACAACCTTATCTGGGTCAAAATGTTCCCAATCCCAACTAGGTCTCTTCCGAACTTGAATTCCTATCCGACCTTCAGTGTTTGTCGTGGTGGTGGTCTCTAGGTAATCTTGTTACTGGTACAAGGGTTGAGACTATGTGTCTTCTACCATTCTGCTAATGGATTATTGGTCTCAATTCTCCTTAAAGCAGTCCTTCCGGTTTGAGTAACCTTGATAGGTACCGTAGGGCTACCTGAGTTTATGTCCTAGGTAGCCATTCTCGTGTTATACTCCTCCTTTATTCTCTTTAGGTATCTCCTTAGCTTAACCAAGTTCATACCCAAAGTCTATTTCAGACTAGGGCATACTATAAGTTATCGTGGTTAGTCATGTCTCCTAGTTGGTTGAATCTAACTCGTTGACTATCGAATTATATGATTGGATTTTCGCAGCCGGAGGTGCTACCTGCTGGGGCAGGATTTGCCGCAGGCTACAAAAATAATTCCAATTGCTAGCTGATGAACAAGTGGAATTAATGAAAAGGTGGACTTTATATGTGATTCCCTTTGTGGGTACACCACTGCTTCCGCTGCTTAGTTTGACCCCAAACTAAACTCACGCGGGGGTGTCCCAGGGATTGTGGACTGTTACTTTTCGATCGAGGTTTCCTCTGATACCACTTGTAAGACCCCCACTTTTTTTCTTTTTCAACACCGTGGTCTTAGGCCCAGAACCTCCATTTTGCGGTGACTCCTTCACGCCCTGAAGGGTCATCACCACAAAGCGTCGATTCTGCCGGCCAAATTCGATCACAGAAAAGTAGCAAAACAAAGTAAACGCAAACTTGCAGTCCACAGAAAATCACATATCATAGTAAATAATCTCCACGAAGGGAGTGTCCACAAAATAGTAAAAGAGTACAGAAATGATGGGCTTAAGCCCGGTACATCAATATCCTCACTACAGATCTCTCATGCGGAAGCAAAATAAAATAACTACTAGAAGTCGGGACTCACGGTCCCAGCTGGCTGTACTCGTGAGCTAGACTGCCCTGTCTTCAATCGCACCAGTCTCTTGGGCTGCTCCTCCATACTGGGCTCCATGATCCCCTAAATGATGCGGTTCGAAAACCGTTAGTCTAAAAGTCTAAGCTCTATCATCCCCCAACCCTTCCCCCATGGCTCCTAGGCACAGAGCAGAGAGGAAGAAAGGGGGGGGGACTTGAAGGTGGAGAATAATTAAAAACAGATGGTAGCGGACCTATACTAGCAATTCTATAATAGATATTGACAATAAAATGAAGTATGAAAAGTAACCTTCACATATGTGAGAACACATAAGCCAAGGGGTCTTCTGCAAGGCTCCCATTGTATAAAAAGTCCCATACCAATTTATACGTTGGGGTGTCGGTTATCAAACAGTAGTAAATATTTATCAAAATTGACCTTAATTTATAAACTTGTCCACACAAGTTTATAGACCATGGGGTCGTTTTGCAGGTCCTAATGTATAAGCGTCCCATTCTACTTATACTTTAGGTGTCAGGGTTAAATGAATCGATTATGCTATGACATACAAGTGGGTATGATGGAACATGCAAGTGCAACACATACACCCGACTCTGTGCACACAGACCTTTAGTTCCCCCTTTCGGAGCCGTTACCTCCCAGGATACCTCCGTAGTGGCAGAAGGAAGCGGTGGGTTGGGCCGCGCCCACCTCAAAACCAGTAATAGCATTACCGGTCTGACCTATCGTACGCCTCAATGTTTGTGCACTAAGCGGACTACCGCGTACTCTTGCCGACTGGACCGCCGGACTTAAGTTTGGCGAAGTGTTAAACCACACTTGTCGAGTCATCGTATTGGCGTCGGTGCAACGACTAACCCATACCGAAGACCCACCACCTTAGGTATTTCTTATGCACATGCAATATTATCAAAATAGTATACAACGAGTCGAGTTCCAGGACTGAACCGTCCGTGTTAACCTCAAACCGAGACGAAGCTCCCCGGACTAAACTGTCCGGCTCAAATTCCAAACCTCATCCCTTTGAACACCGCGGGATGGCGCCCCTTTGAACACCTCAGGACGACTTAACCATTTCCAATTCTTGTCCAACTAGTGTGTGCAGTGTGAAACCCTATCTACTAAATTACTCTTTCGATTTGTTCTTTAAGGTTTACGTTAGCCCAGGACAACCTCCGGATTTACCCCGTGAAGGGTTCTCAATAGGCACTAGGAACTGCGATGATATGATAGACCAAAGTTCCCTTTCGCAAGGCACTTATTATTATTGGTTGATTCCCTTACCTCTCCCCCTTTAACATCACATTAACCCAGTACCTAGGGTAGTTTAGACCTTTCACTCTCGCGGGAACGACGATCTTTCGTCGAACTCGCGTACCTTCTAACACACATCAACTCGATTCCCACCACTCCTTAGAACTTACTATGGTGACTCATCCACTTTCATTCAAACAATTCAACACGACTAACTCTACACTATTCCAACTCTTATCCTAATACAACTTTTCTCCAAATTACTATTTGCAGACCAACTTATACTAAGTGATGTTCATGATAGGATGTCCTTCAAGTTTTCATCCGAATGACCTAGGTTATTACTGGAGTCCTATCATGACATAAATGATTTAATTCCAGAATATTGTATTTTCCTCAATTAATCTTCTATTTAAATAATTTCTTAAAAGAGCCAATTATTGTCAAGTTGATCATGAAGTATAAATTTTAGACATGATTAATGTTTCATAAATTCATGATAATACTCCATATATCTAAAAGTGACAATTTCCAAATTTGACATTTTCTAAAAACATTTAAGGGTCCTAAAATTATTTTAGCAGTAATTCTCATATTCCAAGATTTGTAAATCAACTACTTGAAATTATCATACAAATAATTTGAGTTAAATATATTACACTACTACAGTCCTAAAATTATCACTGCCCAACTTTCATGATTTTTCAGAGAATATTTTTGATTCTAAATAAATTCAATACAAAAATCTACAAAGGGCATAATTGTGAATCAAGTACTATGAATATACTTCAAAAATTCCTAATTAAATTCCTAACAGTAGATATCATCCTAAAATCATCAGTTGCCAAAATTCACATTTTTATAAGTTAAATTATTCTTTAAATGATTTATTTACCAAGTATGGCCTTTACAAAATTTATGAAGGAAGCAATATATAAAAACCTTTAAAAATTATAATAAAATTCAGAGACCTCTATTTAGGTCAAAAACCTCTACTGACCAAATTTTACTAGATTCCATTTAAACCAAATGATCAAATTAAATCAAATACTAAATTGGACACTTTGATATTTAATAAAGGAACTACCATGAATATAATCTATAAAATTCCACTAAAAATATCTAGGGGTTCAACTCACCCTAAGATTCATTCTACCCCATCTTCACAATTTTTTAGATGATGTTAAGTTAATGTTTTGACCTAGTAGTGCTTCTACCCTAAAGCTAGGGTTTGACTTTTAAGGTACTTAACTACTTCTAAATTCCCTAACATTTCAACCTGAGGCTTAAATATACATAAGCTATCTCTCTACTAAATTACAAGGCCATACAAGGGCATTTGCCCCTATGTCCTTCACAACCCCCAAAGGTCCTTCCTTAGGGTGTGAACTTGGGTCCAAGGGTAAATCAACCCTAATTCCTCCATCTTCCCCAAAGAAGGGAGGGTACTTAAGGTAATACTAAGTCAGTGGTCCAAAAGGGCTGTGCATTCAGTATTTCATTTTTTTGGCTATAAGCACACCAAGCCCTTTACAAGCCAACACATGCAAGGAGGTTTACCTAACTTTCTATGGTCCATATGGGCTGAAAATTTAACCATGCCTTAATAATGTCCCCATGGACATGCCACCAATAATTGGGGCCTTTTGGAGTTGAACTACTCCAAGAATCACCTAAACAATCCTTGGGGTATTTTAGTAATTTCCCCCTAATTTTAATTCCAATTAATCCCATTTTTTGGCAGGGCCTAATTATGCCCTAAAACAGTTACTTCCCAAAATCCCAGGTCATTTGGGCCTCTGGATGGGCTTGGGCATCTCTTCCAATTTCTGCATTTTTGTTATTTGCAGCCCAAGACCATTCACCTTTTCAGATCTTGCAAGTGAGATATCTCAACATACAGAAGGCTAAATTGACTAATGTTTCTACCATAGGTCTAATATACCTCTAAGGGCAGGACACCAAAAGTTGGGGAATATTAGAGTTGGTATGCTTCAAAAATCAACATAATTTGGTTTATCATATTCTGACTAAAACTATAGAATTATTTTCCCCAAAAATTCTCTTTTTTTGGGGAGGCCTAGATATGCCTAATTAAGCCACATGACCAAACTTTAAGTCCATTTGGACTTAGGGTTTGGTCAGGGCACTCATTTTATTTTCTGACCTACCCTAGGACCATCCCTAGGAAAATGGCTCTATAGGGCAGTAGACTTAACCAAAATTAATGTGTAACATATCAAATTAAAGGTAACTTCAAGACCTACAATTTTTATGTTAAGTACATTTTATGAAAAAGGTTGTAAGTGCCCTAAATAATGGCATGAAAACGTCGGTTATAGAAGACAGGAAATAACACTATTCATGCAATTAAATAATTCAAGGGTTAATATTATTGCATGGCACAAATCTTAAAGCCATCGGACGGCTACTGTATTTCTTCTCGAAACGCATGGAATCTAGCCCGAGCTTTCATGGGGGCTTTCCCGGCGGCTACCGGCGGCGCCTCCACCGGCAAACTTCACCTCCCCCTTCACGGTGGTGGGGGCAACCTTTTGCCGGCGGCTAGGGCGGTGGGAGGTGGCGGCGCCACCTCACCCGAGAGCTTCCAAAAACGCCATTAATGGAGAAATGAAGAACTGGGTTCGGGCTCATTCGAGCCCGAACCCTACCCTAAACACTCCTAAGATCTAGGCATGAAGAGAGAGGTGAGGGAGGACCTTCCCAGCGGCCTTACAACGTGAGAAGCGGCGGAGAACCATTGCGGCGGTGGCGGCGCTTATCCCTCGGTTTCACGGCTCCAGCTTGGGTTCAGCTCCAAGGCTCGATTTCTCTCTCTCTCTCTGCTGCTCTCCTTGTCCCGAGGGTGATGAACCGAGGGGAGTGAGGGGGGGGGGGGGGGGAGTGAGGAGATGAAGTATAGGGGGGGGGGCGATATTTTCTAAGTGAGAGGGGCGGGTTTGCCTTGTTCTTGTCACCATGCATGCATGGGTGGGCCCCACTCCATCCACCTCCTCCTCAATGACACCAAGGGTCGGCCAGCCTAAGTGGGGGCTGATGGCATGGGCCCAAGTGGCTCTATCCACTAACACCCTTATATATACCCTTTCTCTCTCCTAATTATTCTTCATTTATGAGATTCTCTCTCTCTCCTAGTCACTAAGTTGGCTAGCCAATCCTCTAGTCTATTGGCAGCCCACCCATGCATAATATATTAAATGGGGGGGGGGGATGATATCAAGGCTTGATGGTGGAGAGAGAGACCCTTGGTCATGAATACTCTTCCTCCAAATTTTCTATCTCCTAGTCCCCCATGTTGACTGGTCAACTCCATAGGATATGTGCAGCCCACTTAATCATAATAATTATGAAAAATGAGGTTAGCCTAAGGGAAAAATGGCTTGAGCTTGGGTTAGCCCATTTGGGCTAGGTTTGACTTGGCTTAGGCTATGGTCGACTTGGGTCAATTTGATCATTTGGGTTGACCCCAATGGGTCCTTGGTGACCCATTGGCCTCCCCTAAGATCTAGAAAGGGTTATGCAGGGTTACCTTACACTTTGGAGGTCACCTACCTTTAGTAAGGGCACTTTGACTAGAATAGGGGCTTGAGTTGACTTGGGTCAACATGACCATTAGGGTTGACCCCAAGGGATCCTTGGTGACTCATTGAACTCACTTTAGGTTTTGGAAGCCCTGAGTAAGGTTGGTTGGGCACATTAGAGGTCAACTGCCCTTGATTAGGGCACATTGTCATATTTAGGCCTATGGTGGTCCTAGGTCAAATTGACCACTTGGGGTTGACTCCAATGGACCCTTAAGGCTCTAGTGGACCCTCTAATGGGTTAGTGATGTCGAGATGGAGTCATGAAGTCATGGTGAAGCCCTAAGGTCCAACCCAGTTTTGGTGATGAGGTTGTGCCATAGGTAGACCAAGGTGATTCTCACATTGGCCTTCTATCACTTGGCCCTTTTTAGCTCCCTAGGGTTTTGTCATGACCTAGTCATGGACAAAAACTACTCTTAGGGGTCTAGTTGGAAATGGGATGTTACAGTCGACATCACCAAGGATTGTGTCGACACATAGTCTATTTGTGTTGACACATTTAAAGGAATATCTCGACACTTTGCTGACTGAGACAAACTTCGTTGAAGTAACTGGTGAATTGACAGCTGTCATGACCAACAAGGCTATTGCATCTATCAGAGTTGTTAGAAGGTTATTATGAACCAGATCAGCCGGTAACCTTGGATGAAGCCTATATAAAGATATGTTCTATCAACAGATAGAAGGGAGAACGGGAAACATCAAAGGCAAAACCAATCTGAGAAGAACTAACTACAAGGAGAGGAGTCTTCATCCAGAAATCAAAAGAGGGAAGATCCTGAACAATCTGAAAGAAGAAATCAGAATCACATCTGATCAAGAAGAAGCTGGATTGAGGATCATCTCCAACTTCAAGAAGATCAACCTTACTTTGTTAAGATTCAAGAAGCTTTGAAGAAAGATAAGACAGGTTGATTCAAAAGTTATCTGTTCTATCAAAAACTGATCAAGAAACCTTCAACTCTTTCTCTCTCTGTCTGGGTGAAGATTTTATTCTTTTCTATTATCAATTCACTGTAGGATCTATTGTAGATTTGAGTTGTAAGCCTAAATTATAAAGGCTGAGGTAGGGCTGAGTGTCTAAGGTAGGAGATTAAATTCTCTGAGTTGTAGGCCTAGGAAGAGGCTGAGGTAGGGCCTGTGTGCCTGAGTTGTAGGAGTGTGGACTCACTCTGAGGTAGGATTCTTTGAGAGAATCTGAGTTGTAGGACTTGTTGAACTCTGAGTTGTAGGAACCATCTTTGGGTTCTGAGCTGTAAGATCTGAGGATCTGAGAAGAAGAAGGAAGTTAGGCCGAATCTAGCATACTGCTAGATAGGCGAAGGGGGAAAGTGGATGTACCCATTACTTGGGAAACCACTATAAAACTGTGTGTATTCTGTGTGTGTGCTGTGTTCTTTTTATTTGTGCTATGACAGTGTGCATTACAGGTTTATTGTGATAAATTTGTCTGCCTAAGCAATAAAAAGAATTGTACCTTTTCACCCCCCTCTAGGTGTTGAGGTCATCTTGAAACCAATTCTTTCAAGTGGTATCAGAGCCAGGATCCTTAAGAAATAGACTTAACAGTCTGAGTAGATCTGTAAGGCAGTTAACATTTAGACAAAATGGGTTCTGAAGAAAATCACAAGGAACTTGGACCCATGAAATTACCAATCTGTAGGAAAGAAATATTTGGTATTCGGAGAGAGAGAGTCAGGTTGTTTATGAAAGCATCTGACCCAAGAATCTATATTACAGTTAAAGAAGGGTCATTCATTCCAATGAAAATCTCAGTTCTTGATGAAAATCTGAGGACACTAAAAGATTATTCTGAAATGACAAAGAATGAGATCATCTTAGTTACCATGGATAAAAGAGCACAGAACATAATAGTCAGTGCTATAGATAACTTAACCTTCCAAAACTTGATTCACTACAAGACCTCCAAAGAGATATGGGACACCTTGATTGTCTACATGGAGGGATCAGAAGAGGAGAGACAAGACAGAAAGTCTATGCTTAATCAGGAGTATGAAAGTTTTAGACAAGCCAAACTGACAACATAACTGAGTGCTACAAGAAGTTTTTTAGAATAGTAAATGAACTGATGTCATATGGAAGAGTCTCTAGCACATATGAGCTCAATGATAAATTTCTTAGATCACTAACTAAAAACTGGGACACCAAGATATGTGTCATCATGGAAGTGGCCAGACTTGCATAAATTTCTCCTCCTACCATATTTGGAAAACTTCTATCATATGAAATGCAGCTGATGGCCAGGAAAGAGGAAGAGAAAACCAATAAGGCTGATTACAGAGAAAAGTCAGTGGCCTTCAAGGCTGAAGCCCCAAGAAAGGACAGGAGGATGTCTCCATCTCCTCCTAGGAAAGCTGCTGAAGTTATCTCAGAAAGTTCTGATAATCACACATCAGATAGCCATAATTCTGATGAGGACTTTGCGACTTTCACAAGGAAATTTCAAAGATTTTTAAAGAAAAAATAGTAGAGATCCAAGCCATCCTCCTCACAGTCCAAGGATGCTTATTATCAGAAAATAAAATCTTTAAGAAAGGACAGGTATGGAACTAAACCTAGTAAATTATCTTCTACTAAGATTGTTTGCTAGTGTTGCAACATGCCTAGACATATAGTTGCTGAGTGTCCTGACAAAAGAAAGGAATCAAATGACAAGAATAAATTGCAACATAAGGGCAAAAAGGAGAAATCCATTATAGCAAAGAAGGAGAAAAGCTGGACAGACTCCTCATCATCATATTCTGAAGCTGAAGCTGAAGCAGAATCATACATTGGATTATTTACAACTGAAGAGGATTCCGAAGAGATAGAATTCTTGGAAATATTGGACTCTATCAATGGGATTGAAGATCCTCATTGTAAAGGACTAATAGCTATGACTGATGAAGATCAGTGTCAGGATCAGCCTGATCCAAGTAAGGTAAACAATATGCCATCAGGTTCTAATTATTACACTGGATAACAATAAGAAGCATTTGCATCAAGAGATATGGATGGATCTGAATCTGAAGGAGATGTTCATCAACTCATTGATGAATATGGTGATTTGTTGGAAGCACTTAAGATAAGCAGAAACCTTGTTAAAAGTCAGACTAAGGAAATTGCATCTCTCAAGATGGCGGCATTAGATTCAGAAAAAATGCTGGATCTAAAGATGAATGAAGTTGCCAAACTGAAAAACATAACTATTATTCAGATGGGTACAATTACATTCAAGAATGATCAAATCAAAAGTCTGGAAGTCAAACTTCAGAGGGAGAAGGATCTGGTGCTAAATTTTCTAAGTCAAAATCAGTCTTACCCTTAATTGATGACTTTATTCCCCAAAAGGGTAAGACAAGATTGGGTTTTAAGGGAAATGTATGGGCTGCCAATTTCAAAAGAAAAGGCAAAGCCCCAGTACAACCACTAGCCTTCAAACCCCCCCAATCCCTTCAGAAACGTGTGGCAACCAACTAATAGATTTGATCATAATATCACACATAGTCATCATGAATCATCAATGGTTGATTCTCCAGCCCCAGCTTTCAAGAATAGAACCACTCAACCTACAGTTTTAAAGACTGATGATAGCAATGCTGTTAAAACTGTATTAAAAAGAAGATATAATAGCTATGAGTGCTGGTGTTGTGGCAAGGTGGGCCATTATACCATTGACTGTTGGCAAAACACAACTGTCAGGAAGAATGTCAGCTTACCTGTCAAAAAGACTGCTGCTAAGTTTGACAGGTTTCAGTCTAACCAGAACCTAGGACCCAATAATTATTGGGGTTCTAAGGTTAAGTAATTTTATTTGATGTAGGTGAGTCCATGTATCCATACCCCTATATGGTACTTGGACAATGGATGTTCCAGGCACATGGCTGGAACAATAAGAATGCTGAAGTACTACACTCCTATAGAGAATGAACCCAAAGTGATCTTTGGTGGATCTGAAAAAGGAGTCATCAAAGGGTTTGATAACATTTCTAATAGTTCCATCACTATCACTCAAGTGGCTTATGTGAAGGGTCTGAAACATAACCTAATAAGCATAAGCCAACTGAGTGATCTTGGTTATGACACTTCATTTATTAAGAAAGGGTATCAGACTAAAAAGACAAGTGATGAGAAGGTCATCTTGTCTGGTTATAGAAAAGGAAATGTTTATTGCCTGAATTTTGTTTGTGAGAATAAAGATTCTCCAGTTTGTCTTGTTGCTGATGAGAAAGCCTCTCATTGTGTCAAATGGCACAAGAGGCTAGCCCATCTTAACTACATGACTATTGGACAACTCTTTAGTAAAGAGTTAGTAAGGAATGGTCCAAAAGTTAAGTGTATTAAGGGTGATATATGTTCAGCTTGTCAAAAAGGCAAGCAGACCAAATCCTCCTTTCACAGTCTTGATACCAAAGACTCAGTGAGGTGTATGTACCTCTTGCATATGGATCTATTTGGTCCTATGCCAGTTCATAGTCTAGGTAGGAAAGTCTATGACTTTGTGGTTGTGGATGACTATTCTAGATATACATGGGTTTTCTTCCCGAGGCAGAAATCTGAAACCCCAACTATCTTCCATAATTTTGTTAAACAAATTCAGAATGAACTTAACAATTTAGTGGTCAAAATCAGAAGTGACTATGGAACTGAATTTCAGTCTGAAAGTATGACAAAGTTTTCTAAAGAACTAGGGATTCATCAAGAATTCTCCTCACGTAAAACTCCTCAGCAAAATGGTATTGCTGAAAGAAAGAATAGGATACTTATTGAGGCTGGAAGAACACTACTGAGTGACACTTCTCTCCTAGAATATTTCTGGGCTGAGGCAATAAATACTGCATGTCATGCTCTCAATAGAGCTTACATCATCAAAAGCCACAAAAAGCACCCTATGAGATTATGAAAGGAAGAAAACCAAATATATCCTATTTTAGGATCTTTGGTAGTAAGTGCTATATACATAACAATGGCAAGACTCACCTAACTAAGTTTGCATCCAAATCCCAAGATGGGATATTTGTTGGGTACAATAACTGTAGTAGGGCATACAGGGTCTACAACTTGACTACATAAGTTGTAGAAGAATCTGTTCATGTAGTATTTGATGATTTTAAGCTAATAAACTGTGAGCTGTCTAGGAATTCTTATAGCTCTACAGGTTTAAAAGAAAAGATGGACATGCTAACTGTTAGTGAAGACCAAACTTCAAGGCAGAATGAGGAAAATGTTGGTTACCGTCCAGGGGGAGTACAAGACTCGCAAGTTGCTGATGAAGATAATGAAGTACAACATGATGGGGAGAATGGAGAACCTCAAACTATAGATGGATTACCTCCAGTAACAAGGCATCTAAAGGATCATCCTTGAAACGTTCTACAGGGTCATCCAGCACACCAAATTATTGGTGATCCAAGACATGATGTTCAAACCAGAAGCAAGAACATGAACACAGTCCTTTGTTCAAACTTCCTGTCTCAGGTGGAACCCAAAAGATTTGAAGAAGCCATAAAGGATTCAATCTGGATTGATGCAATGCAGGAGGAGTTGAATCAATTCAGGAGATGTAAAGTATGGGAGCTGGTCCCAAAACCAAAGAATCATAATGTGATTGAGACTAAGTGGATATACAGGAATAAACTAGATGAAAATGGCATCATAGTCAAGAACAAAGCAAGACTAGTTGTCAAGGGCTATAGGCAGGAAGAAGGAATAGACTTTGATCAGACATTTGCTCCAGTGGCAAGATTGGAAGCAATAAGGCTATTCCTTGCATATGCAGCTTACCAGGGGTTCAAGGTATTCCAAATGGATGTCAAGTCAGCATTTCTAAATGGTGATTTAGAAGAGGAAGTATATGTTGATCAGCCCTCAGGTTTTGTAGATCCTCATTATCCTAATTATGTTTATAGACTTAAGAAAGCCCTATATGGACTGAAACAAGCCCCTAGGGCTTGGTATGAAACTTTGTCTACCTTCCTTATTGAGAATAAATTCTCAAGGGGGAAAATAGACAAGACTCTATTCCTTAGGGAATCTAAATGGAAGATGATCCTAGTTCAGATATATATTGATGCCATTATCTTTGGATCAACAGAAAACAACCTTTGTAGAAAGTTTGCCAAACTTATGCAAGGGAAGTTTGAGATGAGCAGTATGGGTGAGCTTAAATTCTTTTTGGGACTCCAAGTTAGACAGACTGATGATGGCTTGTCCATATCTCAGTCTAAGTTCACCAAGGTGTTAATTAAGAAGTATGGCATGAAGTCAGCCTCCACCATGATGATGCAGGAAAACCTGTAGATGAATCTTTGTATAGAGCAATAATTGGCTCCCTTTTATACTTAACTGCTAGTAGACCACACATCATGTATGTTACATGTGTCTGTGATAGGTATCAAGCAATCCCTAAAAAATCTCATTATATTGCAGTTAAAAGAATTTTGAGATATCTCAGGGGAACACCTAATCTTGGCCTTTGGTACCCTAGGAATAGAGATTTTCTACTGACTGGATATTCAGATGCAGACTTTGTAGGATGCAAAGAAGACAGGAAAAGTACTACTGGCACATGTCAGTTTTTAGCTGGAAGATTGGTGTCCTGGAGCAGTGAGAAGCAGACTAGTGTGGCAATATCCACTAATGAGTCAGAATATGTTACTGCAGGCAGCTGTTGTGCTCAGCTTTTATGGATTCAACATCAACTTGAACACTATGGTCTCAAGGTAAGTAGAACTCCTTTATTTTGTGATTCTACAAGTGCTATTTCTATTGCTAAAAATCCCGTTTCACATAGCAGAACAAAGCATATAGAAATTAGATTTCACTTCATTAGAGATCATGTGGAAAAAGAAGATATAAATTTAGAATTTGTCAATACTAATAATCAAGTTGCTGATATGTTCACTAAACCATTAGATGAAACTAAATTCAATAATTTCAAAATTGAATTAGGTATGATGAACCTAGAATAGAATGACAAATTTGTCTGAGTAATTCTGTGTCGACACATAAATAAGTCTGTGTCGACACTTAGTAGTTGGTGTCGACACTTCTAGAAAGTTGTGTCGACACTTAGGAAGTGGTGTCGACACAGAGAATTTCTAACACTTAGTTTGGTGTCGACACATGAAGTAAATTGTGTCGACATATCAAGAAAGGTGTGTCGAAACTCAGCTTGGTGTCGACACATAGTAGTGAATACCTCTGTCGAGACCTTAGAAGTCTGTGTCGACACCGTCTCAACAGTGTCGACACATTAAGTGTATTTCCATGCACCTTTTGACCTTCTGTGTTTAGAGACATATAAATAGGTCGAAAACAAACCCCGTTGACATGCTTTCCAAATTCTCGAGACAAAATCCTTGTGTCGAAAAATTCTTCCTCTTCCTAATCCAAAATTCCTCTCATTACCAATGGTGCCCAAACAAGATGACAACATTAACGAGGGCTATGAACTCGTTCGTGATGCCTTTGATAGTGCGGAACCCGAAATCAAAGCTGTGATTACCATAATCACAGTCAATGGATTAGAATACCTGGTGTCAGAACTGACAAAGATTTAGAAGAAGGAGATCCTTGAATTTTATGCAGCAACATCTCTGGATTCAACGGGACTAAAGATTAGGTCCTCCATTCAAGTCACAAAGGTCAAACTCACCTTGAAGAGTTTAAGAAAGACTCTACACCTGCCCCGATTTCAAGAAGAAGATGAGGTTGCATCTTCCAAGACCAAAGAAGCCCTCCAATGGTGTGGACTGGATCCCACCACCAAGATTGGATCTTCTATGAATAGAAAGGGGATGAACTCCCAAGGCAAATTTCTTTCTGAAATAGTTGGAAAAGTGATTCTATGCAAAACAGGAGGATATGATAGGATATCTTCCTACATGTTCGGCCTCATGACCAGAGTCATATTCAGGATTAACACTAACTAGCCAGCAGTAATATTTGAGAAGATAAAAGAAAGCTTCAAGAAACCAAACCTAGGAAGAATACTAAGTCTATATCTGGCTGAGACTATAACTGAAGTCATGCACCAGACAGCAGGATCTAAGATCAACCATATGAGAAGGTTGGATTTAAGAATAATCTCCAAATGGGAAAGGGTGCTAACAAAAGATGTTCCTACTCCACAAAAACAACTACCACAGAAAAGGAAGAAACAAACCCCCATGAAACTTGAATCTTCTAGTGATTCAGAAGAATAAGTGACCTTCAGTTCAGATGAAGAACAAAAAGAATCTGCAAAGAAATCACCTGCCCCTAAAAATGTAGATGATAGTCAGATGCAGGGGAATAGATTCCAGAAAGCACCATCCAACTGGATCAAGTTCAGGAAGTGCCTCATCTAGGGGGAGCCAATGAGCTTTCTCCAGCTCCACAAGAGGCATTACCTTCAGAAGTTGCTCATGAGAAAGAGCAAGCTGCATTAGAGAGTGAAACAACCACTCAAACTATCCTTGAGGTAATACATGATATTAATCAAACTACACTAGATACTGAGCCAGATACACTAACTGTGCTTCTAACTTATGTTGAACAGACAAACCATGACAACATCCCCGCACAGGATATAACAATGCATGATACATCAGCATTAGATGACGCCCCATTATCTGTACAAGATACAGATGTTCCACTTGTACAAACTCAACAAGAATTCACTTTTAAAGAGTTATTTCCTGATATTCAGGAGGCAAGGACTGAGGGGTAGTTGACTAGGACTGAGAAGGAGCTGCACTCTAGTCCTAAAGAGCCAGTTGATATAGACAGTTCCTCAGCTTCTGAAGATGATGAGGCCTCCAAAGCTAAGAAAAGAAAACTTATGGTTGTCAAGAAGAAGAGCTTAAGCTACAAGAGAGCTTTGCAAACAGTCAGTCAACAACCAACCCCAGCAGTTGACTACAGTTCACTGTTGGTGGATCTGCAAGTTAAACTGGATGAACAAAGAGCAGCCATGGAGAATTATATAGATGAAAGTCACAAAGACCTCCAGTTTACTTTGGCTTGAGACATTAAATCAATAAGATTTGAAGTCAATTAGAATAAGATGGAGATGACAGATTGTTTCCATAAGGGAGGTAATGCTGTAGTTTATCTAGCCAAGCAGCAACAAGAGGCAAGGACACAGATTGATGATATAGTGGTAAAGCAAGGGTATGTCCTAGAAAATCAAATTAGAATGAATGACAATCTTACTGAATCTCACAATGTGATTGTCACAAAACTTCAGAATACAACAATTGTTTTAACTACAAACATTGCTAAAGAAAAGACTGAGTTTGATACACTTCTCAAAGAAAACTTGACAAATATTAGCCTTGTTATTCAAGAATCTCAGAAGATAATTTCTGATCAGCTGCTGAAGTTCAGAGCATTCTACAAGGAAGGAACCAATTATCTAGTTAATCAGATAAGGTTCCAAAAGGATGATCTAAGAGATCATGTTGGGAGAGAAGTTATAAAGGGGGAGAGGTTGTTAGTCACTGCAGGCTCTGATCATGCCAAATGGATAACTAATTCTATCAGAGCCACTCTTGGATATCCACCCTTGTGTGATGATGATAATACAGTTGAATCAGGCATTCAAGCTATAGGAAACAAAGGGGGTCAGCAGGAGGTAGCTCAAATAATATACCCCCCTTCTAACTTTGAGGGAATTCAACAACTGGTTCACTAGATGTATAGCCCTCCAGAGGTTGCTAAGAATGTTATAATTGAGAAAGTGGAAATGTCTGAGGCTGCATTAAAAAAAGAACAAGAAGCTCAACTTTCCAAGAAACTATTTAGAGAGCAGGATGAATCAAAACCAGATTTTGAAAGATGGAGTCCCACTTCAAGGAACATAATACTCACTGCCTGGCAAGCTGTGAAAGATAAAATGCATGATAGAGGCAAGTGGTATTCTGAACTAGAGTGGAACAAGTATCAACAGAGGCAAGATGCCATATATCAGTTTAGAAGAGATCAAAAAGCTGGGAAGGTATCTGCTACTGCTGTGGAGCCAAGTAAATACTTCCCTAAGCCTTATCATTATTTTAAAAGGCAGAAGATCAAGGCTGAAGAGCTTAAAAAGAAAGATCTTAAAGGAAAGAAGCCAGCTGAAGACACTAGAACTAGTGTACAAGCAAGGGTTCAAACTGACAAAGGAATAATGATCAAGGAGCCTGATCAGCCTTAGGATAGTTTTATTAGATTTTAACAATGTGGAAATCTATGTAATCATTTGAATGTTAAACACTTTTGTAATTCAACAAAACTTTGATTCTTGTTCATTACATGTTATCATACTTTGTGTTGATATAGTATTTTGTTTCTAGCTATGAATTACCCTATCTGAGAAATATTTTCTTTTATATACATCATAATGTCTGTTTTATTATAAAGTGATGTATATCATTGACTAATGGTTATGACTTCTCCAAATAGGGGGAGATTGTTGGGTACATTGGAAAATGTGTACCAGTTTTGGAGAAGCATCACCTAACTCAATGATATTCATCAAGGTGTATTTTATGTTGTGTTGAGTTTGTATGTGCAGGATAATAAAATGAAGAAAAAGATTCTAAGTACAAGTGTCGACACTTGGGAAAAGCTGTGTCGACACCAGATTCCAGTTTGTGTCGACACACAGGACTTGTGTCGACACACAAAACATCTGTTGACAACAACTGTGTCGACACATGTGAAAAGCTGTGTCGACACCAAAAGCAAGATTGTGTCGACAAACAGAACTTGTGTCGACACATGGCAAATCTGTCTACACTAACTTAGTTGACACCAGAAGATAGTCTGTTTCGATACACAGGACTTGTGTCGACACACAAAATTTTATCTACAGTAACTGTGTCGACACACAAGACTTGTGTCTACACACATCAAGTTTATGTCTACAGTAATTATGTCGACACACATGACTTGTGTCGAAACATTCCAGAATTGTATCAAGACAACCACTGTGTCAAGACAAGAAGTATTTGTGTCGACACATAAGACTTGTGTCGACACATTTTACAAAAGTTGTGTCAAGAAGATTATAAAGTGTTGTGTCGACATTATGGGAGTTGTGTCGACATCACCAAGGATTGTGTCGACACATAGTCTATTTGTGTCGACACATTTAAAGTAATATCTCGACACTTTGCTGACTGAGACAAAGTTCACTGAAGTAACTGTGACTTGACAGCTGTCATGACCAACAAGGCTGTTGCATCTATCAGAGCTGTCAGAAGGTTGTTATGAACCGGATCAGCCGGTAACCTTGGATGAAACCTATATAAAGATATGTTCTATCAACAGATAGAAGGGAGAATGGGAAGCATCAAAGACAGAACCAATCCGAGAAGAACTAACTACAAGGAGAGGAGTCTTCATCCAGAAATCAAAAGAGGGTAGATCTTGAACAATCTGAAAGAAGAAATCAGAATCACATCTGATCAAGAAGAAGCTGGATTGAGGATCATCTCCAAATTCAAGAAGATCAACCTTACTTTGTTCAGATTCAAGAAGCTTTGAAGAAAGCTAAGACAGGTTGATTCAAAAGTTATCTGTTCTTTCAAGAACTGATCAAGAAACCTTCAACCCTTTCTCTCTCTATCTGGGTGAAGGTTTTATTCTTTTCTATTATCAATTCACTGTAGGATCTATTGTAGATCTGAGTTGTAAGCCTTAATTATAAAGGCTGAGGTAGGGCTGAGTGCCTGAGGTAGGAGATTAAATTCTCTAAGTTGTAGGCCTGGGAAGAGGCTGAGGTAGGGCCTGTGTGCCTAAGTTGTAGGAGTGTGGACTCACTCTGAGGTAGGATTCTTTAAGAGAATCTGAGTTGTAGGACTTGCTAAAATCTGAGTTGTAGGAACCATCTTTGGGTTCTGAGCTGTAAGATCTGAGGATCTGAGAAGAGGGAAGTTAGGCCGAATCTAGCATACTGCTAGATAGGCGATGGAGGAAAGTGGATGTACCCATCACTTGGGGAACCACTATAAAACTGTGTGTATTCTATGTGTGTGCTATGACAGTGTGAATTAAAGGTTTTATTGTGATAAATTTTTCTACCTAAGCAATAAAAAGAATTGTACCTATTCACCCACCCTCTAGGTGTTTAGGTCATCTTGGAACTAATTCTTTCACGCACAATATTATCCACATATAATTTTGCCAATTTGTCCACAGAATCATCCTTCCTATGCTGAATGAAGTGCGACACTTTCGTAAAACGATCTATGACCACCCAGATGACGTCGTTTCCCTTCTACGACCTTGGTAAACCATGCACAAAGTCCATAGTAATATCGTCGAACTTCCACTCCGGAATAGGCAGGGACTTCAGGAATCCTCCAGGCTTCTGGCACTCTGCCTTCACCAAGGCGCATGTTTGATAATTCGCCACGTATAGTGCTATATCCTTCTTAAGTCCTGGACACAAGAATAATTTCTTCACGTCACGGTACATCTTCGTGCTCCCCGGGTGAATCGAGTACTTGTTATGATGAGCCTTGTACAATAATTCCACCCGCAGTTTGCCCACACTTGGGACACACAGGCGACCATCCTTCCATAGCAATCCATCCACGACCTCAAATTGGGAATTTGACTCATCCAAAGCCTCAAGCATGATTTGCTTCATGTGGCCATCCAAGTCCAAAGCCTGCCGAATCCGATACGCCAGATCACACTAAACTTCCATCCAGTTCAATAGAGCTTCGACACTCGACTGCTTGTCAACACAAGAGATCTCCAACGCCTCCAACTCCCAAACCAAACGATCGTCATGGACTAACAGTCAGTTGGCTTAAGCTGGGGCCCTATGACTCAACGCATCCGCAACTGCATTGCCTTTTCCAGGCACATAATGAATCCTGAATGTATAGTCCCCCAGGAACTCCATCCATCTCCACTGCCGCATGTTCAGATCCCTCTGATCCAACAAATACTTCAGGCTCTTGTGGTCGGTATAGATATCGACCTTCACCCCATACAAGTAATGCCTCCACATCTTCAGGTCAAATATCACGGTCGCTAACTCCAAGTCATGGACCGGATAATTTCTCTCATGCACCTTCAACTGACGTGAGCCATGCGCTATCACACTTCCATGCTGCAGTAGGACACAACCCAATCCACTGCTCGAAGCATCGCTGTAGATCTCAAAGCCTTCGGTCCCATTCGGAGAACTCAACAAAGACATCGTGGTCAACTGACTCTTCAACTCCTCAAAAGCTCGCACGCACTCTGGCATCCAAATAAACTTCTGATCTTTCCTCGTTAGAGTCGTGAGGGGTAACGCTATTCGTGATAAGTTCTCCACAAAGCGCCTGTAATAGACAGCAAGCCCCAGAAAACTCCGAACTTCCGCTACCGTAGACAACACAGGCCACTCTTGTATAATAATAATCTTCACCGGATCCACCGCAATTCCCTCGCCACTGACTATGTGACCAAGGAACGCTACTGAGGACAACCAAAACTCGCATTTGGAGAACTTGACGTACATTTAATTCCTCCTCAGCATCTCCAACACGAAATGCAGATGCTTAAAATGATCATCCTCACTCTGCGAGTATACGAATATATCGTCGATGAAGACGATCACAAAGTGGTCAGGTACTCCCTGAAAGTCCTATTCATCAGATCCATGAACACTGACGGCGAATTAGTCACCCCAAACGGCATGATCGTAAACTCATAATGCCCGTATCTTGTACTAAAAGCTGTCTTGGGGATATCATTTTCCCTTATCCTCAGTTGATAATACCCGGACATAAGGTCCAATTTCAAATACACCATTGACCCGACTAACTGATCGAAAATATCATCAATCCTTGGGATCGGGTGCTTGTTCTTCTCCGTTAACTTGTTCAGCTCTCGATCATCAATACATAGTTGCAAACTTCCGTCCTTCTTCTTCAGAAAAAGGACCGGTACGCTCCAATGTGACGAACTTGGACGCACATAACACTGTTCCAATAACTCTTGAAGTTGTACCTTCAGCTCCGCCATCTCCTTAGGCACTAGCCGATACAGAGAGCGTGACACAGGTTTCACACCTAGCACTAGCTCGATGCTGAAATCAATCTCCCGTTGAGGTGGGGCTCCAGGAAGATCGCCAGGTAACACATCAGGGTACTCGAATACCACTGAAATACTGTCCAACGTAGGCATAGACTTTGCAACCTCCACTAGTGTGAAGAACAGCTCCGCTCCTGCACGAACCACCTTCAACACCTGAAGAGAAGATATAAAAGTCTTGCCCGACCCTTTTAAGCCGGTAAATGTAGTCTCACGACCTGATCCCAACTTGACCTCCTTGCGATTGCAATCAATATGTGCTTGCTGCTCCGAGAGCCAGTCCAAACCGAATATCATGTCAAACTCCACTAGTGGAAGTAACGACGCTTGCAAATCGAACTCCTGATTCCCAATACGAATCTTTACGCCACAGACTCTATCCGCGCGCATCGAACACCCATTAAACAACAATACATCCAGTTTGTCCTTTTCCATCAAAGAAGGTACTCCGATGCGCGATATGAATCCTTCGGACAAAAAGGAGTGTGAAGCTCCCGTATCAAAGAGTGCACTCGCCAGATTATCATAAATCAAAACAAAGCCTATTCAAGTAGTGGTAAGGTAACACTTGCAAAGTAACAAGTATTTAAAACTAACTTGCTATAAATTTAAACCATACCTGTCACCACATCCGCTTGCTTGATGGCCTCCTGCTGACCAAGATTGTAGACTCTAGGTTGAGCCGTAGCATAATGGGATGCGGTTGAATCCACCGCCTTGCCCTTTTCCTCATAGGTTGATCCCGGCTTCCTTTCGGACTTTGGACGTCCACTCCAGCAGTCCCAGGCAAAGTCTCCCGGCTTTCCATAATTATAGCACGCACCCGAGGTTCGGCTTGTAGTTTCCCCCGAAGCTCCGGAAGAAGGAGATGGACCCAAAGTCCTAGCCTTCTTATTGAACTTACGATACCCAGACTTCATGTTAGTTGGCACCTAAAACTTTGTCTTCTTTGCTCTAGAGTCTCTCTTTGCTTGCACATTACTCAGACCCTTTTCCAAAGACCGGGCCGTATTGACCAGGGTCAATAAGCCCTGCGTCATAGGCCCCGAGAGCAGTAGCCTTAGGTCATCCCTCAGACCTTCATAGAATTGGTTAGTCTTACGCTCCTCATCCACGAACATAGAGCTGACATACCGACCCAATCGCATGAATTCGTGGAGATTGTTGGGTCCGACATTCCTTCACTTGACCCGTGGCTCTTTGTTACTTATTTAAAAAATTAAGTAGCGCCCTCTCCAATAGTCTGGGCTTTTGGTACAGTTGGGTATGCGCTTGATCCTTCAATTGGTATCAGAGGAGGTCACGGGTTCAAGACGGGGGGGGGGGGGGGGGGGTGGCGCTATTAAATCCTGATTTTTCCCTTCTACCTGTGTGGGTCCGGCGGGTCAGGCAACCGTGGACATGTGGTAACCCCACCTCTGAGCCAGGTGGTAACTCCACCTCTGAGCCGATGGGTTGTGCTGGACGCCGGGGGGGGGGGGATTGTTGGGTCCGGCATTCCTTCACTTGACCCGTGGCGCTTTGCTACTTATTTAAGAAATTAAGTAGAGCCCTCTCCAACAGTCCGGGTTTTTGGTGCAGTTGGGTATGCGCTTGATCCTTCAGAGATACTCATCCACGCTACTCTCTCCTTGCGTCAACCTCTGGAACTCATTCTCTAATGCAATCCTCTGAGCCTAGGGAAGGTACCTTGCCAAGAACAGTCTTGAACATTCTTCCATCGAGATGTCCGTAAGTTGCCTTTCCCTCAAGTGATGTAGCTCCAAACCTTCCCACCACAGCCTAGCGTCTCCGTCCAATAGGAATGTAGCTATAGTGGTCATCTGCCACTCCTCCGCTTTAGTATCTGTCAGTACTCTTTTCACTTGGGAGAGCCAATTCTCAGCTTGGGATGGGGTTCCCGTCCCCGAGAACACCAGAGGATTGAATCCCATAACATGTTTGTGCTGCCTTTCAGTCTCTCTCCTAGGCACCAAAGGCTCCACCACTACTTTCTCCACCCTTCTCGGTTCCGCTGCTTGAAGCGGTACCTGCTCCACCGCAGGGGCAGGCTACTGCATCTGCCTTGCAGGTTGTGCATTGATCATAGCGAACACCGCTTCAGCCACCAATCGTATGGTTTCGGCCAAGGGAGGTGTTGCAGGCATATCATTCTGTGCGCTACTAGCCTCAGAAATCGGGCATTCTGACGGCCCTGCACCACTTCTAGTCACCTATAGTTGTACAAAACACCGTTAAGCGACCAAACAAAATTGCAAAAAACAATTATATGAACACTCAGGTTCCTCAAACATGTGTATTTTCATTCCTAAGTGGACATTAATTGGTTCTTTTATGTTATAATGATGACGCACACACATATGCTCACCACCCCTTAAAAGAATTCGTCCACGAATTCATTTAAGTCGACCGAAACCAGTAGTCTGATACCAAATTGTAACACCCCCTATCCGTCGCATAGCATATAGCAGTAGGTCTTGCCGGGGCCCGACGCCATATACAACAGACAGACCGGAAGGTTACGCAATGAAAACCATCGTGCCAATAACCAACATCCTACACAGAGTACATTCAAGCGGAAGCAATTTAAAAGTTGCAAGAATAAGAACCCAACCAATCAGCGTGAATGTCCACTACAATAACACAATAGGAATGAACGTACAAATACACGAGTAGTTGGCCTTATGGCCTTACAATAGTTTACTCAAATTAAAGTGTCTTCCAAACCTCGGCACGCAGGCAGGTCATACATGAGAATAAAAGAAAACACTCAAATTAGGCCTTCGAGGGCTGGTTCAGCAACAAGGGCTTTAGCCCGCTATTTGCCACTTGGCTCTGCAGCACCTAAAAGCAACAATCCACCGAGCGGTGGCAAACAAAAGCAACAATTAGCTATACTAACCAAATTATAACGACCCCGCCACTAAACTCGGGGCGGGGATGCTCCTTCCCTGCACTTTATTTGCATAGCCATATAATAGAGAATTAACACATCATCACAGGCATAGGATCGCACGACCACACACACCGTGCTCTCAGGGCACATTCTTGGTGAACAAGCTCAAAGTCCGCGGTCTCACCACCGCCCCTTGGACGACAATTTCTCGTGAGCATTACGGTCTTTCTAGCCACTGCCTAAGACCCTCTATCTATGCCAATGGTAAGTGCCATGTACCTTAGGTCTATTTAACCGAACCACATAGGGCGTGTATGGTTCCACCTAACCCGTTGCTCACACCGCAACGTTAATTTAAGCCGTCTGTATGGGTCAAGCTTCCCTGAGTCCTAATTCGATCACACACTTTACATAACCTAGTTATGTACAAGTTGGCTCCCAGACCATCATGTTGGCAGTATCACACATTTGCCCAGGTTTTCGGGTGCACCTCAGAGTTAGTCCCCCAGGGTTCCCTATTGCAATCTACCGCGTAGAAAACCCGAAAAACAATCAACTGCGCGGAGTATTCTCCGACCATTCATACAATGCAACATCACCGATCCATACCAACTTGTCCGAGTAGGCTTCACACATCATGCCTATGTCCGTTACTCGATTACGGACTCTACATGCAAAACAACGGGGACTATTCATGTCTACCCGAAGGAACACCTCACACTCACCGCAAACTCGCGAGAGCGGGCTTCCTATGCAAGGGAAAAGAGGACTTCACATGTCCAAGATGACAATCGTTACCCTAGAATTCCTCTTCGGCGCCATGAAGATCTATGCTCATGAAAAGCACCGCAATGTCCTCGCCTCCGGAGATCTGAACTCGGCTTGTGATTCGGGGATCCGAAGCTCCAACGGTGGCCGTATCTCTCTTCCTTCTTCTTCTTCCTTGCTCTCCCCTCTCTCTAGAACTTTATAAAGAGAAAATACAAATAGAATGAGGGTTTCTAAACCTTATTCCCGGGTATAACCTAGCAAGAACAGCCCTGAGCCATTGGACCCCAAAATAAGAAAACGGACGACCACGATTCGCACTTAAAATCCAAAATCTGTGCCGAATACGGCTTGTGACACGCCCGTGTCCAAGGGCGTGTGCCTCATTCTATGCCGAAACCATCACATCCCTAAAAGAACACGGGCTATCAACATGCCCGTGTCAGGCTTGACACACCCGTGTCAGGCAATACACACCTGTGTAGCAGGGCGTGTTCCTCCATCGACACAGGACCAACACCAAACCGAGAGGAACACGGGTACTTGACACGCCCGTGTCACATTTGACATGCCCGTGTCATATTTGACACACCCGTGTCACATTTGACATGCCCGTATAAAAACCGAACATGCCTGGGCTATATCCTGTGTTTCTCCCCCGACACAACTCGGCCAACTACCCGAGTAGGACACGGCCTGAGACATACCCGTGTCTCACGCCGTGTTCACTGTTCGACGATCGTCAACTGCAATTTCGTCGATCGCACGACCATTGTCGAACCCGAGCACGACACGCCCCTGGGATACGCCCGTGTCTCAGGCCGTGTGACCTCTACCAAGTCCCAAACTTGGCTCAAAACGCCTCCTGTCACTCTTTTGAGTTTCAAGGAATTACATGTTTAATGGTCTGTATGTTTTGAACTTAGACCATCCGATCTATAATATTGAAAATACTAAAAGTCTAAGAACAAATGACTCGAACCCTTCGTTTCTTTGGCATTGTCGTTTGGGCCATATAAATGAGAAACGTATATCCAAGCTCCATAAAGATGGACTATTGGACTCATTTGATTATGAATCATTTGAGAGATGCAAATCTTGTTTGTTAGGAAAGATGACTAAAGTCCCTTTCACTGGAAATAATGAGAGGGTTGATGATCTCTTGGGTATAGTACATAGTGATGTATGTGGACCCATGAGTTTTATGGCTACAGGTGGGTACTTCTACTTTGTTATATTTACTGATGATTTCAGTTGATACGTATACGTTTATCTTATGAAGTATAAATCTGAAAACTTTGAAAAGTTCAAAGTGTTTAAGACTGAAGTAGAAAACCAGATGGGTAAAAAGGTTAAAGCACTCCGAACTAATCGAGGTGGCGAATGCCTAAGTCATGATTTTTGTGAACATCTGAAAGAGTGTGGTGTTGTATCATAGCTCATTTCACCTAAAACACCACAACATAATGGTGCGTCTGAGCAGAGGAATCGTACCTTGTTAGACATGGTACGGTCGATGATGAGTCATGCAGATCTTTCTGTTTCCTTTTGGGGCTTTGCTCTAGAAACTGATGCTTTAACACTAAATCGTGCTCCAACAAAAGCGGTTCTAAAGACACCATATGCGATATGGACTGGGAAGCATCCCAGTATGTCGTTCATTAAGGTTTGGGGCTGTGAGGCATATGTGGGACGTCAAATGCCTGATAAACTGGAATCAAAATCAGATAAGTGTTATCTTGTTGGGTATCCTAAGGAAACTAAAGGGTACTATTTCTACCTACCATCTGAGAGCAAAGTGTTTGTCGCAAGGATAAGTGTCTTTCTTGAGAAAGCGTTCTTAAGTGGAAAGACTGTTAAAGTAAAACTTGAAGAAGTTCAAGAACCACAAACAGTGAATGAACCGAAATTGGAACTTGATTTAGGACTACAAGTCATTGTAGCTAAAGAACCTGCTCAGGAAACACAAGTCCCACGTAGATCTGGAAGACCAAGGTTTGAGCCTGAGAGATATGGATTTCTCGTGTCTCAAATAGGTAATGTGTTGCTTATGGATCATAATTATGAGCATGCGCCCCACCAAGAGGCTATGTGTGGATCATACTCCGAGAAGTGGCTTGAGGCCATGGAATTTGAAATGGACTCCATGTATGAAAACCAAGTATGGACTTTGGTGGAACCACCTGAAGGCGTGAAACCCATAGGGTGCAAGTGGTCTTCAAGAAGAAGACCGACATGGATGGGAATGTACAAACATTCAAAGGGCGACTGGTGGCTAAGGGTTTCAAGCAAATTCATGGTATTGACTATGATGAGACCTTTTACCCTGTTACCATGGTTAAGTCCATCAGAATTCTGCTTGCTATTACTGCATATTATGACAGGAGATCTGGCAGATGGATGTCAAAATGGCTTTCCTTAATGGAAACCTCCTTGAGGAAGTGTATACAACACAACCCGAGGGTTTTGCATCTCTAGGTGAAGATACTAAAATATGCAAGATATAAAGATCCATTTATGGATTTAAACAAGCTTCTCGAAGTTGGAATCTTCGTTTAGATGAAAAGATCAAAGAGTTTAGTTTTATCAAGAATAAGGATGAACCTTGTGTTTATAAGAGGCTTAATGGGAGCAATGTAGTCTTCCTGATATTGTATGTAGATGACATACTGTTGATCGGGAATGACAAATTGACCCTGTAAGTTGTTAAGAACAACATAGGGGACTACTTTTCGATGAAGGACTTAGGGGAAGCGACTTATATACTCGGTATTAAGATCTATAGAGATAGATTAAAGAAGTTGCTGGGTATGACCCAAAGTACGTACATTGACAAGGTGTTGAAACAGTTCAGCATGCTTGAGTCCAAGAAAGGATTCTTTCCCATGTCCCATTCTATGAGTCTCTCTAAGGAACATTATCCTAAGTCTTATGAAGATAAGGACCACATGAAGTTGATTCCATATGCTTCAGCAATTGGGTCAATCATGTATGCAATGTTATGTACTAGACCTGATGTCTCTTATGATTTGAGCATGACTTCTAGGTATCAGTTTGATCCCGGTGAAAGTCACTGGATTTCCATCAAGAATATCCTAAAGTACTTGAGAAGGACTAAGGATACATTCTTGGTATTCGGTGGGGAGGAAGAGCTCATTGTAAATGTTTACACAGATGATAGCTTCCAAATTGATAGGGATGATTCAAAGTCTCAGTCAGGATTTGTGTTTTGCCTAAATGGAGGTGTTGTTAGCCGGAAGAGTTCCAAGAAGGATACAATTGCTGATTCTACTACTGAGGCCGAGTATATCGCCACTACAAATGCAGTGAAGGAGGCTTTATGGATTAGGAAATTCATCAGCGAGTTTGACGTAGGTCCTATCATTGTTCGTCCCGTAGATCTCTACTGTGACAACAACAGTTCAATTACACTTGCTTCAGTACGTAGATCTTATCAGCGCTCCAAGCACATACTTCGATAGTTCCATCTAATTCGAGAGATTGTCGATCGAGGAGATGTTAGCATATACAGAGTGCCGACTGAAGAAAATATTACGGATCCACTGACAAAGCCTCTTGCACAGAGAAAGCATGATGATCATGTTAGATCAATGGGTATATGATACCTAAATGATCAACTCTAGTTTGAGTCTTATGGATCGTTTGTTTGTTGGATGTTAGATTTTTTAGTTGATGGATAAAAATACTGTATATATTTCATTTTATATATTTTGGCAAGTTCTTTTATTGTATTATTATTTCTATTGTGATAGAATAGTTAACTAAAAATAAATTCCCTTAGAATTTTTGCTTTCATGGGTCAATTAGTGACTTGATGTGAGAACCTATGATCCTAGAAGCTTCATTCTTAAAGAGTCCCTGGTCATTGTATCATCTTAGAAGTTAAGGGCGATGATGATGCCTTTAAAACAAGCAAGTGTGTTGACTAATGACCCTTTCTCACAGGTCATGATATTGTGATATCAAGTTATCACATGGGTACTTGTTATGAACAAGTTGTACTGGATAGACTCACCATGAGAATACTTTGTGGATAGTTATATAAACATGTCACATGTATGCCTCAAATGGCAATGGTGTTTGTGGTTATTTGACCTGAAGTCACAACTTTCATCGAGTGAGGAAGAGCGTGCTTTGATGCCATCAAAAGTACAGTCTTGAGAAAGTTGGATGATAAATGTGGTTAATGGGTACGTTACGAATCATTTGGGGGTTTGCGTGTGAGCAGAGATGAGATTTGTTATCCTATATGATAGGAGTTCCATCCATGGGCCCCTTGATGGAATGGGACTGAGAAATGCATGGCCATGCTTGTCTGAGTCAATATATGATATTAGACTCACCAATTTCTGAAAGTCCATTCTAGATCAGAAAACTGGGATTGAATGATTGTAAGGGTGATACGGTCTATACCTCTAGTTCTATCCAAATGTAATGGACGAAGGGACATGACAACACTGTAACATTGGTCACAATGGCTTATGAGTTTATAAACTCGCACTGTTTGGGGAGCAATGATGTATTGTTAGATGTCGCTCATTATTTGCGAAGCTTTTGTTTGATACTTTCTAGATCAAGTGGGAGACTGTTGGTGCTACCATTGTGATTTGTAAGTGATCAAACATGTAGCCTTACTGCCAACTCAGTACGAGCCTATCAAGGTCGCACATAAGATTGTGGAGAAATTGAGAGATTGGATCTTTATAGTTTAACTCATATGATGAGTTAAAAGAAAATTAAAAAAAGGCTTAAAATATTCTAAGGCAAAAGCGTTGAGTGCGTTGAGTTCCCTCAAAGCCATTCAACATATTTGACCTTTGGCATTGAGTGTATTAAGTTCACTCAACGCCATGGCACAGAAGCGTTGACATCATCGAGTTCACTCAATTCCAGGGAGCATTCGACGAATCTGGCCTTTGGCGCAGAAGTCGTGCGTCATTCGATGAATGTCATTCGACGAATGCATTTCGACGAATGTCATTGGATGAATATGGCCTTTCGCGCAGAAGTCGTGAGTCGTTCGATGAATGCCGTTCGATGAATGTCGTTCGACGAATCTGGCCTTTGGCATAGAAGTCGTGCATCATTCGACAAATACCGTTCGACGAATGCAATTCGATGAATGTCGTTTGATGAATCTGGCCTTTGGCGCAGAAAGCGTTGACAGCGTTGAGTTTGCTGAGTTCACTCAACGCTAGTGCTGAGTCAAATATTGACTTGCTGAATTCTGGAATCTAAGTCTTGTGTCTGCGAATAGTGACGAGAAGCTGTTCTATTTATCTCTTGTAGTATAAATAGGAATTTTAGGGTTTGACTATAAAAAAATGATCAATCTCTGTCTAAGCACACAAGCCATACTGTGCGATAAGACGAATTACCCTAGAACGCCGACGGAAGTTGTTCTGCCTTCATCGTCGCCGATACCTATCCCGATCCTGGCGAGTGTCATTGCCTCCTCTCCTTTAATAGATCTAGCAGTGTGTGGAGACGCTGAGTGTCCTCTCCCGACTTAGAGCTTGTGCGACAAGTTGCCCCGGGTTCTCCCGATCGTGTGGATTTTCTATAAAGGCGTGAATATACTTTCCGCGCTCAAGACTCTAGCCACCGAGTGGCTTGCCAGATTCTTCTGGAGCATTTAGGTTGAGTTCAGACTCAATCCCCCAAAGGTAATTTTATTACAGTAAGTTTTATTTATTGATTCATGAATATTGTCAGATCCAAACTCGTGTGGGTGAAAAAGAGGGTTAGACCTTAAATACTCTGGGGGGTGGGGGGGGGGGTGAATAGAGTATCATTTAAATCTTTAAAACTTTTTACTGTAAATAAAAAACACATCAGAGTAGGGCAGCTATATGATACCAATTTGTTGTAAATGAAAGTGAAATCCTAAGATACACTAATCTACCACAAGCACAGCAAAAATTAAACTAACTAGCACAGACACAGCAAGAACAAAATGAAAAAGGGTAACCAGACAACACAAGAATTTTTATAGTGGTTCCCCAACCTGGGTACATCCACTCTTCTACCACTCTGGTAGGAATCTAGTAACAGGTTTTGATCAGGTGTCTGCCACCAATGAGCTTTTGATCAGGTGCTCAAAAACCAACCCAAGTCTTTTGATCAGGTGACTTGCAACCAAGGAATAACTTTTGAAGGAAGTTAAAGAACCCTTTATACAGTGAGGGGGTGAGAGAGTTATGGTGTCTTCTCTATCTCAAATACAACTGAGAAGACTAGTAGATCTTTGATGTTATCAAAGCTCCCCCTGAGTTATTGAGTTGTTCAGGAAGATTGGAGCTTTGCTTCAGGGTGAGTAGGCCTTCTATCTTTAGCCTTGATCAGAAGAGATCCAGGAACTTCTTGACTGATGAAGATTTGTTGTCCTTGAAAAATCCTGGAGTGAAGAATGAAGAAGACTCTTGATTTGGATGGATGTTCTTCTTCTTCTTCTTCAGCAGTGTCAAGGTGAAGACCAGATTATTTTTCTCCACACAGAAGAATTTGAATGAATGCTGCTATGTATCTTCTCTGCGTGCCGTATCTTGTTCTTGTGTGTGTCTGTCTCTCTGTGTCTTTTGAGCAAAGGAAGAGAATCACTTTTATATCTTTAATGGATTTTTTCCCTTGAATTTTTGAATTCCTTCCTTCATTGATTGCTGACGGCCTGGAGAATATAAAATTCGGTTGGAGAGAATGTCTGCATTAATTGGATTTACCCGACTGTCCCATTGAAAAATGACAAGTATTAATTCTGATGAATGCCATAATCAATGCTGCTTCTAACAGTAATATTCAGAGAATATTAAGCATTGATTACTCAGGAATTACTGCAATAAAATAAGAACAGAAGAGAGGAAAAATCCAAGTCTGGAACTGCACAGAAAACGTCGAGCAAAGAATAGATTTCATCGACCTGGGTCCAGAGTTCATCGAGCTGAGAAGTCATGTTTGTCGACCAAGTAATTTTTATTCGTCGACCTGAGATCCATGATCGTCGACCTGAGAATAGCTAACTGCTTTCTGATAAACTCTTGCCAATTCTATGCACTAAGATCATCGAGCTGATAATATAACTTCGTCGACTAGAGTTCAGAGAAATGTTTCTGGACTTAGAATGTTGAAGTAGAGCATCCAGAAATCGTCGACCTGAGAAATAAGTTCGTGGAGCTCAACTCAGAGAATTGTCTCTGAGTTCGTCGAGCTGAGCACGACTTTCGTCGAGCTGAGTTCGACGAACGTCGAACCTACTTTCCTGAAACTAATGTTTCTCTAAGTCTTGAGTCTTCTGCAGTTTGTTGTTGGCTGGACCATGCAGTGTTGACTCTAAGGACATAGCCTAGACTCTAGGATATAGACATGACCCTGGCTATACAAGGTGGGTCAATAATCCTAGTTTAGTGAACTTAGCCCAAATCTAACTAGGGATCCAATAGTGGGTTTTTCTTGTTCTTATTTCCACTGCGTGCACAAGTGTTGTGCCATCCCCAAAAACCCAACACGGTTCTCACGGGTCATGATATTGGGATATCAAGTCATCACATAGGTACTTGTTAATGAACAAGTTGTACTGGACTGACCCACCTTGGGACTAAATTATGGATTGTTATACGAATGTGTTATAAGTAGGTCTTTGTTGGGTCCATTTATCAAAATGCCCCAGATTTTAAGACGACAAACAAGTCAATAGTATACACATGTTTGTATTTGATATATGATCAAGTTCAATATATGCAGGTTGCCTACTATTGTATGATTTGACAGATTGATTCAGTTAGAACTTTGGTTGTACTCAAGATAGGACACAATAGAGAGGCAAAAATTTGGCTAAGTACACAAGCGTTGAGTGAGTACACTTCACTTAAATCCAGAGGCCTAGAAGCGTTGACAAAAGCTCAGGCATTCAAGGCCTCAGTGGTGCTGGACTCAAATATGGCTAAGTATAAAAGCATTGAGTGAAGACCTCTCACTCAATGCCTACTCAAAGGAAACTAATCCAAGTACATAAGTGTTAAGTGAAGAAGGCTCGCTCAATGCCTTATCAAAAATTTAGCAAAATCCAAAAGCATTGAGTGTAGAAGGTTCACTCAATGCCTTCATTCAGAAATTTTGTATAAGTCTAGAAGCGTTGAGTGTAGAAGGTTCACTCAACGCCTTCAGTAAGGATAACTGTCAAGTTCAAAAGCATTGAGTGAAGAACGTTCACTCAACGCCTTCAATCAAAAGAATTCTGCTAAGTACAAATGTCTTGAGTAATTAAGGGTCACTTAATGGCTTATCAATTATGCTGTCAAAGGCAACAACATGGAGTGATGAATGGTCACTTAATGCCTCAAATGTTTGGCAGTTATTCAGCCAAGTGTTTTTTCGTTAAGTCAGAAGACTTCAGTTAACACCTGTGTAGATTGTTTGTGAAAGTTGCTAAAGTCAACAAGCGTTGAGTCATACTGACGTCATCCAAATTAAAATGGAGAGGGACTTGCGCACTAGAAGCCAAATGGTGTCGTATACTTTCTACAGAGCAGTTAAAGCTAAACGTAAGTTTACAGCTGCGTATTCGGCATGCCCGTACGGGAATAGATAGTCGTTGAACTACGACATATGAAATGTCCTTTCAGAGAAATTAAAAAAATAGTTCTGTAGACAGATCAACGATTCTTGTCGAAAAAATGTTTTAAATTGAAAAGCTCTAAGGAGTCTTCAGCAAGAAGTAATACTCTAATCATCTAAAAGGGTTAGTTAAGATAGCACTCAAGAAATTTGTTATTCTTCAAGGTTGTTGCTTTTCAAATCAAAATATATTCAAGCTTAAAATAACAGAGCTCTGCATTAGATCTTCTCAGCACAAGCAGAAAAAACTTAAAGATCCACATTCTTGCTGTTTTGAAGAGTTAGGGCTGGTTATATACAGTCCAGGAAGCTGACTCAGAGACATATTTCTTTGTCGTCAATCTTAACAAAACTTTATTCAACTGTAGGATCATTGCGTGATCTAAGCTATAAGCCTATGCTATAAAGGCTGAGTGATAGGATCCAAGAGTGGATTTGAGTGGGTAGGATCCCAAGGTGGATTAGAGGTAGGATCCTGAGGGGTCTGAGGTAGGAGATTTGGTTAATCTCTGAGGTAGGGCTATTGAGCCAGAGGTAGGACTATCTTTAGTCTGAGTTGTAGGAGTGAGTCTCACTCTAAGGTGTAAGATTCCGAGGGATTTGAGGTGCAAGCTCAAAGAGCTGAGAAAATAGGAGAAGTTAGCCGAATCTAGCACACTATTAGATTGGTGGACGAGGAAAGTGGATGTACCCTAGATAAAGAAACCACTATAAATCTTGTGTGTTGTGTATTCTTGAATACTAATAACTAACATCAACACACACTAAACTCATAAATTTGAGGTTGTTCAAAATGAGTCAAATCAAACCTATTCACCCCCTCTAGGTGTTTAGCTACCCTTAATAAAGACTTTCAGTTGGTATCAGAGTGAAGTTCTTCAAAATGACTTAATAGTCTGAACAGATCTCCAGGGGTAGCAGAAGATTATCTTCATGGCTTCAGGTGAGAATCATAAGGAGTTGGATTCTATGAAACTTCTTATATGTAAGAAGAAAAATTTTGGGATCCGAAAGGAGAGGGGATGTTATTTATGGAAGCTTCAGACCCTAGGATATTCATAACTGTTCAAGAGGGACATTTCATTCTTATGAAGGTCTCTGTTATAGATAACAATATCCAGACACACAAGAAATACACTGAGATGACCAAAGATGAAGTAATTCTGGAAACTACGGACAAAAGGGCTAAAACATTATTATAATATCATAGATGACTCCACATTCCAAAACCTGGTCCACTGCAGAACAACTAAAGAGATGCGAGATTATCTGATTGTGTATAAGGAAGGGACAAAGGGGGTGAGGTATGATAGGAAATCCCTCCTAAATCGGTAGTATGAGACCTTCAAGCAAGGTAAGCAAGATTTTATAGCTGATTACTATGAAAAATTCTTCATGATAGTGAACAGTATGATCACTTATGGCATACAGTTCATAAATTATGAGCTGAATGACAAGTTCTTGACATCTCTCAACAAGGAATGAGATATTAAGATCTGTATCATTAGGGAGGTTGGCAACCTGGACAACACTCTACCTCAGAATATATTTGGGAAGTTGATGTCTCATGAGATGCAGCGAACTCTATAAGAGCAGAAGAAGATGCTGCCAAAACCATTAATAGAGAGAATGTTGTGGTCTTCGGAGCTGAAGCTACAAGGAAGAGCAGGGAAAAGACATTTTATCCACCATGGAGAGCTGCAGAGTCAGATTGCTCAGATCTCTGCTCCTCAGGAAATGAACTAAAAGATGGAGAACTTACTTTGTTCTCAAAACAGTTTAAGAAATGTTGAGCAGGGGAAGATAGTTGAAGAACTAGGGCACTTCTAGCTCTAACTCAAGAAAGTCATACATTAGTATGGAGAAGTCCTGAAAAGACCCCTCTGGGGAAAGATATGAGTCTAAGCAGAACAAACATATTAAGACTAATGTTGTTTTCTACTGTTGCAACAAATCTGGACATGTCATTATTGACTATCCAATCAAGAAGAGAGAGAATAAAAAATATAATGACAAGAAGCATTATATGGAAAAGAAGACTGAAAATAGCTTCTTAGCCAAGAAGAAAATCAGCTTATCAGATAGTGATTCTGAGTCTTCAGAATCAAAAGAAGAGGCCTACATTGGTCTCATTTCTATTGAAGTGGAGGCTGATCATCCTGCTGCCTCAATTGGCATAAGCGCATCACCATTCTCTGTTTATAGTGATTTTGAAGATGATGATGAGTTCAGCCTCATGACCTTAACTGAAGACAATCATGATAACTCTGTTCCTGATGAGGTGCACTCTCTCCACAAATCTCCTTCTATCTATAAGCCTGGCTTAGAGTTTGAGGCATCCACTTCATCCAGTGGGGATGATGGATCAGAATCTTATGATGATGTCAATCAATTGATTGGCAAGTACGGTGTTTTCCTAGAATCTCTAAAGAAGAGCAAGAAGCATGTCAACAGACAAGATGAGGAGATTGACTCTCTTCAGCAAGCTACTTCCCTGCAGTCTGAGTTAGCTACTTTGATAGCTCAGATGAGGAGGGAAGTTAGTCAGCTGAAGACAATCTCAGTCATCCAAATAGGCACCATTAGCCAGAAGAATAAGATCATCAAGGATCTTGAAGAGAAACTCCTTAAAGAGAGGATGCTAGTGGCTGAGTTTTCCAAGCCCAAGATTATGCTACCACTAATTGACTCATTCACCTCTCAAAATAATAAGAGGGGATTGGAGTTCAAGTGGAACACTAGAGGTGCTCATTCTATTGCATTATGGAGACCGAGCGGTCAGGCGGTTTGTCTGGCGGTCTGGCGGCTTCTCCCAGCGGCTTGGTAGCCGTGCTGTTGATGATTGGTGTCTGGCGGTCTGGTGGCTTCTCCCAGCATCTTGGTAGCCGGGCTGTTGATGATGGGTGTCTGGCGGTCTGGCGGGTTCTCCCAGCAGCTTGCTAAGGCCACTTAAGATATTGTCGGGTTATCTTCTACACATTATAGTTATCGGGCGGTTAATCTAACCGCACGGCTAATGTATCTTGTATAGATGCTTGTTCCTATAATTATTACTCCCACATTGCTTTTTTGTAATCTCTCTTCTCTTCTCCATTCTATAAAAGGGAGGTCTTACCTTTGTAATAGATACATTTTTGGATGATAAAAAAATTTGTTACTCCAATTTTTCGGTCTACTTGTTTTCTGTTCCCACATGGTATCGGAGGAATCGATCTTTTCCTCCTGATTCTGTGAGCTCTCTTTTTCCGCACTACCGATCCACGCGGCTTGATCCTTCTTCTCGCGACCTGTCTTTGCGACTTGTTTCTTCCTCCAGCTTACGCCCTGTTCACGCGGCTTCTTTCTATCCTTATCATTGCTCTTTTGTGTGGGCGACCTCTCTGATTCCCTTTTCTTCTCGTAGCGACCTGTTCTTAAGTTGCCGTGACATGTGCTTAGTCACTGCACACTCCTTTTCGAGCTGCTCTTATTCTTAAGTTGCCGCGACCTGTTCTAAAGTCGCCGCGACCTGTTCTTGTTGCAGTGACCTAGTCTTCTTGCCGCGACCTGTGCTTAGTTGTCGCGCCCTCCTTTTCTAGCCATGACTTGTTCTTCTCGCTGCTCTCTGCTCTATTCTATGGCAACCTCTGATATATCTACAACCACTACTCTCATTGTTGCTCCTTCTACTCCTCCTACTCCTTCGGGCAACCTTGGCACCATTTCCAAACTCATTGGTCCCAACTACCCAGACTGGAGTGTCTTCTTAACCTTCCTTCTCTGCTCTCAATGAAAATGTCATCATCTCACCGATGAACCCCCTCTGCAAGACTCCCCTCTCTTTGATGATTGGGATGCCAACGATGCTCTTGTCTGTACATGGCAGTCAACAGTCTTTCTGATGAATGCCTACCCATTATCCGTCATGATGAAACATTCAAGGCTGCTTGGCTTCATATTACCGCTCTCTACTCCAAGGGGGCTCAGACGTCTCGCATCTATACTTTGTCTGCGGACCTCTTTTCCCGTCCCTTCATGTCTCCTGCTGCTTCTTACCAACAAGTTCAGGCTCTCGGAGCCGAAATTATCCATAATCTCCCCTTCTATGCGGATCTGGCTGATCAACACAGACACTTCCAAGATCTTCTAGTTGTGTGCTACCTTCTGCGACTTCCTGAGTCATATGACATGATCTGCCAATAGATCCTTGGCAAGGCAGAGTGTCCCACCCTTGATGCCACTGCTGACCATATAGCCGCGGTTACCTCTCTCCTACAACGTATGCTATTATCCTCCCCTCCTCAACCGGACAACTACGCTCACCAAACTCAGCGGAGTCGATCTGGTGGATGCAGCCACCAATCTGGTCACCGCGGTGCTTCTCATTTTCTCTGACCTCATTGTGGCCGCACCGTCCATATAGTAGACCGCTGCTGGAAGAAGCATCCTCAACTTCGACCAACTGGGGACGCTTCCACCTCCACTTTGAAGTCGTCCGCCTCAGTGGTCACGTCTTCAGGTAGTTCCCACGTCGCTACTCAAGGTAAATGGTTGATCGACTCTGGTTCTAGCAATCATATGACCGGCAATCTGCATTGTTTTTCTCTCCTAGAATCGCATGATCGGTTACCCATAGTCTTCATTGTGGATGACTCTCCCTCACCATTCAATAAAATAGGAGTGGTTCAAGTCACTTCGTCTCTTCGCTTGGCGGACACACTCTACGTGCCCAAGTTTCCTTGTAATTTGTTATCTGTTACTTCTCTTTGCAAGCAACTATAGTTCTCCATCACATTCATGTCTACTTCTTGTTCTTTTCAGGATCCGGGCTCCAAACGGAGGATTACTATTGGGACTGAGAGCGACAGTCTCTACTTCCTTGACAACATTTCCACGTTGTCCGCCTTTTCCTCCTCTTCTACTAATCTTCTCTAGTGGAAGCTTTGTCTTGGTCATGCTCCTCCACGACTTCTTCGTCAGCTTCTTCCCCACCTTCCTTAGTAGAGTTCTCCTCTCAACTATAACCCATGTCATCTTGGCAAGCATCACCGCTCCTCCTTCCCACCAAAGTAAGGTCATGGATCTTCCCGACAGTTTGATCTAGTTCACTCTGATATCTGGGGTCCTGCTCCTACCCTCACCGTAGGTTGGGGTAGTTCATATTTTGTAACTTTTATTGATGATTTCTCCCGCTGTACTTGGGTGTATGTCTTAAAAGATCGCCCTGAATTATTCAATGTATGGACATCTTTTTATTTTATGATTAAGAATCAATTTGATGTCTCTATTAAAATCTTTCGCTCTGATAATGCAAAAGAATATCTGAGTTATGATTTTTCCTCTTTCTGTATGACACATGGTATTGTTCATCAAACTTACGGTATATATGCCACACAACAAAATGGCGTGGCAGAACGCAAAAACCATCATCTACTTGATGTCGCCCGCACTTTACTCACCCAAATACAGGTAATGCGTTGACCTCCTAGGAAGTCCCCATGATGCGCTCTTGACTTTCGAGTTTGCCTCATCAAAGGGAGGTTGTGGCCACCAACAACCCGCTAGTGGGCTAGAGAGGGGTTGGGGTGCTTAGGCTACAGCCCGGTAGCATCTCCTAGAGCGGAGCCATGACATTGTCGTGTTGGATCAGCTAGGGTCGTTACATAAAAAACTATGGAATTTCCCAACAATTCATCACCAATTGAGCTGCAGCTCAATTGCTGATGAGGAGTTGAAAAAATCCATAGTTAAGCGTGCTCGTGCGGGAGTAGTAATGGGATGGGATACCTCCTGGGAAGTCCCTGTGATTCTCCCTTGACTATCACGTTTCCCTCATCAAAGGGAGACTGCAGCTCAATTGGTTATGAGATGTTGGAAAAACTCCATAGTTAATAGTGCTCGGGCTGGAGTAGTACTATGATGGGTGACCTCCTAGGAAGCCCCCATGATGTGGGCTTGACTATCGAGTTTGCCTCATCAAAGGGACGTTGTGGCCACCAACAACCCGCCCGAGGGCTAGAGATGGGTTAGGGTGCTTGGGCTGTTGCCCGGTAATGTCTCCTAGAGCGGAGCTGTGACATTGTCATGTTGGATCAGCTTGGGTCGTTACACCAAGTAGGCTGCTGGTCAGGCAGAAATTCTACTAAGTCTACAAGCATTGAGTGGAGCAAGCTCACTCAACGCCAGAAGTCAAGGAAAGATGTTAGCAAGCAAGGAATTCTGCTAAGTCCACAAGCGTTGAGTCAAGCTGGTTCACTCAATGCCATATGCCAAATAAAAGCACTGAGTCAGGTGTGGACAGTCAAAGGCTAAGCATATGCAAGCAAAAAAATCATCCAAGTCCACATGCATTGAGTGATGTCAACTCACTCAACGCCATACAACTTATTATTTGAGTAAAGCTCATTATGTCAAAGCCATAGAGACTCTGTACAAGAAAAAGATTCTAAGTATAATGGCATTGAGTGAAGTCAGTTCACTCAATACCAGATGATAGAAGCATTGAGTCATGTTGCTACAGTCAAAGACTAAGAATAAAGAAGACAGAAATAGGCTAAGTACAGAAGCATTGAGTGATGAAGCTTCACACAATGATCTCAACGCCTCAGCAAGCTGGCAGACTTCAATGTTGCAGCTAAGTATAAAAGCGTTGAGTGATGTAGCTTCACTCAATGTTCTCAACGCCAAAAAGAGCAGAATCAGCCAAGTGTAAAAGCGTTGAGTGATGAAGCTTCACTCAATGCTCTCAACACCATATATTTAAAAGCGTTAAGTGATGAAGCTTCACTTAACACTCTCAGCGCCTAAGATGTAGAATGGTTCTGGCAGATGACTAAGGGTTTTTGCGTTGAGTGATGGTCATTCATTCAATGCACTCAATGCCTGAGCTGATTTTGAGAAATTGGCTAAGTCTAGTAAGGGTGACGTCAGCATGAATCAGCAAAGGTCAACAAAGTCAATGCATTTCAAATTCTATGCGGGAAAGATACAGCGTGCCTTTAATGGCACCGACGGACAGCTGTTCGATTTTCTATGAAAAAGGAAGGTGATATATCAACAAATAAAGCTGGGCCCACGTAGGAAAGAGTTGTTGATCATCGATCTATAAAAAGGAAAAGAGTGCCAGACAGCAAGAGGGAATTCGGGTTTTCTGATTACGCATTGCGACGGGACTTCGTCTTCTTCCTCGCCATTATTGTCAAACCAGCACAAGTTCTGATCAGTTGACCTGAAAGCTAAAATAGATAGCTGCTGCGATTTTCAACAGTGATAGCAAGATCAGAAGTGATTTCTGAGGAAGAGAAAAAGGAGAACCGGAGCTTTCATATTTCTACAGTCAAGGTTAGCTGTTTGAGGAAGATTTAGAACTGTCAAATCGACAGTCTTCAACAGCAGATCAGAATCTTGATTCTGAGTCACTTCTAGCACAACAGCCCAGAACTGAAGATCTTTTAACTTGTTGTTGTGAAGAAGATAAGGCGGATAATTTCTAAGCCCAGGAAGTAAGACACAGGGAAATATCTCTGGGGTCAATTGTAACGCCCCGAAACTCAAAAGAGCGACGGGGGACGTTTTGGGCCAGTTTTAGATTCTGGCAGGAGGCACACGGCCTGGGACACGGGCGTGTCCCAGGTTGTGTCAGGCTTGTGTCGACGATTTGGTCGAGAGGTCGACGAATTTCGCTCGACGTTGTGTCGAGACAGGGCACACGGCCTGAGACACGGACGTGTCTCCGGGCGTGTCAAACCCGTGTCAACACTCAGCCTGCGAAGTCGACATTTTACGCTCGACGAAGTTTCGAGACAGGGCACACAGTCTGAGACACGGGCGTGTCCCAGGGCGTGTCGATCTCGTGTCGACACTCATCCCGGGGAGTCGACGAATTTTGCTCGACAAGGTGTCGAGACAAGGCACATGGCCTAGGACACGGGCGTGTCCAAGGACGTGTCGTGAGGTCGATGAACTTTGCTCGATGAAGTGTCGAGACCGTGAACACGGCCTGGAGCCCAGGCATGTTCGAGTGGACACGGGTTAGGACACGGGCATGTCCAAGAACCCGTGTTGTTCTCGGGTTGTTTTTGGTATAAATCGATGGGGGCACACAGCCGACCACACAGCCGTGTCAGGTGGAACACGTGCGTGTCAGGTCGAACACGGGCTTGTTTGATGCCCGTGTGTTGTTCCAGGCGTGTCGATTTTGACGGCGAATGAGGGATACGGCCCTGGACACGGGGGTGTGCCAGGCCGTGTTCGGTCCAGATTGTACATTTCAGGCCCGAATCAAGGCCGTTCGTTTATTTAATTGGGGATCCAACGGCTGGGGGTTGTTCCTGATGAGATATACACGAGATTGGACCCTAGAAACCCTCATTTCACTTGAGAGGTTATCTTTCTAAAGTGTAGAGAGAGGGGAGAGCCAAAGGAGGAAGAAGAAGCTAGATCCGGCCATTAGAGGAGCTTCGAAGCTCCAAATCGCGACCCGACTTCGGATCTACGGAGGCAAAGAGAGTACGGTGCTTTTCATCCGCTTACTTTTCCATGGCGCCAAGAAATAATGCTGGGGTAACGATCCTCTACTTGAGCACGTGAAGCTCTCCTTCTTTGCATAGGAAGCCCGCTCTCGCGAGTTTGCGGTGAGTTGGAGGCGTTCCTTCGGGTAGATATGTAAAGTCCCCGTTGTTTAGAGTCCGTATTCGAGAACGGACATAGGCATGATGTGTGAAGCCTACCCGGACATGTTGGTCTGGATCGGTGATGTTGCATTGCATAAATGTTGGAGAAGACTCCGTGCGATTGGTTGTGTTTCGGGTTTTCTACGTGGTAGATTGCAACAGGGAGCCTTGGGGATTAACCCAAAGGTGCACCCGGAAAACTGGGCGGATGCGTGATCTTGCCAACTTGTGGGCCTTGGAGCCAACTTGTACATACTTGGGTTATGTGTTATTCTACGTTCGATTCACGGGCTTCGGGGAAACTTAACTCGCGCCGATGATACCAAAAGTGTCGTGGCAAGTGAGCAACGGATTGAGTGGAACCGTTCCTGCTTTATGCCGCGGACATAGAGGTCGGGTCTTGCTGTCGATGACATTAACTTTGTCGTGACATAGGCCGTCAATGAAATTAACTTTGTCGTGACATAAACTATTGATGATATTAACTTTGTCGTAACATTTGCCTAAAGACCAAATTGCTCACGAGATATTGCCGTCCTGGAGATGGTGGTGAGTTAGCGGCTTAGACTGCGATCACCGAGAATGTGCCCTGATAGCACGGGGTGTGTGACCATGCAAGACAATGCCTATGATGCAATATATTTATATACTGCTTGGTTATGCTAATAAAAATGCAGGGAAGGAGCATCACCGCCCCGAGTTAGGGGCGGGATCGTTATAATTTGGTCAGCATTGCTGACCGTTGCTGTGTTTGCCACCATGCGGTGGTTTTGTTGCTTGCAGGTGCTGCTGGACCAAGCGGTCAATAGCGGGCTAAAGCCCAAATTGCGAAGCCGGCCCTCGAAGGCCTAATTGGAGTGTTTACTGCTTTTACTCATGTATGACCGGCCTGCGTGCCGTGGTTTGTAAATCATGTAATATTGAAGTAAACCATTATGTAAGGCCTTAAGGCTTGTACTCGTGTATGTACAACATTCCTAGTTGTTATATGTGTAGTGGACATTCGTGCTCTTGGTGCTGGGTTCTTTATTGCAACTTAAACTGCTTCCGCTAGAATGCTCTGTGTAGGAAGTTATGATTTGTTGGATGGTTTCCATTGAGTAACCACCCGGTCTATCTATGGTATATGGCGTCGGGCCCCGACCAGACCTACTACTATATGCTATGCGACGGATAGGGGGTGTTACAATTTGGTATCAGACTACTGGTTTCGGTCAGGCTTAAAATGAATTCGTGGACGAAATCTTTTTAAGGGGTGGTGAGCACATGTGTGTGCGTCATCGTTATAACAACAAAAGAACCCATGAATGCCCACTTAGGAATGAAAATACACGTGTTTGGGGAACCTACGTGTTCCTATAATTGCTATTTGCAATTTTATTTGGTCGCTTAGCGGTGTTTTGTACCACTATAGGTGACCGGAAGCAGTGCTGGACCTCCAGAATGTCCGGTTTCTGAGGAGTTTAGTGCGCCCGTTGAGGTGTTTGAGACCCATCCTTCGTATGAAACTGTTAGAAGGATCATTGAAGCGGTGTTCGCTGTGACGGGTGCACAGTTTGGAAGAAATGTACAACCCTGCGCCCCTGTTGTGGCTTCAACGCCGGTTGGCGTGATGGAGCAGATGACTTTTGGTAGACTATCGGGGCAGCAGTTGAATATGCATTTAGTGTAGGGAGCGCACACAGTTGAGGAATATTTGCAAGCATTTCTTATGATAAGCCGCTACTCATACTTTGAGTTTGATAATGAGCAAGCTACAATCGATAGATTTTATAATGGCCTGCGCGCCGAGTTACGAGTTTTACTGCTATGACCAAAGTTATTGGGATTCCGAGCCTTGGTGGAATCAGCTATATCTTTGGAGGCAGATTTGAGGAAGACTTTCCCGATGCTAGAGACCATGGTATCGAACTATGCAAGCCCCATAAGAGCTGCATCCGGCAGAATGCCGGAGAAAGGGCTATGACATCGACTAGTAAAGTTACTTACACTTGTCGCACTTGTGGAAAGAAAGGGAACTTTGCCCGAGACTGTTGGAAAGGTGCTCGGAAGGCCAAGAAGGCTATGACAGGAGCAGTCGAGGACTTTAGTACAAAGGAGACGACATTCAAAATGCCGAACACCTCAAAGTCTGGTTATCGTAGGTGGTATAAGAAGGCTAGGACTTTGGGTCTAGTCCCTCCTCTCGGTGCTTTGGGGGCATCTACAGGCCAAACCCCGGGCGCATGTTATAACTGCGGGGAGTCGGGGCACTATGCCCGTGGGTGCCTAAAGCCCGGGAGAATGCACACCGCCGTGAAGACAGGTATGATTTAAAGTTATAGCAGCTTAACCTTAAATACTTGTCGCCCTTGTGCGTGTTAACTTAGAACTACTTGTGTTATGCTTTGTTCTGATTTTTGTTTATCGAGCGAGAGCACCGTTCGTGTAAACAAAGCTTCGCATTCCTTTATTTAGGAACTATATTGCGCGTCGGAGTACCTCCTTCGTTGGTAAAAGACAAATTGGATGCGCTATGGTCCAATGGCACTCAATGCGCGCGGGTAGTATCTATTGCGTTTAGGTGTGGTCAGGGAGCCAAGACTTTGACTTCCAAGTATCGTTGCTACCGCTAGGGGAGTTCGACGTAACTTTTGGCACGGACTGGCTCTCGCAGCAGCAAGCCTATATCAATTGCGGTAGCAAGGAAGTCAAGCTGGGAGCTAGTCGTGAGACGACCTATACAGGCTCGAAGGGGTCGAGCAAGACGTTGATGTCTGCTCTTCATGTGGTGAAGGCGGTTCGTGCCGGTGCAGAATTGTTCTTTATGCTAGTGGAGGTGGCAAAGCCAAAGCCCATGTTGGATAGTATATCAGTGGTATCAAAGTACCCTGATGTGTTCCCTAGAGATCTTCCTGGAGCCCCGCCTCGATGGGAGATAGATTTCACGATTGAGTTAGTACCAGGTGCAAAGCCTGTGTCACGCTCTCCATATCGGCTTGCGCCTAAAGAAATGGCGGAGCTGAAGGTTCAACTGCAAGAGTTGTTGGATCAAGGGGATGTGCGCCCAAGTTCTTCGCCTTGGAGCGCGCCGGTCCTCTTTGTTAAGAACAAGGACTAAAGCTTGAGGTTATGTATTGATTACCGGAAGCTCAATAAGTTGATGGAAAAGAACAAGTACCCGATACCCCGAATCGATGATCTTTTTGATCAGTTGGTCGGGTTGACGGTGTACTCAAAGCTGGATCTCAAGTTCGGGTACTATCAGCTGCGAATAAGGGAGAGTGATATCCCGAAGACAGTGTTCGGTACGAGATACGGGCGTTACGAGTTTACAGTCATGCCGTTTGGGCTGACCAATGAGCCGTCAGTGTTCATGGATTTGATGAACAGGACCTTCAGGGAGTACTTGGACCACTTTGTGATCGTCTTCATCAACGATATATTGGTGTACTCGCAGAGTGAGGAAGATCACTTCAAGTATCTTCATTTGGTTTTGGAGACGCTAAGGAGGAATGAATTGTATGCCAAGTTCTCGAAGTGCGAGTTTTGGTTGTCCTCCATGGCGTTCCTCGGTCATATAGTGAGTGGGGAAGGTATTGCGGTGGATCCAGCGAAGATTGTTGCGATACAGGAGTGGCCTGAGATTTCTATGGTAGCGGAAGTCCGGAGCTTTCTGGGGCTTGCCGGCTATTATAGGTGCTTCGTAGAGAACTTCTCGCGGATGGCGTTACCTCTCACTACATTGATGAGGAAGGAGCATAGGTTCATTTGGACGCTGAAGTGCGCGCGAGCTTTTGAGGATATGAAATGTCGGTTGACCACGACGCCTGTGCTGAGTTTGCCGAGTGGGACCGAAGGCTATGAGATTTATAGCGATGCTTCGGGCAGCGGTTTGGGTTGCGTGCTACTGCAACACGGAAGTGTAATAGCTTATGGCTCGAGACAGATAAAAGTGCATGAGAGAAACTATCCGGTCCTTGACTTGGAGTTAGCGGCCGTGATTTTTGCCTTGAAGCTGTGGAGGCATTATTTGTACGGTGTGAAGATTGATATCTACACCGATCTTAAGAGCCTGAAGTATCTGATTGATCAGAAAGATCTGAATATGCGGCAGCATAGATGGATGGAGTTCTTGGGAGACTATACATTCAAGATCCACTACGTGCCTGGTAAAGGGAATGCGGTTGCGGACGCGTTGAGTCGCCAAGCCCCAGCTCAAGCCAATTGGCTATCGATGCATGATGAGCGGTTGGTGAGGGAGTTGGAGGCGTTGGAGATTGTTTGTGTAGATAAGCAATCAAGTGCTGAAGCAGTACTAAATTGGACTAAAGTCCAATATGACCTGGCTAATCGGATTCGGCAGGCTTTGGATTTGGATGACCACTTGAAGCATTTCAAGGAAGGGGCTCTGGATGGGTCAAATTCCCAATTCGTCGTGGAGGACAGATTACTTTGGAAAGACGGTCGTCTGTGCGTCCCAAGTGTGGGAAATTTGCGGGTGGAATTATTGTACGAGGCACACCATACCAAGTACTCGATTCACCCGGGGAGCACGAAGATGTACCGCGATGTAAAGAAACTGTTTTGGTGTTCAGGTTTGAAGAAGGTGGAGGCGCTCTACGTGGCGAAGTGCGAAACTTGCGCCTTGGTGAAGGCGGAATGCCGAAAGCCGGGAGGATTTCTGAAATCCTTGCGTATTCCGGAGTAGAAATTCGACGACATCTCTCTGAACTTTGTGCACGGTTTGCCAAGGTCGCAAAAAGGGGAAAAAACGCCCTCTGGGTGGTCGTAGATTGGTTAACGTAGGTGTCGCATTTCATTCCGCATAGGAAGGATGATCCGGTGGAGAAGTTGGCAATACTATGTGTGGAGAATATAATACGACTTCACGGTGTGCCCCGCAGCATCGTGAGTGACCGAAATGGGCGGGTCATGCCAAACAATTAGAGGCTAGTACAGCAAATGTTGGTAACAAAGTTAAAATTCAGCACAGCCTTCCATCTGCAAACGGATGGGCAGACCGAGAGGGTCAATGGAACTATGAAGACATGCTCCGCATGTGTGTCTTGGACTTTGGAAAGCAATGGGAAGACCATCTTTATTTAGTGGAGTTTGCATCCAACAATAGCTACCAGGCGAGTATTCAAATGGCGCCCTTCAAGGCCCTATATGGTAGAAGATGTCGCATGCCATTGTCTTGGTTAGAAACTAGTGAGTCAAAGTTGTACAAGCGCCAAGAGGTGGAAGAGGCTACGTCTTTGGTTCGTACTATTCGGGAGAGGTTGCTAATCGCCTAGGACCATTAGACGAAGTACTATAATGCCAAGCACAGGAACGTGGAGTTCGCGGTGGGCGACTATGTGCATTTAAAGATCAAGCCGTTCAAGGGTGTCTCACGGGTGCGGCGATTGAAAAATCTAAGCCCGAGGTACCTTGGGCCGTTTGAGGTTCTGGAGCGGGTTGGTGAAGCAGCCTATCGTTTGAAGCTTTCGGTGGAGCTTAGTGGCCTACAAGATGTATCCCATATTTCGGTGCTACGGAAGGCGGTGCAAGAGCCTACACAAGAGATCGCGGTCGATCAAGTGCCGTTTGATAGTGGGTTGACGACAAAGGTCAAGCTTGTATGTATTGAAGACTCGGAAGTCAAGCGGCTACACAATAAAGAGATCAGGATGGTCAAGGTCCGATGGGACAATTACGGTCGAGAGGGGCTCTCTTGGGAGCGAGAACAGGCCATGCTTGACGTGTATCCGGAGTTCCGGTCAGGAACAATTTAACTTTGGTACTTGTCTTTCCTCTATTTTAATTTCGTGGATGAAATTCTTTTAAGAGGGGGAGAGTTGTAACGCCCCAAAACTCAAAAGAGCGACAGGGGATGTTTTGGGCCAGTTTTGGGTTTTGGCAGGAGGCACACGGCCTGGGACATGGGCGTGTCCCAGGGCGTGTCAGGCTTGTGTCGACGATTTGGTCGAGAGGTCGACGAATTTCGCTCGACGTTGTGTCGAGACAGGGCACACGGCCTGAGACACGGGCGTGTCTCAGGGCGTGTCGAGCCCGTGTCGACACTCAGCCCGCGAAGTCGACATTTTGCGCTCGAAGATGTGTCCAGACAGGTCACACGGCCTGAGACACGGGCGTGTCTCAGGGCGTGTCGAGCTCGTGTCGACACTCGTCCCGGGGAGTCGACGAATTTTGCTCGACAAGGTGTCTAGACAAGGCACCCGGCCTAGGACACGGGCGTGTCCAAGGCCGTGTCGTGAGGTCGATGAACTTCACTCGATGAAGTGTCGAGACCGTGAACACGGCCTGGAGCCCAAGCATGTTCGAGTGGATACGGGTTAGGATGCGGGCGTGTCCAAGAACCCTTGTTGTTCTCGGGTTGTTTTTGGGATAAATCGACGGGGGCACACGGCCGACCACACGACCGTGTTAGGTGGAACACGGGCATGTCAGGTCGAACACGGGCGTGTTCGATGCCCGTGTGTTATTCCAGGCACGTCGATTTTGACGGCGAATGAGGGACACGGCCCTAGACACGGGCGTGTGCCAGGCCGTGTTCGGTCCAGATTGTACATTTTAGGCCCGAATCAAGGCCGTTCGTTTATTTAATTGGGGATCCAACGGCTGGGGGTTGTTCCTGATGAGATATACACGGGATTGGACCCTAGAAACCCTCATTTCACTTGAGAGGTTATCTTTCTAAAGTGTAGAGAGAGGGGAGAGCCAAAGGAGGAAGAAGAAGCTAGATCCGGCCATTGGAGGAGCTTCGAAGCTCCAAATCGCGAGCCGACTTCAGATCTACGGAGGCAAAGAGAGTGCGGTGCTTTTCATCCGCTTACTTTTCCATGGATCCAAGAAATAACGCTAGGGTAACGATCCTCTACTTGAGCACGTGAAGCTCTCCTTCTTTGCATAGGAAGCCCGCTCTCGCGAGTTTGTAGTGAGTTGGAGGCGTTCCTTTGGGTAGATATGGAAAGTCCCCGTTGTTTAGAGTCTGTATTCGAGAACGGACATAGGCATGATGTGTGAAGCCTACCCGGACATGTTGGTCTGGATCGGTGATGTTGCATTACATAAATGCCTGAGAAGACTCCGTGCGATTGGTTGTGTTTCGGGTTTTCTACGTGGTAGATTGCAACAGGGAGCCTTGGGGATTAACCCAAAGGTGCACCCGGAAAACTGGGCGGATGCGTGATCTTGCCAACTTGTGGGCCTTGGAGCCAACTTGTACATACTTGGGTTATGTATTATTGTACGTTCGATTCACGGGCTTCAGGCAAACTTAACTCGTGCCGATGATACCAAAAGCGTTGTGGCAAGCCAGCAACGGGTTGAGTGGAACCGTTCCTGCTTTATGCCGCGGGCATAGAGGTCGGGTCTTGCTGTTGATGACATTATCTTTGTCGTGACATAGGCCGTTGATGATATTAACATTTTCGTAACATTTGCCAAAAGACCAAATTGCTCACGAGATATTGCCGTCCTGGAGATGGTGGTGAGTTAGCGGCTTAGACTGCGATCATCGAGAATGTGCGCTGAGAGCACGAGGCGTGTGGCCATGCATGCCAACGCCTATGATGCAATGTATTTATATACTACTTGGTTATGCTAATAAAAATGCAGGGAAGGAGCATCGCCGCCCAGAGTTAGGGGCGGGATCATTATAATTTGGTCAGCATTGCTGACCGTTGCTGTGTTTGCCACCGTGCGGTGGTTTTGTTGCTTCCAGGTGCTGCTGGACCAAGCGGTCAATAGCAGGCTAAAGCCCAAATTGCGAAGCCGGCCCTCGAAGGCCTAATTGGAGTGTTTACTGCTTTTACTCATGTATGACCGGTCTGCGTGCTGTGGTTTGTAAATCATGTAATATTGAAGTAAACCATTATGTAAGGCCTTAAGTCTTGTACTCGTGTATGTATGACATTCCTAGTTGTTATATGTGTAGTGGACATTCGTGCTCTTGGTGCTGGGTTCTTTATTGCAACTTAAACTGCTTCTGCTAGAATGCTCTGTGTAGGACGTTATGATTGGTTGGATGGTTTCCATTGAGTAACCACCCGATCTGTCTGTGGTATATGGCGTCGGGCCCCGGCCGGACCTACTGCTATATGCTATGCGACGGATAGGGGGTGTTACATCAATCATCTTAACCACACTTCTATTTTCTGTAGGATCCAGACTTGGATCTGAGTGTAAGATTCCTGTGTGAATCTGAGTTGTAGGCCTATATTATCAAGGCCGAGGTATGATCTAGTTTAGATCTGAGTGTAGGGCTTAGGCATGAGTTGTAAGATCTTTTGGATCTGAGGTAGGGCTGTCCTTCTAGCCTGAGTTGTAGGGCCTTCGGGGCCTGAGGTAGGTGATTGTTTAATCACTGAGAGGTAGGGCCTAGTGCATGAGTTGTCGGTTTTGAAGGAGACTGAGTGGTCCCGCGGGATCGTGTTGTAAGCTCCTTGAATCCGAGTATTTGTGAAGAGACTTGTTTAACAGACTATTAGAAAGGTGGGAGGGACAGTGGACGTACCCATAATCTGGGGAACCACTATAAAATATATGTATTCTCTGTGTGTGTATCTTGAAAGCAAAACAAACTAATCATAAAGCATAGGATAATCAAGAATAGGTCTAGATAAATTAAAAGATACCAAAAACTATTCACCCCTCCCCATCTAGGTGTTTAGCTGACCTTAGAAACAAAGACTTTCAAGTGGTATCAGAGGCAGGTTGCTCAAGGAAGGCTTAACAGTCTGAGTAAGATATCCAAGGATAGCTACAAGTCTGTATTTATGGGTTCAAGAGTGAACTATAAGGAGCTTGGTGTGATGAAGCTTCCAATCTGCTGGAAGGAAGGGTTTGGCATCTGGAAGGAGAGGGTCAGGATATTCATGGAAGTAGTTGACCCTAGGATCTTTATTACATTCACAGAGGGACCTTTCATCCCTATGAAAGTCTCAGCACTGGATGCAAATCTCCAGACACACAAGAACTATTCTGAAATGACAAAGGATGAAGTCATATCCTAGCCACTATGGACAAGAGGGCACACAATATTATAGTTAGTGTCATAGATGACTCCACCTTCCAGAATCTAGTACACTGCAAGACCTCCAAGGAGATGTGAGACACTTTAGTGGTCTTCATAGAGGGCACAGAGGAAGTTAGAGATGACAAAAAGTCCAAACTAAACCAAGAGTATGAGGCTTTCAAGTAGAGCAAGAATGACAACATAGCAGAGTTCTACGGGAGATTATTTAGGATAGTCAATGAGCTGAGCACCTATGGTAGGGTCTTCAACACTTATGAGCTGAATGACAAGTTTCTCAGGTCTCTAACTAGAGACTGGGATACTAAGATCTATGCCATCAGTGAGGTGGCAAAGCATGCTAACACTCCACCACCAATACTGTTTGGGAACCTGTTGTCCTATGAAATACAGCTGACTGCTAGGAAGGAGGCAGAGAAAAAGAGCAAGTCTCCGGCCAAAGAAAAGTCTATGGCCTTCAAAGCTGAAGCCATAAGGAGGAGTAGAAGAAAGACTCCTCCACCAAGGAGGGATGCTCAGTCTGACTCATAAAAGTTAGAGATAAGCACATTAGACTGCTACATGTCTGATGAGGACTTTGTTGCCTTCTCCAGGTAGTTCCAGAAATTGATGAAGAAGAAGCATTGGAAAAATAGATTCCTCCTCCTCACATCGCAGAAAGAAATCCTCAAAGGAGGACATGTATGGTTCTAAACCTGGTAAACAGATTCCTACTAATATAATGTGTTATTGTTGTAGCAAGCCAGGGCATGTGGTAGCTGACTGCCTAGTGAAGAGAAGAGAGGATGGTGAGAAGAAGCACCACCATCAGCACATGGGAAAGAGGGAAAAATCTTTTGTGTCTAAAAAGAAGAAAAACTGGACCGACTCTTCCTCTTTAGAGTTAGATGATGAAGAAGAGGAAGCCTGCATAGGATTGTTTTCTGCTGCAGAAGAAACTAATGAAGATTATACTATCACCAGGATTGGAATCAGGGCCCCTCTATCACAGTCAGATAGTGATTCAAAGGTGGTTGAAGAAGAAGAAGATAGCTGCTGACATAGGCTGATGGCTATGACTGATGAAGAATCCAGCCAGGATCAGCATGGTCTACAAAAGGTATATTCTCTGTCTAAGTCTTATTCTGAGTCAGGCTATAAGACCACCCCAGATTCTGAAGCTCATTCATCAAGAGTTGAAGGAGACTCTGAATCTAAGGAAGATGTCAATTCTTTAATTAACAAATATGGTATCCTTCTGAGTGCTTTCAGGAAAAGCAAGTTGCTAGCTAAGAAGCAAGCTAAGAAAATTTCCTCCATTCTGCTTGCTGCTTCCAAACATGCTGAATCATTTTCCCTATTGGATCTAAAGATGAAGGAAATCAGTGAAGTAGAAACTATTTCCTTCATTCAGATAGGCACCATAGAGTACCAAGAAAACTGAATAAGGGACCTGAAAGAGCTGTTGGGGAGGGAGAAGAGAATTACGGCTAGTTATTCAAAGCCAAGTTTAGCGTTGCCGTTGATAGACTCCTTCACCTCCCAAAATGGTAAGAAGAGGTTAGGCTTCAAGGGACATACAAGAGTTGTCAATCCCAAAGGAAATGTCAAAGATCTAGTATAACCACTAACCTCCAAGCCTCTTATTCCATTCAAGAGAGTTTTGTTACCATCTAATAGGTATGACAAATAGGGCATCTATGGTTACTGAGAGAATGGTATATCCACTAGTGTGAACAAATATGTTCTATACTATGGTGGTAGATATAGCAAGGGTGCAAGTGCCTTCAAGACAGCCCATGAGGAAATCCAAATGGCTCATCATGGACCATTTGTGTTTGGTGCACTAGCCCCAACATTCAAGAGTAAGACAGTAGTCTTTTCTCAGGATCTCCCAACCCACAATCAGAATAAGGGAAAGTCCATCAGGAGACCAGACCTGGGTATATCTGAGGCCATCAAGAGTATGTCTTCTAAAAGGAAGAATACTATTGGTAGAAGTCATGATATTCCAAGTACTTCTACTGTCTGACATATCCCAAGTTAGACTGTGGCTGGGAGATGCAAGAATAAGGCTGTTATTGTACCTTCTGGAATGAGAGCTACTGACAACACAGCTACAAGACTAGCTCTAAAAATAATGTACAACATTTATGAGTGCTGGAGTTGTGGCAAGTTTGGCCACTATGCTATTGTTTGCTGACACAACCCGAGTGTGGCCAGAGTTAGAGTAAGATTAACTGTCAGAAGAGCTGCAAGTAGGCATGATTATTATCATATTAACATGCACCTAGGACCCAATAAGAATTGGGGTCCTAAGGTTAACTGACTTATGTCTTGTAGGTCAGACCAAGTACCCATACCCCTAAATGGTACTTGGACGATGGATGTTCCATGCACATGACTTGAACAAGGAGCTTGCTGAAGGATTACACCTAGAAAAGAATGGACCCAAAGTCATCTTTGGTGGCTCATATATGGGAGTGACAAGTGGTTATGGTAAGATATCTAATGGCAGAGTCAGTATCACAAAAGTAGCCTACATGGAAAGGTTGTAACACAACCTGATAAGCATTAGTAAACTCTGTGATCTTGGTATGACATAGTCTTCCACAAGGATGAGTGTCACATTAAGAGGTTAAGTGACTAAGATGTCATCTTAATATGCACTAGGAGTGGAAATATTTATTGCTTAAATTTCTTATGTCTAGATAAGGGATCTCCTATATGCCTAGTGACAAATGAGAAAATCTCATATTGTGTACAATGACATAAGAGATTAGCTCATTTGAACTACATGACCATTGGGAAGCTCTTTAGTGAAGAGCTAGGTATAAATGGTCCCAAGTTGAAATGTACTAAGGAGGGTATCTGCTCTGCATGCCAAAAGGGTAAACATACCAAGACCTTTTTCAAGAGCATTGGGACCAAAGACTCAGTGAGGTGCTTGTACCTCCTGCATATGGACTTGTTTGGTCCCTTGTCAGTTCATAGTCATGGTAAAAAAGTCTACGCCATTGTGGTGGCTGATAAATATTCTAGGTTTGCTTGAGTTTTCTTTCTTAAGAGAAAGGATGAAACCTTTGATGTTTTCAAGACCTTTGTCAAGCAGTTACAGAATGACCTAGACAGTTCTGTGGTCAAAATCAGAAGTGACCATGGGACTGAATTTCAGTGTGCAAGCATGACAAGTTTCTATGAAGAGCAAGTAATTCACGAAGAATTCTCATCTCCTAGAACACCCCAACAAAATTAAATTGCTGAGAGGAAAAACAGGACTTTCATATAAGCTAGAAGGACCTTACTGAATGACAACTCTCCTAGAATATTTCTAGTCTGAGGCAGTAGACACTGCTTGTCATATCCTTAATAGGGCTTCTATCACCAAAAGCCACAAGAAGACTCCCTATGAGATCTTGAAAGACAGAAAACCAAACTTATCATACTTCAGCATCTTTGGTAGTAAGTGTTATGTGCTGAATAATGGAAAGTCTTATGTGACTAAGTTTGCTGCCAAGTCCTATGAAGGGATCTTTGTTGGGTACAAAAACCATAGTAGGGCATATTGAATCTAAAAATTGACAAGTCAAGTTATATAATGGTCAGTTCATGTGGTGTTTGATGAATCAAATATGATTAACAGTGAACTGCCTAGCTTTTCTCCTAGTACTGTAGGTACCGAACAGTTGATGGACAAACTTACCATCAAGGAAGATGATCCAGCAGTTCAAGATAAGGATATAGACGAGTGTTGTCTAGAGGAACCACAAGACTCACAAGTTGTGGATGAAGAATAGCTAGCTGAAAATAATGAATAACAGCAAGATGAAATTAGATTGCCTCCAGCTGTCAGGCATCTAAGGGATCATCCAACTCACCAGATCATTGGTAATGTAAGCCGAGTCCAAACCAGAAGTAAGAGTTTCAACACAGCACTCTACTCAAGTTTTCTATCAAAAGTAGAGCCCAAGAAATTTAAAGAGGACAATGTAGACCAATTCTGGATTAGAGCAATGCAAGAGAAACTGAACCAGTTCAAGAGATGTAAGGTCTGAAAGCTGGTTCCTAGACCAAAAGGACATAATGTCACTGGGGTCAAGTGGATTTATAGGAATAAACTTGATGAAAATGACATTATAGTGAAGAACAAGGCTAGACTGGTGGCTAAAGGATACAGACAAGAAGAAGGGATCGATTTTGATCAGACATTTGCCTTAGTATCCAGATTGGAAGTTATAAGACTCTTCCTTGTATTTGCTGCCTACTGAGGATTCAAATTCTACCAGATGGATGCGAAGTCAGCCTTCCTTAATGGGGACTTAAAGGAAGAGGTCTATGTTGAACAGCCTCCAGGTTTTGTTTATTCTAACTCACCTGATTTTGTTTATTGATTTAGGAAAGATCTATATTGGTTGAAGCAAACCCCTAGAGCATGGTATGAGACTTTGTTTGGCTTCCTTATTGAGAATAAATTATCAAGGGGGAAGATAGACAAGACCCTATTCGTAAGGGAATGTAAGAGCAAGATCATCCTAGTATAGATATATGTTGATGACATTATCTTTGGATCTACCGATGACAATCTTTGTAGGAAGTTTGTTAAAATTATGCAAGGGAAGTTTCAGATGAGTAGTATGTGTGAGCTTAAGTTTTTCTTGGGACTCCAAGTTAGACAGACTGATGATGGATTTTCTATATCCCAGTCCAAGTTCACCCAGGAGTTGATTAAAAATATGGTATGGAGAATACCACCACCATGAACACTCTTATGGGATCAAGTATGCTTATAAACAAAGATATAGCAGGGAAACCTGTTGATGAAACTTTGTATAGAGGGATAATTGTCTCCCTTCTATGCCTCACTACTAGTAGGCCTGACATCATGTATGTTACATGTGTATGTGCTAGATATCAGACATGCCCTAAAGAATCTCACTACTCTACTACAAAGAGGATCTTGAGATATCTTAAGGGCACAACAGATCATGGCCTATGATATCCTATAAATAGGGATTTTGAACTAACAAGCTATTTAGATACAGATTTTGCAGGTTGCAAAGAGGATAGGAAAAATACTTCCGTCACCCGTCAGCTCTTGGGAGGAAGACTAGTGTCTTGGAGTATAAAGAAGCAAACAAGTGTTGCCATCTTAACATCAAAGTTATAGTACATATCGACAAGCAGCTGCTGTGCTCAGTTGCTGTGGATCCAGCATCAGCTCCAGGACTATAACCTCCATGTAAGTAGAACTCCTCTATATTGTGATTCTACAAGTGTCATTTCTATTGCTAGGAATTCTGTCTCACACAGCAGGACTAAACACATAGAAATTAGATATCATTTTATTAGGGAGCATGTGGAAAAGGATGACAACATTCTAGAGTTTGTCCCCCACGGACCAGCAAGTGGCAGACATCTTTACTAAGCCACTAGATGAAGCAAAGTTCAACACCTTAAAGTTTGAGTTGGGTATGTTGACCTTGGTCTAGCTTCAGTTTCTCCCTATAGTATTTTTTTGGTGCATGATTTGTTCTTCTTGCAGGAGATGGAGAGCTTCAGTGTTAAGGAGACCAAAGTGTTAATTAGTAAAATGATGGTAAAAGATGCCTCTATTGAGGGGGGAGCAAGTCCAGCAGCTGCAGGAGCAGATTCAGACTCATGAAAAAAGGAAACTAGCAGCTGCACAAATGGGATCATCTACAATCAGATAGGGGGAGAAGGAAATGAAGACATGCCATCTCCTCCCTAACTATTCTACAGAAGTCAAAAGGGGGGAGATAAGGAATTATTCAAGTGATGGCATCAAATGCTAGAAGGAATTATTCAAGTGATGGCACTGGATCAGTGACCAGGTGGTATCAAAGACAAAAGGAGATGATCAAGTCATGCAGCAAATTCAGGGGGGGGGGAAAGAAATGTTCCCATGAAGCATTCAAGTGATGACACAGACCTTGTAATAAAATAAGGGGAGTAGGTGATGCTCACCATATAGGCAGGAAATGTGGTAACCTTCCTAGATCTGTTCTGTTATAATAGTACATTTTATTACTGCATATGTTGTGTATGTTACTAACTAAGAAATTCGAAAAAAAATGGTTTTGACTGGTTCAAATATGTGGAGATTGTTGGGTCCATTGATCCCAATATCTCAGATTTGTAAGAAGTCAAAAAATGGAGTTGTATTTGATGTGTGTTTAAGTTCATTCATGCAGGCTAGTCCTCATCACATTGATTGGATAGGTGGACACCAAGTAGGCTGTTGGTCAGGCAGAAATTCTACTAAGTCCACATACATTGAGTGGAGCAAGCTCACTCAATGCCAGAAGTCATGGAAAAATGTTGGCAAGCAAGGAATCCTGCTAAGTCCACAGGCGTTGAGTGAAGCCAGTTCACTCAACTCCATATGCCAAATAAAAGCACTGAGTTAGGTGTGGACAGTCGAAAGCTAAGAATCTGCAAGCAAAAAATCGGCCAAGTACATAGGGGTTGAGTGATGTCAACTCACTCAACGCCATACAGCTTATTCGTAAAGTAAACCTCATTATGTCAAAGCCACAGAGACTCTGTCCAAGAAAAAGATTCTAAGTACAAAGGCATTGAGTTAAACCAGTTCACTCAGCGCCAGATGACAGAAGCATTGAGTCATGCTGCTGCAGTCAAAACCTAAGAAGAAAGAAGACAGAAAGAGGCAAAGTACAAAAACATTGAGCGATGAAGCTTCAATCAATGCTCTCAATTCCTCAGCAAGCTGGCGACTTCAGTGTTGTAGCTAAGTATAAAAGCATTGAGTGATGTAGCTTCACTCAGCGCTCTCAATGCTAATAAGAGCAGAAGCAGCCAAGTGTAAAAGCGGTAAGTTATGAAGCTTCACTCAACGCTCTCAACGCCATATAACTAAAAGCGTTGAGTGATGAAGCTTCACTCAATGCTCTCAATGCCTAAGATGCAGAATGGTTCTGGCAGATGACTAAGCATTTTGGGATTGAGTGAAGTCCATTCACTCAATGTACTCAACGCCTGAGTTGATTTTGAGAAATTGGCTATGTCCAAAAAGGGTGACGTCAGCATGAGTCATCAGAAGGTCAACAAAGTCAACGCATTTCAAATTCTTTGTGGGAAAGATGCAGTATTCCTTTAATGGTATCGACGACCAACTGTTCGATCTTCTATGAAAAAGGAAGGTGAAATATCGGCAATTAAAGCTGGGCCCATGTCGGAAAGAGTCGTTGATCATCGATCTATAAAAAGAAAAATAGTATCAGACAATAAGAGGGAATTATGGTTTTCTGGTTACGCATATCGGCGAAACTTCATCTTCTTCCTCTACATTATCGTCAAGCCTGTAGCACAAGTTCTGATTAGTTGACCTAAAAGCCAAAACAGATAGCTGCTAAGATTTTCATCAGCGACAACAAGATAAGAGGTGATTTCTGAGGAAGAGAAAAAGGAGAAGCAAAGCTTTCATATTTTTGCTCTCAATGTTAGCTGTTTGAGGAAGATTTAGAACTGTCAAATCCACAGTCTTCAACAGCAGATCAGAATCTTAATACTGAGTCACTTCCAGCACAACATCCCAGAACTGAAGATCTTTTAACTTGCTGCTGTGAAGAAGCTAGGGCAGAGAATTTCTCATCCCAGGAAGTAAGACACAGGGAAATCTCCCTGGGATCAATCATCTTAACCTCACTTCTATTTTCTGTAGGATCCAGACTTGGATCTGAGTGTAAGATTCTCGTGTGAATCTGAGTTGTAGGTCTGTGCTATAAAGGATGAGGTAGGATCTAGTTTGGATCTCAGTGTAGGGCTTAGGCCTGAGTTGTAGGATCTTATGGATCTAAGGTAGGACTGTCCTTCTAGCCTGAGTTGTAGGGCCTTTGGGGACTGAGGTAGGTGATTGTTTAAGCACTGAGAGGTAGGGCCTAGTGCCGGAGTTGTAGGCCGTAAAGAAGACTGAGTGGTCCCGTGTGTTCGTGTTGTAAGCTCCTTAAAGCCGAGTATGGGTGAAGAGTCTTGTCTAACACACTATTAGAAAGGCGAGAGGGATAGTGGACGTACCTATAATCTGGGGAACCACTATAAAATATATGTGTCTCATGTGTGTGTATCTTGAAAACCAAACAAACTTCACAAAGCACAAGATAATCAGGAATAGGTCTAGATAAATTAAAAGAGACCAAAAACCTATTTACCCCCTCTAGGTGTTTAGCTGATCTTAGAAACAAAGACTTTCAGTGAGTCTTTCTGTCAGGGCTGCTGCAGGTAGATATAGTTATTGTCGAGCTAACCTGAACTAAAGACCCAAATCTCTTTCGGTTCCTAAGGTAAATTAATCTGTGATTGCAGGACAGTCCAAGTGCACATCAAATGCCAATATGGTACTTGGGTAGTAGGTGTTCCAGACATATGACTGGAATAAGGAGCCATCTAAAAGAATATACTTCAGTGATGAATGGACCAAAAGTCATCTTTGGTAGTTCAGATAGAAGAGTTGACAAAGGCTATGGTATGATCATCAATGACATAGTATCCATTACAAAAGTAGCTTATGTAGAAGGATTGCAACACAATCTGATTAGCATAAGCCAACTATGTGATATTGGTTATGTCATTGTCTTCCACAAGTATAAGTGTGTGATCAAAAGGTCATGTGACCAAGAGGTCATTTTGACATGCACTAGGAGTGAAAATATGTACTATTTAAATTTCATATATATATCTAAAGACTCTCCATTGTGTCTTGTTGTAAATGAGAAATTCTCTTATTGTGTGCAATGACACAAGAGGTTTGCTCACTTGAATTACAAGGCAATCAACAAGCTCTTCAATGAAGAGCTAGTTAGAAATAAATCAAACCTGAAAAGCACCAAAGAGGCATTTGCTCTGCATGCCAAAATGGCAAACAGATAAAGGCCTCCTTTAAGTGCATTGGGACCAAGGATTCTATGATGTGTTTATACTTCCTATATATGGACTTATTTGGTCTTATGTCAGTTCACAGTCTATATAGAAAAGTCTACACTCTTGTGATAGTTGATGACTATTCCAGATTTGCTTGAGTATTCATTCTTAAGAAAAAGTCTGAAATCATTGACATCTTTATGACCTTTGTTAAGCAAATTAAGAAATAAATAGACTATTCTGTGGTCAAAATCAGAAGTGACCATGACACAAAATTTCAATCAAAAAGCATGACACGGTTCTGTGAAGAGCATGGTATATTTCAGGAGTTTTCTTCTACAAAAACACCCCAGTAAAATGGGATAGATAAGAGAAAAAATAGGCCTCTCATAGAGGCTAGAAGAATATTGCTCAGTGACACCTCTCTCCTAGAATACTTTTGAGCTGAGGCAGTGAACACTGCTTATCATGTCCTGAATAGAGCTACTATCAACAAGTACCACGAGAAGACTGCTTATGAGATTATGAAAGGCAGAAAACCAAATCTTGCCTACTTCAGAATCTTTAAAAGCAAATGTTTTCTGCTTAACAATGAGAAGTCCTACTTGACAAAGTTTGCTGCCAAATCCTATGAACGATTTTTTGTTAGATATAGTAACCACAACAAAACTGATAGAGTATACAACTTGAAGAATCAAGTTATAGAAGAGTCTGTCAATGTAGTATTTGATGAGTCCTCTATGATTCACAGTGAGCTGCCAAGCTCCTCTAGATCTACAAGTTAAGCACTGAGGATGGACAAGCTTAATATCAATGACGCACCTCCTGCTGAACAAGAAGATGATGTGGGTGTGATCATTCTAAAAGATAGTCCCAGTGAATTAGACATAGTTGAAGATCATAAAGCACTAGAAATTAAAGCTCAAGATATTGCCGAAGGAATGTCAGCTGTAGTCAGGCATCTAAGAGATAATCCCAAAAAATTGATCATTAGGGATGCAAGCCAAAGTGTCACAATAAGATGCAGAAACCTAAATGTTGTAATGTATTCAAGTTCTCTGTCTCAAGTTGAACCAAAAAAGTTTGAAGATGTCAACATATATCCATTTTGGATTGTGGCTATGCAAGAACTAAAGCACTTCAAGAGATATAATACATGGAAGCTGGTTCTCAGACCTTAAGGACATAACATCATTGGAACAAAATTGATTTACAGAAACAAGCCTAATGAAATTGGTGTTATAATCAACAACAAAGCTAGACTTATTGCCAAGTGAAAAAGGCAAGAGGAAGGTGTTGACTTTGATCAAACATTTGCACCAGTTGCTAGACTAGAGGTCATAAGACTATTTCTTCCATAAGATACATATAAAGGATTTAAAGTCTATTAAATGGATGTTAAGTCAGCTTTTCTAAATGGTAACCTGAAAGAGGAGGTCTATGTTGAGCAACCCTTAGGTTTTGTTAATTCTAACTTTCCTGATTATATTTTTCAGCTAAGAAAATCTTTATATAAGTTGAAGCAGGCTCATAGTGGATGATATGAAATCATGTCTAGCTTTCTCATTGAGAAAAATTCTTAAAAGGCAAGATAGACAAGACATTATTCCTAGGGGAAGTCAAGGATAAGATAATCCTAGTCCAAATTTATGTAGATGCCGTAATTTTTGGGTCTGCTGATGATGACCATTGCAAGAAATTTGCCAAATTTAAGCAAGGGCAGTTTGAGATGAGCCGCATGGGTGAACTCAAGTATTTCTTGGGGCTCCAAGTTAGACAGTCGGAGGATGAATTATTTTTCTCTTAGTCTAGATTCACCAAGAAGTTAATCAAAAATTTTGGAATCAAGAGTGCCTCCATAATGAAAACTCCTATGGGGTGTAACATCCATCAAACAACTAGACCCATAGGAGTGGTTTTGTCATGACTAGGTCATGACAAACCCCTAGGAAGCCCAAGAGGACCAAGTGAACCTAGGAATGTAGGTGAGACCACTATGGTTTGCAAATAGTAAATTTCTGAACCCTAGTTTAAGAAGACAATGGGGCTTCACCAAGACTTCAAGACCCCACCATGGTCTCATCAACCCATTGTAAGGTCTATTAGATCCCTAAGGGTCCATTGAAGTCGACTAAGGGTGGCCAAGTTGACTAGAACCACTCTAGGCCTAAATTGGGCAAGGTGCCCTAACTAAGGGCAGTGTGTCCTAGTAAAGCCCAACTAACCCTACTAGGGCCTTCCTAGACCTAACGTTGGGTCAATGGATCACTAAGGACCCATGAAGGGCAGTCAAAGTGGTTAAGTTGACCAAAGTCAACTCTAACCCTAAATGGGTCAACCTCACCTACATAGGGTCAACTAACCTTCCCTAGCCAAGTGGATCCACTCATGTCCTCCTAACCCTATAGTGAGGTCAATGGGTCACCTAGGACTCATTGGAGTCAATCCAAGGGGCTAAGTTGACCCAAGTCAACCCTAACCCTAAATGGGTTAAACTGACCTACACATGGCCAATTGAAGTTCCCTTAGTCAAGTGGACCACACACAGACCTTCCTAACCCTAGTGAGAGGCCAATGGGTCACCAAGGGCCCATTGGGGTCAACTAAAAAGGCTAAGTTGACCCAAGTCAACTCTAGCCCTAAAGTGGTCAAAGTGCCCTAATTAAGGGTCAAGTGACCTCCAAAGGGCCAAGTCAACCCCACCTAGACCTTAGGGGAGTCCAATGGGTCACCAAGGACCCATTAGGGGCAACCTCAAAGACCAAATTGTCCATGGTCAACCCTAGTCAAGGTTTAGGTCAAGCTAGCCCAAATGGGCTAACTCAAGCTCAAGCCCAATTCAGTTGGGCTAACCTTGTATTTTAGTGGATGAAATGAACATGTGGGCTACCATTGGGCTAGGTAGAAGTCAAATTTCAGCTTGGTGAGTAGGAGAGAGGAAAATATGCAAATGAAAGAGAGAGAAAGTGAAGAGAGTAATGAGGGAAGACTTTGGGGCTCATCCTTCCCCTTCCCCAACCCCCATTCAATTTACTAGGACAAGGGGAGTGCAGTCCCATTTAAACCAGCTGGTCTTTGACTGGTTTGTGCCATGCTTCATCCACCACCCACCATGGTCGAAATTTTGATTAGGGGCCATTAATGGCAATGCAGCCTACACCCACCTAACACCCCAACTCTCCTTCTTAAAAGCTTCACTGGACTCCAGGGATTCAGTTCCACACTTCACCTAAAGGAGCCAAGGAGGTCCACTGTGAAGTTGAAGAAATCCGACCACCACCACCACCACCATGACAATCTGGCGATCAGTAAGGCTTCGACCACCCACACAGGTCCTCCTCCACTCCTTCTTCCAGGGGAAGTTCATAGCAATCTTTAGGGCCAAGGTTCGGGCTCAATTGAGCCCAATCGGGAGATATTCTCTCCATGATTTTCTGCAAAAAATAATACTAGTCGGGTTCGCCGGAATAAGCCCCTCCGGTGGCTGTGCTGCCGCTTGGCGACAGCCACCACCTCAACGGAGGTGGTGGCGGCGGTGGCCGGCCGGAGAGGTGGCCGGATGGCCGGCGGCAACGGTTGGAAATGGCTCCAAGCGGGTTGAATCGGGACCGTCGGTTGAAGGTTGAAGACAACCAGATGCCATCCAATCTGCATCAAGATTCCCGCTGGGAATGATATTAAACTCTAGGATATGAATTTCTGTTATTTAAATTCTATCACACAATTTGTATTTAATGTGCTTATTTATTAAAAATAACTAGAGGCTAATTTAGAGGAAATGGTCAACACATAAACTGTAGCCCTGTTCGTCTACTTTAATTCAAAATTAGTTTGAACCAATTTGGGTGCATGGTTTAACCAGGGCACCCATTTTGGTGGTGTCTATACCTAGGGTTTGGCAGAAATTAAAATGGATGCCCACCCTTCATCTCTGGTCCAAATGACTTGAAATTTGGACAAGGAGGCTTCCTAGTCTATATCTAGGCCTGCCCAAAAATGAGAATTTTTGGGGACTATGTTTCTATAGTTTTGGAAATTATTTAATTTCTCTAGGGTAAATTAATTTAGGGACCAAATGACCTCCAAACTAACCCATATTTTGGTGAGTGGTGCTTGGGGATATTATATATCGCTGGTTAAAATTTCATACCATTTGGAGGTGGTTTGAACTTAAATCATGCAAACCCTAGCCTTGCCCTAAAAAGGGTATTTTGGTCAAAAAGTGCAGTTTGAGTTTTGAGTGGACAAAGCACCTCAAAAGAGGTTGAAATTGGGGCCACTGGCTTGATATGGCTTTTATCAACTCCCCATGGAAGATGGGGGTAGATTGGAATAGATTTGCCCTAAGATCTAAAACCAAACACTAAGGAAGGACTTTTGTGCCTTGTGAAGGGCATGAGGCCAAAAGACATTAAATGAACTTGAAATTGGGTAGGAAGGGTGCTAGGGTAGCTGAAACCATCTGGTGAAAATATTAGGGGATTTGGGAAAGGGTCGGTCCCTCAAAAACCCAACCCTAGTTTAGGGCACAAACATTGTAGTGCTAGAATAGGTTAGTAAAACTCCTTGAACAATAATGATATTTGGGTAGTGTGGTTATAAGGATAGATTGAACCTCTGGTAATTTAATTGGGAATTTTGGATCAATATTCTCAGCACTTCCTTTGTAACTCATGAGATTGCCCTAATTAATCATTTGGTCATCATGATCCCACTGCCCATTGGAGGGTCATGAAAATTTGGCAGAAAGAGTTTTAGACCTTATTGCTCATGTATGAATTATTAGAATTTCTGAATACATTTTTGCAGTACCTACTTCACAAGCTCATTAACTTAGAAAATTGTTCAATAATTTTCTTAGAGCTCAATACTTGCTAATAAATTATGAAACTTGCCCCATAGCATTTATATATATTTACAAGCATCCTTGAATTTTCTCTGAATTTTTGGAAGTATTCTTGTTGTACTTATCTCTTAAAATGATTTATTTTGAGAAAAATTTAAAATTAGAATTAAGGGGTTAAACTTTGCTGAAAGATTGGGAGACTTTGGATTTTTAGTTACAAATTCATATTGTATTTATCATAAATTTGGTGGAATATTTGCTTTTCTGAAATTGGTACTTCATGTTTAAACTTGGGATTTTTGGATAACTAGAATAATTAAATAAAATATCAGATAAATAGGAAAATTATGAAATTCTAGATTTAGACTAAAAAGGTCATGACAACCCTCTAATAATTATTATAGGGATACTGGATGATTATTTTGAGTACGTCCCATATTACACATCATATAGCTTAAGTTGTCTGCATTTAGTAAAACTGCAGAAATTAAGTTGGAGTATGAATTTGGGCATATGAGTTGGGGTTAGTCGTTTGCTGGGTTGGATGAATAGAAATGAGTTCATCATTGGAAGTTGGGATGAGTAGAGTGTTGGATTAGATAGTGTTAAGTGTACTCGGGGTCGACGAAATTACATCTTCCCCGTAGGAGAGGAAGTGTCAAATACACTAGCGTTATATCCAGTATAATATTTAAGGGTTGGATGATGAGTAGCAACTAATAAAAGTAAGTGCCTTGCAAAAGGAAGCTTTGGGCGTAATCCCATCATAGCTCCTAGTGCCCTCGAGAGCCCTTTGCGGGGAATACCTTGGGTAGTCCTGGGCTAAACCTAAAGTGTAGGCAAAATTGGAATGCAAGAGTAACTAGTAAATCTAGGGTTTCACCTTAACACACCTCTATATCTCGGGGATATAGGTTGGGTCACTCGGGCAGTGGGCCTAGTGGTTTTTGGTGATGGGCAGGTTAGCCCGGCGAGCTTTGGCTCGGTAATGGTTTGTAATGGGTAGGTTGGCCCGGCGAGCTTTGGCTCGGTTTTTGTTTGTGACGGACGGGATGGTCCAGGGAGCTTTGGCTCGGTATTTGGTACATAAGTTGCATGTGCATAAAGAATAAGGTGGTGGGTCTTCGGTGTTGGTGAGTCGATGCACCGACACCAATACGTTGACTCGGCAAGTGTGGTTTAGCACTTGACCAAATAAAGTCTGGTACGCCAGCCGACAAGAGTACGCAGGAGCTCCACTTTGTGCACCAGCATTGAGGCATACGATAGGTCTGACTGGTAGTTCAATTACCAGTTTAAAGGTGGGCGAGGCCCAACCCACCACTTCCATTTGCCACTACGGAAGTATCCTGAGAGGTTCGGCTCCAGAAAGGGTGAACTAAAGGTCAGTGTACACAGAGTCGAGTGGGTGAGTTGCACTTCCATGTTCACATCATGGCATAATTGTATTTCATAGCATAATCATTGCATATAACCCGACACCTATTGTTAAGTGGTATGGGACGCTTTATACAATAAGCTGTGCAAAACGACCCCTTGGTTTATAAGTTCGTGCGAGCGTGCTTATAAGTTAAGGTTTTTATTCAGTATTATATATATATGCTAGCTAGAAAACCGACACCCTATCGTATAAATTGGTATGATACTTTTTATACGATAGGTGCCCTGCAAAAGATCCCTTGGATTATGTGTCTTCATATAGGTTAAGGTTACTTTTCCTTTTCAGTCTTTTCATAACTTATTTACTGCCATATATACTATAGAACTGTTAGATTAGTTCCGCCGCCATCTGTTTATTTGTTATTCTCCACTTTCATGTCCTCTCCTTTCCTTCTCCCCACTCAGTGCCTGGGAGCCATGGGGGGAGGGGTGGAGGATGATAGGGCTTAGTCTTTTAGACTAATGGTTTTGAACCACATCATTTTAGGGGACTATGGAGCCCAGCATGGAGGAGCAGCCCCGGAGGTCGGCACGCTTGGAGATCGGGCAGTCTAGTACCGGAGTTCAGACGGCAGCGACTGTGAGTCCTGATTGCTAGTTGTTAAATTAGTTTTGCTTCTGCGATGAGAGATATGTAGGGAGGATTTGATGCACTGGGCATGAGCCCATGTTTTTAGTACTTTTATTACATATGTGGATACTCCCTTTGTGGAGTTTATTTACTATTTATGTGATTTCTGTGGACTTGCCTTTATTATTTTGATACAGCTGTGATCAATTTGGCCGGCAAGATCGGCGTTTTGTAGTGATGACCTTCCCGGGCGCGAAGGCGTCCCCGCAAAGCGGCTGTTCTGGGCCTATGACCCCAGTGTTATTAAAGAAAAATAGTGGGGGTCTTACAAGTGGTATCTAAGGCAAACCTCGATTGAAAAGTAGCAGTCCACAACCCCTGGGTCACCCCCGTGCGAGTTTAGTTTGGGGACAAACTAAGCAGCGGAAGCAGTGGTGTGCCCATAAGGGGGATCACATGTAAATTGTCCATTGTTAATTATTATTGAATCGATTATTTACTATTGGCTTTTGTTACGCAGCCCCCAGCATAGCCTACACCACAGGGCGGAGTTTAGCAGACTCTGAATGTTGCACCACCTCCCCTGGTCCCCACTCCGTTCCTAAAGTCAGAGATGGGGCAGACTCTGATAGCTATCCTGGAGGCTTTTAGGGCACAATAGTTCCGGCTCCGTAGCCAAACCCGGGGGCCAACTGGCTGATTATTTTTCGAGCACTTTCTCCCCCATCCTACTTGGGGATAGAGTTGGTCGTTTGAACGGAGGAATGGCTGGACATCATGTATGAGATGCTGACTGGGATCCGGTGCCCGTAGGAGGAGAGGGTGCCCATGGTAGTCTCTTGCTTGGAGTCCCATGCCAAGAGATAGTGGAAGACATCACTGGACATGACGTTTGCTGGCAGAGAGGTTGCTGAGATAGCTTGGGGGGAATTCAGGGCCGCACTATTGGAGCATTTTGTTCCGCAGTCTGCCAGAGATGAGCTGGAGGATAGATTTCTACAATTGAGACAGGGCAGCAAGACAGTGGTGGAGTATCATCGGGAGTTCAACCACTGAAAGATATGGTACCTAAACACCTAGAGAGGGGGGGGGGTGAATAGGTGACCTAATCCTTTTTAAACTTTAATGGCAGCCAACAGTTTATAACACAACTTTCTAACTTATTCTATCACAGCAAACACAGCAATAATCACAGCACAACACAGCACAGCATACACAGTGGTTTATAGTGGTTCCCCAAGATATGGGTACATCCACTTTCCCCTTCGCCTATTTAGCAGTGTACTAGATTCGGCTAAACTCCTCCACTGTCTCAGAACCCAAATTGGTTCCTACACCTCAGGCCCAAAGCCTTACAACTCAGCTTTATCCCAAAGCCTACACTCAGCCAATCAAGGCCTACACTCAGCCAACCAAGGCCTGCACTTAGCCAACCAAGGCCTACACTCAGCCAATCAAGGCCTACACTCAGAGATCTCAATCTCCTACACTCAGGCTCTCAAGCCCTACCCTCAGCCTTTATAATTATAGGCTTACAATTCACTCAGATCCAAAGGATCCTACAAGATAAAAATGTATTACAAATATTAACTCAACAACTCAGAAATAAAAGAGGGGAGTTGAGAGTTTCTTGATGAGTTCTTGGAAGAACTCAGCTGGATTCAATCTGACTTAGCTTTCTTCAAAGCTTCTTGAGTAGAACTGAATAAGACTGAATCCTCCTGCAGTAGTTCCTTGACCTCTGCCACTTAAGATCCAGAATGAATCTGAATCCTTCTTCTCAGCCTAGTTCCAGAGGCTGATTTCTTGGATGGAGCCCTCTCTCTCCAACTTCTTAGATCTGCACTTGGACTGCAAGATCTTCTTGTGTTGATACTTTTTGTGTACTACTTCAATAACTTGTTCAACAATAATCTGAACCACTTGTTGATCACTGATCATCAACTACAGTTTCTGTAGACTGTATGTGCCTATTTATAGGCCTTCTTCATGGTAACCGGCTGATCCGGTTCATAACTGTCTTCTGACATCTCTGACAGGTGCTGTAGACCGGCTGGAACGGCAGCTGTCATGTCATCCAGTCATTTCTTGAAAATCTCTAACTGTCTGATAGTGTCGAGACTTTCTGTCTTTAAGTGTCGACACTTATAGACCAAGTGTCGACACATGCTGTGTAAGTGTCGACACAAGTCTACAAGGTGTCGACACAACTCCTTGTATGTCTCGACAAAGATTCTTCTTCAGGTGTCGACACTGAAATTGAGTGTCGACACAAGTACTTGTTCTTCTTACTTTTACTGAATTCTTCTAAGTGTCGACACATCTCCTTTGTGTCGACACAACTTCTTGTGTTGAATCTATTAAGTGTCGACACTACTTCTTGGTGTCGACACATAGTCTTCTATGTTGATTCTTGCTGAGTGTCGACACAGCTCCTTGTGTCGACACACCTTCTTCTTGTTGAGACTTCAGCTGAGTGTCGACACATTCCCTTAGTGTCGACACTTGTACTTAGAATAATTTTGTTGATCTTTCTGATCTTTGCTAAGTGTCGACACAGCTCCTTGTGTCGACACTTTCTTCAAGTGTAGAGTCTTTAGCTGAGTGTCGACACATTGTTCTAGGTGTCGACACATACTTCAAATGCTGACTCTTTTGTTGAGTGTCGACACATTGTGCTGGGTGTAGACACTTACTTCAAGTGCTGACTCTTCTGCTTAGTGTCGACACATTGTGTTGAGTGTCGACACTTGTACTTAGTCTCTGCAGACTTTTGCTGAGTGTTGACACAGCTCCAAGTGTCGACACTTTCTGGTGTAGACTCAGCTTCACTGGGTGTCGACACAGCTCCTTGTGTCGACACTTTCTGTCTGCACTTTTCTTCACTGAGTGTCGACACAGCTCCAAGTGTCGACACTTTCTGTCTGGTGTCGACTCTACATCCCAGGTGTCGACACAATGACTCCAAGTGTCGACACTGCTTGTCTGGGTGTCGACACAAGCCTTCTTAAGTGTCGACACTTTCTCTCTGGGTGTCGACACATGGACTTAGAAACTTTTTGCTTCAATCCAGTGATTACATAACCTGCACAAGTAAACTCAACATACATCAAATACATTATGATGTATATCATTGAGTTGGGTGAGGCTTCTTCAAATCAGATACATTTAACCAATGTACCCAACAATCTCCCCCTATTTGGAGAAGTCATAACCCTTAGTCAATGATATACACCATTCATAATAAAAATTACAAAATGATGTAAAGCAGGATAATGTATAACAGGGTAAACATAACATGTATTAAATCACACATGTATACACAATCATCATTTCAGAACAAGTAAGAAATAGACACATTCACAGAACAATCATGAAATATATTGATCATATATTATTCTAACATTTTTCTTATACATTTTCAGTAGTTTACAAAAATGCTTTTCATTTAAAAGATTACAAAATAATCTTCAAGTAAAATCTTAATATATTTCTGATCAGGTTCCTTGATAACTATTCCCTTGCCAGCTTGAACTTGAGCTTTGATAGGGGCATCAACAGTTTCAGCATCAGCAGGCTTCTTGCCTTTTTGATCTTTCTTTTTGAGTTCTTCTGCCTTGATCTTCTGCCTCTCAAAATAGTGATATGGCTTGGGGAAGTATTTGCTAGGCTCCACTGCAGTAGGAGGTAGCTTTCCCATCTTTGCCTTCCTTCTGAATTGAACAATGGCTTCTTGTCTTATTTCATGTTTTCTCCATTCAGCTTCAGAGAACCACTTGTTCCTGTCATGAGTATTGTCTTTGGCAGCTTTTCAGGCAGTTAAAATTATATTTCTAGAGGTAGGGCTCCACTGTTCAAAGTCTGGCCTTTGTTCTGCTTGTTCCATAAACCTCTTTTTGGACAACCTTGTCTCTTCTTCTTTCTGTAGAGCCTCTTGCATAGCTTCAGATATAGGTTGAATAACCTTTTCAATATGGACATTGTCCTTGCCCCCAGATGGGCTGTACATGGTCTGTACCTCAGCATGAATCATTTCAAAGTCTGGAGGTGGATAAATGACCTGAGCTACTTCTAGTTGCTCACCTCCAAAATAAGCAGGGTTAATGCCTGATTCAGCAACATCTTGGTCATCACACAGAGGAGGGTATCCAAGTGTAGCCCTGATTGAATTTGATATCCATTTTGCATCCTCAGAACTTGCCTTGACTAACACTCTCTCCCCCTTTATGACTTCTCTAGCCATGTGATCTCTGACATCATCCTTTTGAAATCTGATCTGACTATCCAAGTACCTGATGCCATCTTTAAAGTAAGGTTTAAGCTTTTGAAGTTGTTCAGATATGACCTTTTTAGAGGCTTGGATAGCAGTCTTTACAGCAGAAATTTCCTCTTGGAATACTTTATCAAAATCAGCTTTAGCAGCAGCAGTAGAGGTAGAAGGTTCATCAGCCTTGTTCTTCAACTCAGTGACTATAGCATTATGGGAGGCAGTCAAATTATCATTCATTCTTAATTGATTCTCAAGAACATATCCTTGTTTCAATGCTATATCATCCACCTGTGCCTTGATCTTCTCTTGGTGTGTTGCCAAATACACCACTGCATGTCCACCTTTGTGGAAGCAATCAGTCATTTCCTTTTTGTTAAGGTTCATTTCAAACCTTATAGACTTTATATCCTGGGCTAGATCAAATTGAAGTGATTTCTGCCCTTCATCTACATACTTCTCTATTGCCTGCCTTTGCTCATCCAATTTTATCTGTAGGGCAACCATTAAAGCACTATAATCAGCAGTTGGAGCTTGCTGAACTGTAGGCTGTGGTGCAATTGATTGCAGTGCCTTCTTATAACTTTGACTTCTTCTTTTAAAGACATACAATTTCTTCTTCTTTGCCCTAGCACTCTCCTCATCTTCAGAGGCAGAAATGCTGGCTATGTCAACCCTATCCTTAGGGCTTTGAGGCTTATCAGCTTGCACATCTTGTGCCTTCTCAGATTCTTGCCTTAAAGGCTCTTCCAGAACTTTCACTTGCTCCCCCTCAACAGCAGCATTCTCTCCTTCAGCAGCATCAATTTCCTTATCAAAATCTGCTTGATCCAGATTTAGGAACAAGTCTTCCATTGTGTACTCTGGTGGTGAAGGAGCTGGAGACAGTCTTTTCTCTTCAACCACTGGATCAGGGATTACTTTTAATACAGCAGATGTGTCATCTTTGGCAGCATCTGTGACTTGGCTATCCAGCTGGATTTGCTGATGATCATCAGACAAATCTGTATCAGCTTCCATAGAAAAATTCAAAGTGTTTAGTTCAGTGAGTACCTCTTGTATGATGGTAGTGGCTTGTTCACTGTCCAGTGTAGATGGTTCTTCTACAACTGGAGGGTCCCCCTGGCTTTGATCCCTGTGGATGGGGCTAGCTGGAGGCAGCTCCCCCTGGATCTCTGCATCAGCTGGAGGAGCAGGAGTCTTCACTACAGACTCTTCCTCATGCTCATCTGGAGTGAAGACAACATGTTCTTCACTCCCAGAACTGCTAGTGGATACTTGTGCCACAGGAGCTATCTTCCTTTTCTTCTTTGGAGGAGTATCTTTTTCAGTAACTGCCTTCTCAGGGGTTGGCACATCCTTGGACAACACCCTGTCCCATCTAGAAAAGATCATTAGATCCATTTTCCTCATGTGATTTATCTTGATGCCTGCAGCAGTACTCATTACTTCTGGTATTACACCAGCTAGGTAGAGACTAATGATCCTGCCCAGATTGGACTTCTTCAAGCTCTCCTTAATCTTCTCATAAACCACTATTGACCAGTCTGTTTTCAGAGTGAATATGATCCTTGTCATGATTCCAAACATATAGGCAGACACTCTGTCATGCCCTCCAGGTTTGCTGAGCAAGACTTTTCCCACTATCTCAGACATGAAATTCCCTTGATTATTCATGCCTTTTCTGTTGAAAACAGATCCTATCTTCATCTTAGGATCAAGTCCACACCAGGTTAAAGCTTCCCTGGTCTTTGAAGCAGTAACCTCTTCTTCATCTTGAGTTTTTGGTAGCTGGAGTACCTTCCTCAGACTCTTTGGTGAAACCTTGACCTTAGTTCCATGAACTCTGGATTTAATTCTGTATCCAGAGTCATCTACTGCGGCTCCATTAAGGAATTCAAGTAACTCCTTCTTCCAAATCTTTGTAGGTTCTGACACTAGATATTCTAGTCCAGAATCGGCGACTAGGGTTACAACCGCCTTGAGTTCTGGATCAGCATCGTCGAACGCGCCGCGCACAAGCTCATAACCTTCGTTAACGTTCTCCTCAAGCTTAGGAGCCATTAGGGTTTGTAGAATTTGTCTTTAGAAAAGAGAGGTGTCGACACAGAAGTTTTGGTCTCGAAACTTTGAAAGCGTGTCGACAAACAAAGACAGAACCCTATTTATACCTTTCTAATTTTGAAGATGAACAGGCGGGACAGCTAACTGAAAATGTGTCGACACTGGCTATAAGTGTCGACACTGACTTATAATGTCTCGACACATATGTGTCGACACAAGTTTAGTCAACAGATTTTATGTGTCGACACTTGGTTATGTGTCGACACAACATAACTCGACACATTGTCGAGACTTTACTTAGAAAAATTCTGAGTAAAATTTAAGTGTCGACACCATATTGGAAGTGTCGACATAGACTTGTCTATGTGTCGACACTTTTTTTACTTAGCCAATTTTAATTCTGTAAACTTACTCTAAGTTTATCATTCCTAGTTCAATTTTGAATCTATTGAACTTAGCTTCTTCTAGGGGCTTAGTAAACATATCAGCTACTTGTTCATCTGTTTTAACATATTCTAATAAAATATCTTCTCTTTCTACATGCTCCCTAAGAAAATGATATTTAATCTCAATATGTTTTGTTCTACTATGAGATACAGGGTTATTAGCTATTGAAATAGCACTTGTAGAATCACAGAAAAGTGGAGTTCTACTTACCTGAAATCCATAGTCCTCTAGCTGATGTTGAAATCACAGAAGTTGAGCACAGCAACTTCCTGCAGCCACATACTCTGACTCTGCTGTGGAGATAGCCACACTGGTTTGTTTCTTGCTACTCCATGAAATTAGTCTCCCACCTAGAAATTGACAGGTTCCAGTAGTGCTCTTTCTATCCTCTTTGCATCCTGCAAAGTCTGCATCTGAATAACCTATTAGATCAAAATCTCCATTCCTAGGGTACCAGAGGCCTAGATAGGGAGTGCCCTTTAGATATCTCAATATTATTTTGACTGCAGTCGAATGAGACTCTTTAGGGCAGGCTTGATACCTTGCACAAATACATGTAGCATACATGATGTCTGGTCTACTAGCAGTCAAGTATAATAGGGAGCCAACTATCCCTCTATACAAGGTTTCATCCACAGGTTTCCCTGCATCATCCTTGCTAAGAGACATACTTGACCCCATAGGAGTCTTCATGGTGCTGGATGAATCCATACCATACTTCCTTATGAGTTCTAGGGTGAACTTGGACTGACAAATGGACAAACCACTTTCAGTCTGTTTAACTTGGAGTCCCAAGAAAAACTTCAGCTCTCCCATACTACTCATCTCAAACTGACCTTGCATAAGTTTTGCAAACTTTTTGCAAAGGCTGCTTTCAGTAGACCCAAATATAATGTCATCTACATATATTTGGACTAGTATGACTTTGCCTCTAGATTCCCTAAGGAATAGAGTCTTATCTATTTTCCCCCTTGAGAACTTGTTCTCAATGAGGAAACTAGATAGGGTTTCATACCAAGCCCTAGGGGCTTGCTTTAACCCATATAAAGCTTTCCTAAGTCTATAGACATAATGAGGTAGAGTTGGATCAACAAACCTGCAGGCTGCTCCACATAGACTTCTTCCTTAAGATTACCATTTAGGAATGCTGACTTGACATCCATTTGGTAAACCTTGAATCCTTGATAGGTTGCATAGGCCAAGAACATCCTTATGGCTTCCAGTCTGGCTACTGGAGCAAAGGTTTGATCAAAGTCAATACCTTCTTCTTGCCTATATCCTTTAGCAACCAGTCTAGCCTTATTCTTAATGATGACCCCTTGTTCATCCATCTTGAAAGATATGGTACTTAAACACCTAGAGGGGGGGGGGGTGAATAGGTGACCTAATCCTTTTCTAACTTTGTTGGCAGCCAAACAGTTATATCACAGATTTCTAATTAGTCTATTACAGCAATCAACAAAGATCAAACATACACAGCACATTCACAGCACAGCACACAATGATTTATAGTGGTTCCCCAATCTTTGGGTACATCCACTTTCCCCCTTCGCCTATCTAGCAGTGTACTAGATTCGGCCAAACTTCTCCACTGTCTCAGAACCCAAATAGGTTCCTACACCTCAGGCCCAAAGCCTTACACCTCAGCTTTCTCCAAAGCCTACACTCAGCCACAAAGGCCTACACTCAGCCACCCAGGCCTACACTCAGCCAATCAAGGCCTACACTCAGAGTTCTTCAACTCCTACACTCAGGCTATCAAGCCCTACCCTCAGCCTTTATAAATTTAGGCTTACAATGCACTCAGATCTAAAGATCCTACAAGATAAAATAGTATTACAACAAATAACTCAACAACTCAGAAAATAAGAGAGGAGTTGAGAGTTTCTTGCTGAGTTCTTGGAAGAACTCAGATAGATCCAAACTGACTTAGCTTCCTTCAAAGCTTCTTGAGTAGAACTGAATAAGTATGAATCCTCTGCAGTTGTTCCTTGACCTCTGCTTCTTAAGATCCAGATGCTTCTGAATCCTTCTTCTCAGCCTAGTTCCAAAGACTGAATTCTTGATTGGAGCTCTCTCTCTCCAACTTCTTAGATCTGCAGTTGGACTGCCAGATCTTCTTGTGTTGATACTCTGTGTACCACTTTTCTGATTACTTGAATAATCTGATCAATTACTTCAAATAGCTTCAACAACAGTTTCTGTAAACTGTGAGTGCCTATTTATAGGCATTTTTCATGGTAACCGGCTGGTCAGGTTCATAACAGACTTCTGACTTCCTTGACAGTTGCTGTAGAGCGGCTGGATCGGCAGCTGTCATGTCAACCAGTCACTTCTTGAAATTCTCTAACTGTCAGATAGTGTCGAGACTTTCTGTTCTTAAGTGTCGACACTTATAGACCAAGTGTCGACACATGCTGTGTAAGTGTCGACATAAGTGTACAAGGTGTCGACACAACTCCTTGTATGTCTCGACACAGATTCTTCTGCATGTGTCGACACTGAAATTGAGTGTCGACACAAGTACTTGTTCTTCATTCTTTAACTGTATTCTTCTAAGTGTCGACACATCTCTTTTGTGTCGACACAACTTCTTGTGTTGAATCTGTCAACTGTCGACACTTCTTCTTGGTGTCGACACAAGTCTTCAATATAGATTCTTCAGCTGAGTGTCGACACATTCCCTTAGTGTCGACACTTGTACTTAGAATATTTTTGTAGATATTTCTATTCTTTGCTAAGTGTCGACACAGCTCCTTGTGTCGACACTTCCTTCCAGTGTTGAGTCTTTAACTGTGTGTCGACACATTGTTCTGAGTGTCGACACATACTTTAAATGTTGACTTCTCTGATGGTGTGTCGACACATTGTGTTGAGTGTCGACACATACTTTAAATGTTGACTTCTCTGATGGTGTGTCGACACATTGTGTTGAGTGTCGACACATACTTTAAATGTTGACTTCTCTGATGGTGTGTCGACACATTGTGTTGAGTGTCGACACATACTTTAAATGTTGACTTCTCTGATGGTGTGTCGACACATTTTGTTGAGTGTCGACACATACTTTAAATGTTGACTCTTCTGCATAGTGTCGACACATTGTGTTGAGTGTCGACACTTGTACTTGGACTCTGCAGACTTTTGCTGAGTGTTGACACAGCTCCAAGTGTCGACACTTTTTGGTGTAGACACTGCTTCACTGGGTGTCGACACAGCTTCTTGTGTCGACACTTTCTGTCTGCACTTTTCTTCACTGAGTGTCGACACAGCTCCTTGTGTCGACACTTTCTGTCTGGTGTCGACTCTTCATCCCAGGTGTCGACACAATGACTCCAAGTGTCGACACTACTTGTCTGGGTGTCGACACATGCTTTCTCAAGTGTCGACACTTTCCCTCTGGGTGTCGACACATGGACTTAGAAAGTTTTAGCTTCAGTCCAGTGAATACCTAACCTGCACAAGTAACTCAAACATACATCAAATACATTATGATGTATATCATTGAGATGGGTGAGGCTTCTTCAAATCATGTACATTTGACCAATGTACCCAACAATCTCCCCCTATTTGGAGAAGTCATAACCCTTAGTCAATGATATACACCATTCATAATTAAAAATTACAAAATGATGAAAAGCAGATTATAATCAGCAGGGTTAACATGAACATGTAAAACTTCACACATATACACATTCAACATTCCAGAACAAATAAGAAACAAACACATTTCAGAACAATCATACTATATTTATCATATATTGTTCTAACATTGTTCCTTATACATTTTCAATGTTGTACAAAAATGTTTTTCATTTAAAAGATTACAACAAGCTTCAAGTTTAATTCCTAATCTATTTCTGATCAGGTTCTTTGATAACAATTCCTTTTCCAGCTTTAACTTGAGCTTTGACAGCAGCAGTAGCAGTAGGCTCAGCATCAGCAGGCTTCTTGCCTTTTGAGTCCTTCTTCTTTTGTTCTTCAGCCTTGATTTTCTGTCTCTCAAAATAGTGGTATGGCTTGGGGAAGTACTTGCTAGGCTCCACAGCAGTAGGAGGTAGCTTTCCCATCTTAGCCTTCCTTCTATATTGTACTATAGCCTCCTGCCTAATCTCATGCTTTCTCCATTCAGCCTCAGAGAACCATTTGTTCCTTTCATGAGCATTGTCCTTTGCAGCTTTCCAGGCAGTAAGAATTATGTTTCTAGAGGTAGGGCTCCATTGTTCAAAATCTGGTTTTAGTTCAGCTTGTTCCCTAAACCTCTTCTTTGACAACCTTGCCTCTTCTTCTTTGTCTAAGGCCTCTTGCATAGCTGCTGTTATAGGTTGAACAACCTTTTCTAAATGAACATTGTCCTTGCCCCCAGATGGGCTATACATAGTGCTCACCTCTGCATGAATCATTTCAAAATCTGGAGGTGGATAAATGACTTGAGCTACTTCTTGTGGCTCACCTCCAAAATAGGCAGGGTTCAGTCCAGATTCAGCAACTTCATTGTCATCACACAGGGGAGGATATCCAAGTGTAGCCCTGATTGAATTCGATATCCATTTTGCATGCTTAGAACTTGCCTTGACTAACACTCTCTCCCCCTTTATGACTTCTTGAGCAACATGATCTCTTATATCATCCTTCTGGAATCGGATTTGACCATCCAAGTACCTGATTCCATCTTTAAAGTAAGGTTTAAGCTTGGTAAGTTGTTCAGAGATTGCTGTCTGGGAATCTTGTATGGCAGTCTTGACAGCAGTAAGCTCTGCTTGAAAGATTTTATCAAAATCAGCCTTTGCAGCATCAGTAGAGGTAGAAGGTTCAGCAGACTTATTCTTCAATTCAGTGACTATAGCATTGTGGGAGGCAGTTAAATTATCATTCATTCTCAACTGATTCTCCAGCACATAGCCTTGCTTCAGTGCTATATCATCTACTTGAGACTTTATCTTCTCTTGGTGGGTTGCCAGATAGACCACTGCATTACCACCCTTTGAAAAACATTCAGTCATCTCCTTTTTATTAAGGTTCATTTCAAACCTTATTGACTTGATTTCCTATGCCAGATCAAATTGTAGGGACTTGTGCCCTTCATCAACATAAGTCTCTATAGCCTTCCTTTGCTCATCCAGCTTGATCTGTAGTGCAATCAGTAAAGCACTATAGTCAGCAGTTGGAGCTTGCTGAACTATAGGCTGTGGGGCAATGAATTGTAGGGCTTTCTTGTAGCTCTGACTTCTTCTCTTGAATACAAAGAGTTTCTTCTTTTTAGCCCTAGCACTCTCCTCATCTTCAGAGGCAGAAGTGCTGGCAATATCAACCCTGCCCTTAGGGCTTTCAGGCCTTTCAGTCTGCACAGCAGGTGCTTGCTCAGTTTCCAGCCTAATAGGCTCTTCCATAACTGCCATGTGCTCCCCCTCAGCAGCAGCACCCTTCTCTTCAGCAGCAGCAACCTTATCCATGTTTAAGTCTTCTTGATCTAGATTAAGAAACAGATCTTCCATGGTGAACTCAACTGGTGACTGTGCAGGAGAAGTACTGGGTTCATCAACTACTTTATCAGGAATCACTTCTAGTATAACTGATGTGTCTTGAAGAACAACATCTGGTTCTTGGCTAGGCAGCTGAGTGTGCTGATGGACATCAGACAAATCAGAATCTACTACAGAAAAATCGAAAGTATTAAGGTCAACAAGTACCTCTTGGATGAGGATGGTGGCTTGCTCACTCTCTAGGGTAGAGGGTTGTTCTACAACTGAAGGCTCCCCCTGAATCTCAGCCACATCTTGAGCAGCAGAGGTCTTGACTACTGTCTCCTCCTCTTGATCATCAGGTGAGAACACCACCTGTTCTTCACTCTCAGAACTGCTTGAGGACTCTTGTGCCACAACAGCAGTTTTCCTTTTCTTCCTGGGAGGAGAATCTTTCTTAGGAACTTGCTTCTCAGGGGTAGGTATATCCTTTGACAGCACCCTTTCCCATCTAGAGAATATCCTTGAATCCATCTTTCTCATGTGGTTGATTTTGCTACCTGCAGCAGTGCTCATTACCTCTGGTATTATACCAGCCAGGTAGAGACTAAGTATCCTGCCCAGATTGGGCTTCTTCAGACTTTCCTTTATATTCTCATATATAACCATTGACCAATCTGTTTTTAGGTTGAAGATAATTCTGGTCATGACATTGAACATGGAGGCTGACACCCTGTCATGCCCTCCAGTCTTACTGAGAATGACCTTGCCCACTATCTCTGACAGAAATTTTCCTTGATTGTTCATGCCTTTTCTGTTAAACACAGAACCTATCTTCATCTTAGAATCAAGACCACACCAGACCAAAGCTTCCCTGGTCTTGGATGTAGAAACTTCTTCTTCTTCTTGAGTCTTAGGTAGCTGAAGTATCTTTCTCAGACTTTTGGGTGATACCTTGACCTTGGTTCCATGCACTCTGGATTTGATTCTGTATCCAGAGTCATCCACAGCTGCTCCAGTAAGGAATTCAAGCACTTCCTTTTTCCATATCTTGGTTGGTTCTGAAACCAAGTATTCTAGTCCTGCATCGCTAACTAGGGTAACCACTGACTTGATATCTTGATCGCCATCGGCGAATGCGCCGCGCACAAGTTCGTAGCCTTCGTTGACGTTTTCCTCGAGCTTGGGAGCCATTAGGGTTTGAGAATTTGTCTGTAGAAAAGAGAAATGTCGACACAGCAGTTTTGGTCTCGAAACTCTGAAAGTGTGTCGACAAACAAAGACAAAACCCTATTTATACCTTTCTGATTTGAAGACGAACAGGCGGGATGGATAACTAAAAATGTGTAGACACTGCCAAGAAGTGTCGACACTGACTTATAATGTCTCGACACACATGTGTCGACACAAGTTTAGTCAACAGATATTATGTGTCGACACATGTTTATGTGTCGACACTACTCTACTCGACGAATAGTCGAGACTTTACTTAGAAAATTCTGAGTAAAACTTAAGTGTCGACACCACATTGGATGTGTCGACACCTACTCGACATGTGTCGACACTAACATTCTGAAGTGTCGACACCAACTTCCTAGATGTGTCGACACCTTTTTCCTGAAGTGTCGACACTTTTATTCTGTGTTGACATAGACTTGTCTATGTGTCGACACCTTTTTACTTAGCCAATTTTCTATTCTGTAAACTTAGTCTAAGTTTATCATACCTAGTTCAATTTTGAATCTATTGAACTTAGCTTCTTCTAAGGGCTTAGTAAACATGTCAGCTATCTGATTATCAGTTTTAACATATTCAAGTGCAATATCATTTCTTTCTACATGCTCCCTAAGAAAGTGATATTTAATCTCAATATGTTTTGTTCTACTATGAGATACAAGGTTGTTAGCTATTGAAATAGCACTTGTAGAATCACAGTAAAGTGGAGTTCTACTTACATGAAATCCATAGTCCTCTAGCTGATGTTGAATCCACAGAAGTTGAGCACAGCAACTTCCTGCAGCTATATATTCTGACTCAGCTGTGGAGATAGCCACACTAGTATGCTTTTTGCTGCTCCATGAAATTATTCTTCCACCTAGGAATTGACAGGTTCCAGTTGTGCTCTTTCTATCCTCTTTGCATCCTGCAAAGTCTGCATCTGTATAACCTGTTAGATCAAAATCTCCATTCCTAGGGTACCAGAGGCCTAGATAGGGAGTGCCCTTTAGATATCTCAATATTCTTTTGACTGCAGTCAAGTGAGACTCTTTAGGGCAGGCTTGATACCTTGCACAAACACATGTAGCATACATGATGTCTTGTCTACTAGCAGTCAAGTATAGTAGGGAGCCAACTATCCCTCTATACAAGGTTTCATCTATAGGTTTCCCTGCATCATCCTTGCTAAGAGACATACTTGACCCCATAGGAGTCTTCATGGTGCTGGATGAATCCATACCATATTTCCTTATGAGTTCTAGGGTGAACTTGGACGGACAAATGGATAGACCACTTTCAGTCTGTTTAACTTGGAGACCCAAGAAAAACTTCAGCTCTCCCATACTACTCATCTCAAACTGACTTTGCATAAGCTTTGCAAACTTTTTGCAAAGGCTACTTTCAGTAGACCCAAATATAATGTCATCTACATATATTTGGACAAGTATTACTTTGCCTCTAGATTCCCTAAGGAATAGAGTCTTATCTATTTTCCCCCTTGAGAACTTGTTCTTAATGAGGAAACTAGATAGGGTCTCATACCAAGCTCTAGGGGCATGCTTTAACCCATATAATGCTTTCCTAAGTCTATAGACATGATGAGGTAAAGTTGGATCAACAAAACCTGATGGCTGCTCCACATAGACTTCTTCTTTAAGATTACCATTTAAGAATGCTGACTTGACATCCATATGGTAAACCTTGAATCCTTGATAGGTTGCATAGGCCAAGAACATCCTTATGGCCTCCAGTCTGGCTACTGGGGCAAAGGTTTGATCAAAATCAATACCTTCTTCTTGCCTATATCCTTTAGCAACCAGTCTAGCTTTATTCTTAATGATGACCCCTTGTTCATCTAACTTATTCTTGTAGATCCACTTAGTTCCTATAACATTGTGGTCTTTAGGTTTAGGAACCAGTTCCCAAACCTTGCATCTTTTGAACTGATTAAGCTCTTCTTGCATAGCTTCAGTCCACTGTGGATCTTGTATAGGTTCTTCAAATTTCTTAGGTTCTACTTGAGACAGAAAACTAGAATATACTGCAGCATTCTGATTTCTGCTCCTTGTCTGAACACCTTGTCTTGGATCTCCAATAATCAGCTCTACTGGATGATCTCTTAGATGCCTGTTGGCTGGTGGCATCCTAACTTCAGGTTGAACTTCTTCAGCATATGCATCATGCTATACTTCTTGTATTTCTTCAGCTATTGGTACATGTAGTTCTCCCCCTGGACAACTGCTATTGCCTTCTACTTGCTGTCTTGCAGCAGGCATCTCTTCTATAGTAAGCTTGTCCAATCTCTTTGTCAAACCTGTGGGGCTGCATACATTGCTAGACAACTCATTGTTAATAATTTTAGTCTCATCAAAAACTACATGCACAGTCTCCTCTACAACTTGTGTAGTCAAGTTGTATACTCTATAAGCCTTACTATTGTTGCTGTACCCAACAAAAATTCCCTCTTGGGACTTGGCAGCAAACTTTGTTAAGTAAGACTTCCCATTGTTAAGTATGAAGCATTTACAACCAAAGATCCTAAAATAGGATAGGTTTGGTTTCCTGCCTTTCACAACTTCATATGGGGTCTTGTTTAGCCTTTTAGTGATGGTAGCCCTATTTATAACATGGCAAGCAGTGTTAACTGCTTCAGCCCAGAAATACTCTGGCAGTGATGTATCACTAAGTAGGGTTCTACCAGCCTCTATCAAGGTTCTATTCTTCCTCTCAGCAATGCCATTTTGCTGAGGTGTTCTAGGTGAAGAGAATTCTTGAAATATCCCAAAGTCTTCACACAGTTTTGTCATGCTTTCAGACTGAAACTCAGTACCATGGTCACTTCTAATTTTGACCACTGTACAGTTCAATTCATTCTGAATTTGCTTAACAAAGCTATAGAAGACACTAGGTGTTTCAGATTTCTGCCTTAAGAAGAACACCCAGGAAAACCTTGAGTAGTCATCAACAACTACGAAGGTATAGACCTTCCTACCTAAGCTGTGAACTGGCATTGGACCAAATAGATCCATATGCAAGAGGTATAAACACCTCACAGCATCTTTGTTCTCTATGCTTCTAAAGGTGGATTTGGTCTGCTTGCCCTTTTGACAAGCTGAGCAAATGCCATCTTTAACACACTTAACTTGAGGACCATTCCTCACTAACTCTTTGCTAAAGAGTTTGCTAATAGTCTTGTAGTTAAGATGGGCAAGCCTCTTGTGCCATTTGACACAATGAGAGATTGTCTCATCAGCTACAAGACAAACTGGAGAACCATTGTTCTCAATCATAATGTCTAGACAATAGACATTTCTTTTCCTATATCCTGTCAAAATGATCTCTTGATCACTTGACCTCTTGATATGACAACCATTTTTAACAAATGAGATGTCATACCCTACATCACTTAACTGACTTATACTTATAAGGTTGTGTTTCAACCCTTTAACATAAGCCACTTGAGTAATGGTAACTAGGTTTGAAGAAATGTTACCAAACCCTTTGATGATTCCTTTTTCAGAACCACCAAAGGTCACTTTAGGACCATTTTTGATTGGAATGTAGTCCTTCAGTAGTCCCCTTGTTCCAGTCATATGTCTGGAGCATCCACTATCCAAGTACCATGTTGGGGTATGGCCACTTGGACTTACCTGCAAAACAAATTAATGAACCTTAGAACCCAATGGTTTCTTGGGTCCTTGGTGACTGTTAGTTTGCAACTTAACAAGACTACCTACTGGCTTTCCACCAGATAGCTTGCTACTCCCTTTGGCACTTGCATTGTGCCAACAATCCAAGGTAAAGTGGCCAACCTTGCCACAACACCAACATTCAAACTTATTGTACCTTTGCTTAGGTACAGACTTTGCTGTCTTAACTGCAGCTGACTTATTGAATGTTGGGGTCTTGCCCTTGGACTTGGACTGATCCTGAACAGTCCTAGCAGGTTTAACAAAACCCAGTCCAGCCTTGCCTTTGTGATGAATAAAATCATCAATCAAAGGTAGAACTGATTTAGGCTTTGAAAACTTTGCAACCAGTTCTCTCTCTTTCTGAAGATTTGTCTCCAGTCTTTTAATTTGATCATTCTTAAATGTAATAATACCCATTCTGAATCACTGTAATGTGTTTCAGCCTGACTACTTCATTCAGTTTTTGATCATACTGCTTCTCAAGGTTTGTTGCAGCTGCTTTTAGATTAGCAATTTCCTTTGCCTGACTTTTGGCAAGGGACTTGCTTTTCTTATAAGCCTGTAACAGCACCTTATATTCATCTATGAGCTGATGAATATCTTCTTAAGACTCAGAAACACTTCCATCATTTGATGAAGATGAATCTGATTCTGGACTAGAACAAGAATCTGAACTTAGAGTTGGACTTTGTACCTGACTAGGTCCTGGCTGCTCCAGGATTTTGGTACTCTCAGTCAATGCCATCAGTCCTTGGCACTGGCAGTCTTCTTGTTCAAAAATTGACTCCAAGATCTTCATAAATTCTTCTTCTTCTTCTTCAGCAAATAGCCCTATGTAGGCTTCAGCATCAGTATCAGTGTCTGAAGAAGAAATATCTGAAAGAGTCTTCTCATTCTTAACAACAAAAGACTTCTCTTTCTTTCCTTTGAAGTGAGTCTTTTTCCTGTCACTGGATTCTTTTCTTTTCTCAGGAAAATCAGCAATGACATGACCCTGTCTATTGCAGCAGTAGCACACAATCTTTGATCCAGTTGCCTTGCTTGTCTTTGTCTTCTTCCTGTCCTTCTTAGAAGGCTTTTTCTCCTGATACAAGACTTCTTTTCCCTTGTAAGCAGATGGTCTGGACCTCCACTGTTTCTTTTTCAGGAATTTCTGAAAGTGTCTAGTGAAGGCAGCAAAGTCTTCATCACTTTCACTTCTTGTAGACTTTGTACTGACAGACCCTTCTGACTCAGATTCAACTACCTCTGGAGGTGGAGTTGATGACTTAGTTCTGCATTTTCTGGGAACTTCTGTCTTGAAGGCAACAGTCCTTTCCTTGTGCTCAATCCTTGTTGATTTCTCCTCCTCTTTCCTCACTGTCAGCTGCATCTCATATGACAACAACTTGCCAAATAGTGTAGGAGGAGGAATTTCTCCCAACTTTGTCATTTCTCTTATGGCACAGATCTTGGTGTCCCAATCTTTGGTTAGGGACCTTAGGAATTTGTCATTTAGTTCATAGTTGCTGAACTCTCTTCCATAAGACATGAGTTCATTAACTATTCTATAGAACTTCTTGTAGCATTCAGTGATGCTATCTCCCTTACCTTGCCTAAAGCTCTCATACTCTTGATTAAGCAAGGACTTCCTATCTTGCCTAACTTCTTCAGAACCTTCCATATAGACAATGAGGGTATCCCACATTTCTTTTGCTGTTTTTCAATGAATTAAGTTCTGAAAAGTTCCATCATCAATGACACTCACTATTATGTTTTGTGCCCTCTTGTCCATAGTGGCTAGGACAATTTCATCCTTGGTCATCTCAGAGAAATCCTTTGGAGTCCTCTGATTTGCATCCAATACTGAGATCTTCATTGGCACATAAGACCCTTCCTTTACTGTGATGTATATTCTAGGGTCTGAGGCCTCCATGAATAGCCTTACCCTCTCTTTCCAGATCCCAAAAATTTCCTTTCTGCAAATAGGTAATTTCATGGAACCCAATTCTTTATGATTTTCAAAGGAACCCATGGTTCTTGATTTTCTTGAAGCTGTTTTCTGACTTAGACTGTTTCTGCCAAACAGGATCTCCTTAGACTGTTAGTCCTTGTTTTGAGGAACCTCCCTCTGATACCACTTGAAAGATATGGTACTTAAACACCTAGAGGGGGGGGGGGGTGAATAGGTGACCTAATCCTTTTCTAACTTTGTTGGCAGCCAAACAGTTATATCACAGATTTCTAAGTAGTCTATTACAGCAATCAGCAAAGATCAAACATACACAGCACATTCACAGCACAACACACAATGATTTATAGTGGTTCCCCAATCTTTGGGTACATCCACTTTCCCCCTTCGCCTATCTAGCAGTGTACTAGATTCGGCCAAACTTCTCCACTGTCTCAGAACCCAAATAGGTTCCTACACCTCAGGCCCAAAGCCTTACACCTCAGCTTTCTCCAAAGCCTACACTCAGCCACAAAGGCCTACACTCAGCCACCCAGGCCTACACTCAGCCAATCAAGGCCTACACTCAGAGTTCTTCAACTCCTACACTCAGGCTATCAAGCCCTACCCTCAGCCTTTATAAATTTAGGCTTACAATGCACTCAGATCTAAAGATCCTACAAGATAAAATAGTATTACAACAAATAACTCAACAACTCAGAAAATAAGAGAGAAGTTGAGAGTTTCTTGCTGAGTTCTTGGAAGAACTCAGATAGATCCAAACTGACTTAGCTTCCTTCAAAGCTTCTTGAGTAGAACTGAATAAGTATGAATCCTCTGCAGTTGTTCCTTGACCTCTGCTTCTTAAGATCCAGATGCTTCTGAATCCTTCTTCTCAGCCTAGTTCCAAAGACTGAATTCTTGATTGGAGCTCTCTCTCTCCAACTTCTTAGATCTGCAGTTGGACTGCCAGATCTTCTTATGTTGATACTCTGTGTACCACTTTTCTGATTACTTGAATAATCTGATCAATTACTTCAAATAGCTTCAACAACAGTTTCTGTAAACTGTGAGTGCTATTTATAGGCATTCTTCATGGTAACCGGCTGGTCAGGTTCATAACAGACTTCTGACTTCCCTGACAGTTGCTGTAGACCGGCTGGATCGGCAGCTGTCATGTCAACCAGTCACTTCTTGAAATTCTCTAACTGTCAGATAGTGTCGAGACTTTCTGTTCTTAAGTGTCGACACTTATAGACCAAGTGTCGACACATGCTGTGTAAGTGTCGACACAAGTCTACAAGGTGTCGACACAACTCCTTGTATGTCTCGACACAGATTCTTCTGCATGTGTCGACACTGAAATTGAGTGTCGACACAAGTACTTGTTCTTCATTCTTTAACTGTATTCTTCTAAGTGTCGACACATCTCTTTTGTGTCGACACAACTTCTTGTGTTGAATCTGTCAAGTGTCGACACTGCTTCTTGGTGTCGACACAAGTCTTCGATATAGATTCTTCAGCTGAGTGTCGACACATTCCCTTAGTGTCGACACTTGTACTTAGAATATTTTTGTAGATATTTCTATTCTTTGCTAAGTGTCGACACAGCTCCTTGTGTCGACACTTCCTTCCAGTGTTGAGTCTTTAACTGTGTGTCGACACATTGTTCTGAGTGTCGACACATACTTTAAATGTTGACTTCTCTGATGGTGTGTCGACACATTGTGTTGAGTGTCGACACATACTTTAAATGTTGACTTCTCTGATGGTGTGTCGACACATTGTGTTGATTGTCGACACATACTTTAAATGTTGACTTCTCTGATGGTGTGTCGACACATTGTGTTGAGTGTCGACACATACTTTAAATGTTGACTTCTCTGATGGTGTGTCGACACATTGTGTTGAGTGTCGACACATACTTTAAATGTTGACTCTTCTGCATAGTGTCGACACATTGTGTTGAGTGTCGACACTTGTACTTGGACTCTGCAGACTTTTGCTGAGTGTTGACACAGCTCCAAGTGTCGACACTTTCTGGTGTAGACACTGCTTCACTGGGTGTCGACACAGCTTCTTGTGTCGACACTTTCTGTCTGCACTTTTCTTCACTGAGTGTCGACACAGCTCCTTGTGTCGACACTTTCTGTCTGGTGTCGACTCTTCATCCCAGGTGTCGACACAATGACTCCAAGTGTCGACACTGCTTGTCTGGGTGTCGACACAAGCTTTCTCAAGTGTCGACACTTTCCCTCTGGGTGTCGACACATGGACTTAGAAAGTTTTAGCTTCAGTCCAGTGAATACCTAAACTGCACAAGTAACTCAAACATACATCAAATACATTATGATGTATATCATTGAGATGGGTGAGGCTTCTTCAAATCAGGTACATTTGACCAATGTACCCAACACATCTTATTCCTGTAGATCCACTTAGTTCCTATTACATTGTGGTCTTTAGGTTTAGGAACTAGTTCCCAAACCTTGCACCACTTGAACTGATTAAGCTCTTCTTGCATTGCTTCAGTCCATTGTAGATCCAGTATTGCTTCTTCAAATTTCTTAGGTTCAACTTGTGACAGAAAGCTGGAGTAGATTACTGCATTCATGTTTCTATTCCTGGTTTGTACTCCTTATCTTGGATCTCCAATAGTCAGCTCTACTGGATGATCTCTAAGATGCATGTGGGCTGGAGGCATCCTAACTTCTGGTTGAACCACTTCAGCATCTGCATCATGCTGTATACCTTGGATTTCTTCAGCAATTGGCACATGTAGTTCTCCCCCTGGACAACAGCTACTCTCCTCTCCTTGCTGTCTTGCAGCAGGCACTTCTTCTATAGTAAGCTTGTCCATTTTCTTTGTCAAACCTGTGGGGCTGCATACACTGCTAGACAACTTATTATTAATAAGTTTAGTCTCATCAAAAACTACATGCACAGATTCTTCTACAACTTGTGTAGTCAAGTTGTAGACTCTATAAGCCTTACTATTATTGCTATACCAAACAAAAATTCCCTCTTGGGACTTAGCAGCAAACTTAGTTAAGTAAGACTTCCCATTGTTAAGTATGAAGCATTTGCAACCAAAGATCCTGAAATAGGATATGTTTGGTTTCCTGCCTTTCACAACTTCATAGAGGGTCTTGTTTAGCCCTTTAGTGATGGTAGCCCTATTTATAACATGGCATGCAGTGTTAACTGCTTCAGCCCAGAAATACTCTGGCAGTGATGTATCACTTAATAGGGTTCTACCAGCCTCTATCAATGTCGTATTTTTCCTCCCAGCAATGCCATTTTGCTGAGGTGTTCTAGGTGAAGAGAATTCTTGAAATATCCCAAAGTCTTCACATAGTTTTGTCATGCTTTCAGACTAAAACTCAGTACCATGGTCACTTCTAATCTTCACCACTGTACTATTTAGTTCATTCTGAATTTGCTTGACAAAGCTATAGAAGACACTAGGTGTTTCAGATTTCTGTCTTAAGAAGAACACCCAGGAAAACCTTAAGTAGTCATCTACAACTACAAGGGTATAGACCTTCCTACCTAAGCTGTGAACTGGCATTGGACCAAAGAGATCCAAATGCAAGAGGTACAAACACCTCACAGCATCTTTGTTTTCTATGCTTTTAAAGGTGGATTTAGTCTGCTTGCCCTTTTGACAAGCTGAGCAAATACCATCTTTGACACACTTAACTTGAGGACCATTCCTCACTAACTCTTTGCTAAAGAGTTTGCTAATAGTCTTGTAGTTAAGATGGGCTAGCCTCTTGTGCCATTTGACACAATGAGTGACTGTCTCATCAGCTACAAGACAAACTGGAGAACCATTATTCTCAATCATAATGTCTAGGCAGTAGACATTCCTTTTCCTATAACCTGTCAAAATGATCTCTTGATCACTTGACCTCTTGATATGACAACCATTTTTAACAAATGAGATGTCATACCCTACATCACTTAATTGACTTATACTTATTAGGTTGTGTTTCAACCCTTTAACATAAGCCACTTGAGTAATGGTAACCAAGTTTGTAGAAATGTTACCAAACCCTTTGATGATTCCTTTTTCAGAACCACCAAAGGTAACCTTTGGACCATCTTTTATTGGTATGTAGTCCTTTAGTAGTCCCCTTGTTCCAGTCATATGTCTGGAACATCCACTGTCCAAGTACCATGTTGGGGTATGGCCACTTGGACTCACCTGCAAAACAGATTTAATGAACCTTAGAACCCAAAGAATTCTTGGGTCCTTGGTACTTGTTAGTTTGCAATCTGACAAAGCTACCCACTGGCTTTCCAACAGGTAGTTTGGTACTCACTTTGGCACTGACATTGTGCCAACAGTCCACTGCAAAATGGCCAACTTTGCCACAGCACCAACATTCATACTTGTTGTACCTTTGCTTAGATACTGCCTTGGCTGTATTGTCTACAGCAAGCTTGTTGAATGTTGGGGCTTTGCCCTTGGACTTAGACTTGGACTGCTCAGTCCCTGCAGGTCTAATAAAGCCCAGTCCAGCCTTGCCTTTATGATGAACAAATTCATCAATTAAAGGTAGTACTGACTTAGGTTTAGAAAACCTAGCAACAAGCTCTCTCTCTTTCTGAAGATTGATCTCCAGAATCTTGATTTGATCATTTTTAAATGATATAGTACCCATTTGAATCACTGTTATGTGCTTCAACCTGGCTATCTCATTCAGTTTTTGATTAAAAGACTTCTCAAAATCTGTTGCTGCAGCTTTAAGATCAGCAATTTCCTTTGCCTGACTTTTGGCAAGAGATTTGCTTTTCTTGTAAGCCTGCAACAACACCTTATATTCATCTATAAGCTGATGAATATCATCCTTAGACTCAGATACATTCTCATCACTTGATGAAGAAGAATCTGAATCTGAACTAGAACAAGAAACTGAATTTAAACTTGAACTTTGTACCTGACTGGGTCCTGGCTGCTCCAGGATTTTGGCACTCTCTGTCAAAGCATTAGCCCTTGGCATTGACTGTCTTCTTGTTCATAAATAGACTCCATAATCTGCATGAATTCTTCTTCTTCTTCTTCTTCAGCAAACAGCCCTATGTAGGCTTCAGCATCAGACTCAGATTCTGAAGAAGAGATATCTGATAGAGTCTTCTCTTTCTTGGCTACAAAAGACTTCTCTTTCTTGCCTTTGAAGTGAGGCTTTTTCCTGTCACCAGATTCCTTTCTCTTCTCTGGACAATCTGCAATAACATGGCCCTGTCTATTGCAGCAATAGCACACTATCTTTGAACCAGTTGACTTGCTTGACTTTGTCCTTTTCTTGTCATTCTTTGAAGACCTCTTTTTCTGATAAGAGTCTTCCTTTCCTTGTGATGTAGAAGGCCTTGACCTCCACTGTTTCTTTTTCAAAAACTTCTGAAAGTGTCTAGTGAAAGCAGCAAAGTCTTCATCACTTTCACTGCTTTCTAACTTGGTGCTGACTGTTTCATCTGACTCTGATTCAGCAATCTTTGGAGGTGGAGTTGGTGATTTATTCCTGCACTTCCTGGGACATCTGCCTTGAAAGCAACTGATCTTTCCTTGTGCTCAGTCCTTGTTGATTTCTCCTCCTCTTTTCTCACTGTCAACTACATCTCATATGAAAATAACTTGCCAAACAGTGTAGGAGGAGGAATTTCCCCCAACTTAGCCATTTCTCTAATGGCACAGATCTTGGTGTCCCAATCTTTAGTTAGGGACCTTAAGAACTTGTCATTTAGTTCATAGTTACTGAACTCTCTTCCATAAGACATGAGTTCATTAACTATTCTGTAGAACTTTTTGTAGCACTCAGTTATGCTATCACCTTTACCTTGTCTAAAACTCTCATACTCCTGATTTAGCAAGGATTTTCTATCTTGTCTTACTTTTTCAGATCCTTCCATATACACTATAAGAGTGTCCCACATCTCCTTGGCTGTCTTACAATGTATAAGATTCTGAAAAGTTGCATCATCAATGGCACTCACTATTATGTTCTGTGCCCTCTTGTCCATGTAGCTAGGACAATCTCATCCTTAGTCATCTCAGAGAAATCCTTTGGAGTTCTCTGATTTGCATCTAGAACTGAAATCTTCATGGGCACATAAGGCCCTTCTTTTACTGTGATGTAGATTCTAGGGTCTGAGGCCTCCATAAATAGCCTTACCCTTTCCTTCCAGATCCCAAAGATCTCTTTCCTGCATATAGGTAATTTCATGGAACCCAATTCCTTGTGATTCTCAGAAGAACACATGTTTCTTGATTTTCTTGAATTTCTTGAATCTGTGTTTTGCCTTACACTGAATCTGCCAAACAAGATCTCCTCAGACTGTTAGTCCTTGTTTTGAGGAACCTGGCTCTGATACCACTTGAAAGATATGGTACCTAAACACCTAGAGGGGGGGGGGTGAATAGGTGACCTAATCCTTTTTAAACTTTAATGGCAGCCAACAGTTTATAACACAGCTTTCTAACTTATTCTATCACAGCAAACACAGCAATAATCACAGCACAGCACATCATACACAGTGGTTTATAGTGGTTCCCCAAGATATGGGTACATCCACTTTCCCCCTTCGCCTATCTAGCAGTGTACTAGATTCGGCTAAACTCCTCCACTGTCTCAGAACCCAAATTGGTTCCTACACCTCAGGCCCAAAGCCTTACAACTCAGCTTTATCCCAAAGCCTACACTCAGCCAATCAAGGCCTACACTCAGCCAACCAAGGCCTACACTCAGCCAACCAAGGCCTACACTCAGCCAATCAAGGCCTACACTCAGAGATCTCAATCTCCTACACTCAGGCTCTCAAGCCCTACCCTCAGCCTTTATAATTATAGGCTTACAATTCACTCAGATCCAAAGGATCCTACAAGATAAAAATGTATTACAAATATTAACTCAACAACTCAGAAATAAAAGAGGGGAGTTGAGAGTTTCTTGATGAGTTCTTGGAAGAACTCAGCTGGATTCAATCTGACTTAGCTTTCTTCAAAGCTTCTTGAGTAGAACTGAATAATACTGAATCCTCCTGCAGTAGTTCCTTTGACCTCTGCCACTTAAGATCCAGAATGAATCTGAATCCTTCTTCTCAGCCTAGTTCCAGAGGCTGATTTCTTGGATGGAGCCCTCTCTCTCCAACTTCTTAGATCTGCACTTGGACTGCAAGATCTTCTTGTGTTGATACTTTTTGTGTACTACTTCAATAACTTGTTCAACAATAATCTGAACCACTTGTTGATCACTGATCATCAACCACAGTTTCTGTAGACTGTATGTGCCTATTTATAGGCCTTCTTCATGGTAACCGGCTGATCCGGTTCATAACTGTCTTCTGACATCTCTGACAGGTGCTGTAGACCGGCTAGAACGGCAGCTGTCATGTCATCCAGTCATTTCTTGAAAATCTCTAACTGTCTGATAGTGTCGAGACTTTCTGTCTTTAAGTGTCGACACTTATAGACCAAGTGTCGACACATGCTGTGTAAGTGTCGACACAAGTCTACAAGGTGTCGACACAACTCCTTGTATGTCTCGACACAGATTCTTCTTCAGGTGTCGACACTGAAATTGAGTGTCGACACAAGTACTTGTTCTTCTTGCTTTTACTGAATTCTTCTAAGTGTCGACACATCTCCTTTGTGTCGACACAACTTCTTGTGTTGAATCTATTAAGTGTCGACACTACTTCTTGGTGTCGACATATAGTCTTCTATGTTGATTCTTGCTGAGTGTCGACACAGCTCCTTGTGTCGACACACCTTCTTCTTGTTGAGACTTCAGCTGAGTGTCGGCACATTCCATTAGTGTCGACACTTGTACTTAGAATAATTTTGTTGATCTTTCTGATCTTTGCTAAGTGTCGACACAACTCCTTGTGTCGACACTTTCTTCAAGTGTTAAGTATTTAGCTGAGTGTCGACACATTGTTCTAGGTGTCGACACATACTTCAAATGCTGACTCTTCTGTTGAGTGTCGACACATTGTGCTGGGTGTCGACACTTACTTCAAGTGCTGACTCTTCTGCTTAGTGTCGACACATTGTGTTGAGTGTCGACACTTGTACTTAGTCTCTGCAGAATTTTGCTGAGTGTCGACACAGCTCCAAGTGTCGACACTTTCTGGTGTAGACTCAGCTTCACTGGGTGTCGACACAGCTCCTTGTGTCGACACTTTCTGTCTGCACTTTTCTTCACTGAGTGTCGACACAGCTCCAAGTGTCGACACTTTCTGTCTGGTGTCGACTCTGCATCCCAGGTGTCGACACAATGACTCCAAGTGTTGACACTGCTTGTCTGGGTGTCGACACAAGCCTTCTTAAGTGTCGACACTTTCTCTCTGGGTGTCGACACATGGACTTAGAAACTTTTTGCTTCAGTCCAGTGATTACATAACCTGCACAAGTAAACTCAACATACATCAAATACATTATGATGTATATCATTGAGTTGGGTGAGGCTTCTTCAAATCAGGTACATTTAACCAATGTACCCAACAACCACCTTGACCGGTTTGCGGATTCTTATCAATTGGATGAGGCAGGTTACACTAGAGGTTCTATAAGGACCTACGAGAGGATCTGAGGGAGGCTCTGTTGTTCGTGTCCGACGTGCCTATTCCTCGGATATTGGAGATGGCGAAAAGGATCGAGGAAGATTGACATACTACCCGAGGCCGGAAGCGGCCAACTGAGGATCAGGGTCCGGGAGCCAGAAATGATTAGCGACGGGCCGCATCACAGATGGGCGAAGAGGAGAAGACCAGCCTTATCAGGAGGTGAGACAGGAGTAGAGGGAACCAGTAGTGGTGGCCCCTCAGCCACCCCAGATGTGGGAGATGCAGAGACCCGGGGGTATGGCATATACCCCGCCAGAGTGCTTCAACTATCATCAGGTGGGGCATATCCGGAGGAACTGCCCCATAAGGGGGGCACCAACACCAGCACCACCGGCTGCCCTGCCAGCTCAGTATTTTGGAGGCCGAGGACTTGGCCGAGGTCGTGGATACCAGGGCAGAGACCACAGGAAAGAGAGGAAGCAAGTGTATGCACTAGATCTTACTCAACAACGGAATCCGGAGCAAGTGATCACAGGTACTCCAGTTAATTTTAAGCTTTCTATTTCCTAGATAACTAGAGTTATGGATATAGAACAGATAAACTAGGAAAGAAACTATAATTAAATTTCTAAGACTTTAAACTACCCTAGGCATAGTTTTCATCAGCGACAAGCCCGCCTATACACTGTTCGATACGGGTGCTTCACACTCGTTCGTGTCGGAAGCCTTCGTGGAAGGGCTGGAAGGCATGGAACGGTTCACTGGCTTGATGATGAGGATACGACTACCAGACGGATCAGAGCTATTCACCACCACCCACTGCAACTTGGAGGCGAAGATCAGCGGAAAGATATGTGAAGCACCAGCGACGATCATGAAGATGCCAGTCTTTGATTTGATCTTGGGAATGACATGGTTGCACTGGAACTGTGCTCATATTGACTGCATGTCCAAGAGGATTACTGTGAGGCCTAGGGATTCCTACATCGTCATCGAATGTATTAGATCTATCCCCCTCTCTTATTGTCATCCGTGCAGGCCGTCAATGCCCACTTGCAGGGGGAGGAAGTCTATGAAGTGTTTTTTGAAATGGCTGAGGCCAAGGGTTCCATCATGGATATCGCGGTGGTGCGAGATTTTGCCGACATATTCCCAGAGAACCTGCCAGGGCTACCCCCGCACCGGGAGCAGGATTTCCGGATACAGCTAGTGCCGGGGCTAAGCCGGCATCTAGAGCCCTTACTGGATGGCCCCAAAGGAGCTGACAGAGTTTTGAAGCCAGCTCCAGGAACTAGTGGAGGCCGGATTTGTCCGGCCAAGCTCTTCACCATGGAGAGCCCCGGTGATGTTCGTCAAGAAGAAGGACGGGACACTTAGATTGTACATCGACTACCGGGCACTGAATCGATTGACAGTCCAGAATACCTATCCACTGCCAAGGATAGATGAGCTGTTTGACTAGCTGAAGGGAGCGCATTTCTTTTCAAAATTGGATTTGAGGTCGGGCTACTATCAGCTGCGGATTTCAGGAGGAGGACATTCCGAAGACTGCCTTCGGTAGTAGATATGGGCTATTCGAGTACACCATGATGCCTTTCGGGTTCAGAAATGCACCGTCGGCATTCATGAGCCTCATGAATCGGTGTTCGAGGCATATCGGGATATGTTTATCATTATATTTATTGATGACATCCTCATTTACTCGAGGATAGAGGAGGAGGAGCACACACGACATCTGACGCTGACCCTGGAAAGACTGCGGGAGCACCAGCTTTATGCGAAGTTCAGTAAATGCTAGTTCTGGTTGAGGGAGGTGGCTTTTCTAGGCCATATCATCAATGGTGCTGGGTTGGCAGTGGACCCGGCCAAGATTCAGGCAGTTCGGGATTGGCCGCAGCTGAAGTCGGCCACAGATGTGCGGAGTTTTCTAGGACTTGTCGGTTACTACCGGAAGTTCGTGGAGGGATTTACTCGTATTGCCCTTCCACTCATATCCCTGACGAGGAAGGATGTGCCCTTTGTCTGGACCATGCAGTGTGAGGTGGCTTTTCAGGAGCTGAAGAGTCGGCTCACCTCGGCTCCTATACTTGCCCTTCCTTCGGGGAAAGAAGGATTCCATGTCTACACCGACGCTTCCTACCAGGGCATGGGTATGGTGCTGATGCAGAATGGTCATGTGATAGCATACTCTTCTCGGCAGATGAAGAAGCATGAGCAGAACTACCCAGTTCATGAGAGTTGGTCCAGATGTTAGAAAAGATGCAGATATACTTTGTGTCCGAGGATCACCCTGAGCTGTACCGGGAGTACCTAGCATTATTGATTGCCCCAAATGACATTCGAGACCGAGTCGGAGATGGGCATAGGCAGGATGCACAGCTAGAGTGTTGGGAACTATGTCCACATTAACCCAGATTTGATGAAGTCACCCTGGTACTACGATGAATTAGGTTGTATTAGATGCTTTGCTTGAGTTATGTGTTTGCAGGATTCCAATGGGAAGTGTAGACCAATGTCAGTCTACAATGGGTTACCAAACACAGGACCACACAGTGTAATCCCTCATTATGTGTTCCAAAGTGTTGACTCATGTGTAGTCTCTCTATTGGGATACACTTCATATTCAAGCTATAGGACTGTGTAAAGACTTGGTGCTGATTCCCCTCTAGTAGAGGAAAAATTACTGACAGAAAATTTCTCTAAGTATTTCTCTCGAGTAGGTCCTTAACTACTCGAGTAGATTGCTTAAGAAATACTCGAGTAAAAAGTTTTGTATACTCGAGTAAGAAAATTTTACCTCTCGTGAAGTTAAGTAAAACACTCGAGTAGTTCATTGACAAACTCGAGTAGCTTACTTAAATACTCGAGTAGATCATTCTTCCTACTCGAGTTGCCCAGAATTCAGTTCCAAATTTTTTTCTAAGTCATTTACTCGAGTAGGTACTCTATATACTCGAGTAAGTCTCGACACTGTGTCGAGTAACAATCTTCCCTGTGTCGAGTAGTTAAGATATACTCGAGTAAGTTTTTCATATACTCGAGTAGATTTCTTTTGTCTCGAGTAGTTAAACCAAACTACTCGAGTAGCTGTTTTTTTCCAGTGTGCAGAATATTTCTAAGTATTTATCTCGAGTAGTTCCTCTAATCACTCGAGTAGTTAAATTCTGCCTACTCGAGTAGTTATAACTTGTACTCGAGTAGCTCTACTCCTTCCCGTGAGAATTTTCTTTATACTCGAGTAGATCTTCTAAAGTACTCGAGTAGTTGACTATACATACTCGAGTAGTTCTCTTCTACATACTCGAGTAGTCATGATTTATATCCCCGAGTAATTTCTCTCTGATTACTCGAGTAGTCCTTGACCTACTCGAGTAGTTTAATACATACTCGTGTATATGACTTCATTTTCTCTGAAATTTCTTCTAAGTCCAGATTTGACAGAATTTTTAAATACCGTGATATGATTGGTCCACGTGTACGTCATTAAAGCCAATTATGACCGTTATTAGTACTCCAATAAAAGGTCTTGTCTAATCGACAAACCCTAAGGAGAAAAACAGATCTTTCAAGAAGAAAATTTCTCTCTGAGTTTTGCAGCCGTCGCTTTCCAAAAATAATCGCTATTTCCTATCTCTCTCTTCACGGAATGAAAGCCGCCGCCGCCGCTGTTCTTCTTTTGCAAGGGTGTCGATCTTTAGAGGAAATAGACAGAAAAAGCTTTCCAGATCGAGATCGACTTTCACATACTCATCTTCTGTCCGATCGTGGAAGCAAGAAGTTCAGATCTACTGCTGCCGGAAATCATTCTTCAACTTTTCTGATAAAGACGAACGCCAAGAAGAAGATTCCAGTTTCTGTTTTACTTCCAGATCTGAACCAGAGATTTTCACTGTTTGTATTTGTTCAATACTTGTACTTTATTTCTGTAGGAGAAATTTTCTCCGAGTGTAGGAGTTTTTCCACTCCGAGTTTGTAGGAAGGTGTTACTTCCGAGTTGTAGATCTAGTTGGATTGGATTGAGATTGTAGGAACTTTGTTCCGAGGGTAGGATTGATTTTCAATCCGAGATAGTGGAGTAGCCGAGTCTAGTTTATTGCTAGATCGGTGAGGGAAAGTGGATGTACCCAAGATCGGGGAACCACTATAAATCTTGTCTCGTCTGTGATATTTGAGTAGATAGATCTGTGCTGTGTTCTAAAATTTTTTATTCCGCAAAAGACGCACAACTCACCTATTCATCCCCCCTCTAGGTGATTTAGGTTAACAAATATTATCTTTCATAGAGCCGATATTCCCGGCCTTAGAAGCAGGCACTGCTAGGGATTACTCGCTGAGGGATAGTCTAGTGTGTTTCAGAGGACCGATTTACATACCAGAGGGAGGCCAGGTCTGGGAAGATATCATGACAGAGGCTCATTGCAGTCGGTATTCCATACACCCGGGGGTTACGAAGATGATTGCAGACCTAAAGAAGACCATGTACTGGCCAGGCATGAAGAAGGATATCACCTAATTCGTGACCCATTTCGAGGCATGCCAGTTGGTGAAAGCAGAGTGCAGAAACCTCGCGGGATTATTGCAGCCACTCCCAGTGCCGGAGTGGAAGTTCGATGATATAGCGATGGACTTTATATATGGGCTTCCCCGATCGCGGACGGGGAATAATTCGATCTGGGTGTTCGTCGATCGACTAACGAAGGTAGCCAGATTTATTCCAATCAGGAAGGATGACTCGGTTGGTGTGTTGGTTCAGAAGTTCGTGGAGCAGTTCATCCGATATCATGGCGTGCCCAGGTCGATTGTATCGGACCGGGGCTGGACAGTTTACGTCCAGGGAGTGGAGATCAGTGCAGACTTACTTGGGCACTCGACTAACATTCAGTACAACATTTCATACACAGACTGATGGGCAGACGGAACGCACTAATCGGACCTTGGAAGATCTGCTGTGACTTTGCATATTTGATCGCGGTGAGCCCTCGCAGAAGCTATTGCCACTGATCGAGTTCTCATATAATAACAACTACCAATCCAGCATAAGGATGGCTCCTTATGAGGCCCTGTACGGATGAAGGTGTCAGACTCCACTCTCATGGATACTGGATGAGGATCCGAAGGCTTTGGGTTCAGAGTTTGTCGAGGACACCGAGGCTCAGGTGAGATTGATACGGGACAGGAGGCTAGAGGTACAGAGCCAACAGGCTAAGTATTACGACGCTCAGCATCATCAGGTAGAGTTCCGGGTGGGGGACCAGGTGTTTTGGAAGATCCGACCAATGCATGGGGTTTCACGGGTACACGGTCCGAAGAAGAAGCTCGGCCCAAGATATATAGGCCTTATAGGATCCGGGAGCGGATCGGTCCCTTGGCATACAGGCTGGAGCTGCCATCGGAGATGGTGTGTCTGCACGACATGTTCCATGTATCCTCACTTAGGAGGGCTCTACTATGCCCGGAGCAGCAGATTACGGCCACAGATGGGCCGGTAGCATCTGATCAGTCAGTTAACCTGGAACCAGTCCGGATTGACGACAAGGGAATACGAGTCTTACGCCGCAAGAAGGTTCCATTGGTCAAGGTCCTGTGTAGGAATCATGGGCGAGAGGAGAACACATGGGAGACTCAGGACTTGATGCGACAGAGGTACCCGAAGCATTTCGGTCAGGTATTACTCATAACCTCTCGGGATGTTACAATTTACTTTCCATATTTGAAACCCCGTAGGCCTAACTAGAATTTCGAGGATGAAATTTTTTTGTTTATATATTGTGATTTGTAACATCCCTCAAACAAGTAGACCCGTAGGAGTGGTTTTGTCATGACAAGGTCATGACAAAACCCTAGGAAGCCCAAGAGGGCCAAGTGAACCTAGGAATGTAGGTGAGACCACTATGGTCTTCAAATAGTAAATTTCTGAATCCTAGTTTAAGATGACCGTGGGGCTTCACCAAGACTTCAATACCCCACCATGGTGTCATCAACCCATTGTAAGGTCCATTAGAGCCCTAAGGGTCCATTGAAGTCGACCTAGGGTGGCCAAGTTGACCTAGAACCACTCTAGGCCTAAATTGGGCAAGGTGCCCTAACTAAGCGCAGTGTGTCCTAGTAAAGCCCAACTAACCCTGCTAGTGCCTTCCTAGACCTAAAGTTGGGTCAATGGATCTCTAAGGACCCATGGAGGGCAGTTAAAGTGGTTAAGTTAACCAAAGTCAACTCTAACCCTAAATTTGTCAACCTGACCTACATAGGGTCAAATGACCTTCCCTTAGCCAAGTGGATCCCACTCATGTCCTCCTAACCCTAGAGTGAGGTCAATGGGTAACCTAGGACTCATTGGGGTCAATCTAAGATGCTAAGTTGACCCAAGTCAACCCTAAACCTAAATGGGTCAAACTGACCTGCATAGGGCCAATTGAAATTTCCTTAGCCAAGTGGACCCCACAAATACCTTCCTAACCATAGTGAGAGGCCAATGGGTCACCAAGGACCCATTGGGGTCAACCAAAAAGGCTAAGTTGACCCAAGTCAACTCTAGCCCTAAAGTTGTCAAAGTGCCCTGATTAAGGGTCAAGTGACCTCCAAAGGTCCAAGTCAACCCCACCTAGACCTTAGGGGAGTCCAATGGGTCACCAAGGACCCATTAGGGGCAACCTCAAAGACCAAATTGACCAAGGTTAACCCTAGTCAAGGTTTAGGTCAAGCTAGCCCAAATGGGTTAACTCAAGCTCAAGCACAATTCACTTGGGCTAACCTTGTATTAGTGGATGAAATGAACATGTGGGCTGCCATTGGGCTAGGTAGAAGTCAGATTTTAGCTTGGTGAGTAGGAGAGAGGAAAATACCGCAATGAAAGAGAGAGAAAGTGAAGGGAGTAATGAGGGAGACTTTGGGGCTCATCCTTCCCCTTCCCCAACCCCCATTCAATTTACTAGGACAAGTGGAGTGCAGTCCTATTTCAACCAGCTGGTCTTTGACTAGTTTGAGCCATGCTGCATCCCCCACCCACCATGGCCGAAATTTTGACTAGGGGCCATTAATGGCAATGCAGCCTACACCCACCTAACACCCCAACTCTCCTTCTTAAAAGCTTCACTGGACTCCAGGGATTCAGTTCCACACTTCACCTGAAGGAGCCAAGGAGGTCCACTGTGAAGTTACAGAAATCCGACCACTACCACCACCACCATGACAATACGGCGATCGGCAAGGCTTCAGCCATGCACACAGGTCCTCCTCCACTCCTTCCATGGGCAGTTCATAATAATCTTTAGGGCCAAGGTTTGGGTTCAATTGAGCCCGATCGGGAGAGCTTCTCTCCATGATTTTCTGCAAAAAAAAAATACTTGTCGGGTTCGCTGGTATATGACCCTCCGGCGGTTGTGCCGCCGCCTGGCAACAGCCACCACCTCAACGGAGGTGGTGGTGGTGGTGGCCGGTCGGGGAGGTGGCCGAATGGCCAGCAGCAGCGGTTAGAAATGGCTCCAGGCGGGTTGAATCGGGACCGTCGGCTGGAGGTTGAAGACAACCAGATGCCGTCTAATCTGCGTCAAGATTCCCACTGGGAATGATATTAAACTATAGAATTTGAATTTCTGTTATTTAAATTCTGTCACACAATTTGTATTTAATGTGTTTATTTATTAAAAATAACTAGAGGCTAATTCAGAGGAAATGGTCAACACATAAATTGTAGCCCTGTGGGTCTATTTTAATTCAAAATTGGTTTGAACCAATTTGGGTTCCTAGTTTGACCAGGGCACACATTTTGGTGGGGTATATACCTAGGGCAAGGCAGAAATCAAAATGGATGCCCACCCTTCATCTCTCGTCCAATTGACTTGAAATTTGGACAGGGAGTCTTCCGAGTATATCTAGGTCCTGCCCAAAAATGAGAATGTTTGGGGACTATTTTTCTATAGTTTTGGAAATTATTTAATTTATCTAGGGTAAATTAATTTAGGGACCAAATGACCTCCAAACTCACCCGAATTTTGGTGAGTGGTGCTTGGGGTCATTATAAATCTCTGGTTAAAATTTCATCTCATTTGGAGGTGGTTTGAACTGAAATCATGCAAACCGTAGCCTTGCCCTAAAAAGGGTAATTTGGTCAAAATGTGCACTTTGGGTTTTGAGTGGCCAAAGCACCTCAACAGAGGTTGAAATTGGGGCCACTAGCTTAGCATGGCTTTTAGCACCTCCCCATGGAAGATGGGGTAGATTGGAATAGATTTGCCCTAAGCTCTAAGACCAAACCCCAAGGATGGACTTTTGTTCCTTGTGAAGGGCATGAGGCCAAAAGACCTTGAATGAACTTGAAATTGGGTAGGGAGGGTGCTAGTGTAGCTAAAACCCTCTGATGAAAATATTAGGGGATTTGGGAAAGGGTAGACCCCTCAAAAACTTAACCCTAATTTAGGGCACAAACATTTTAGTGCTAGGATAGGTTAGTAAAACACCTTGAACAATAATGAAATTTGGGTAGTGTGGTCATAATGATAGATTCAACCTCTGGTAATTTAATTGGGAATTTTGGATCAATATTCTTAGCACTTCCTTTGTAACTCATGGGATTGCCCTAATTAATCATTTGGTCCTCATGATCCCACTGCCCATTGGAAGGTCATGAAAATTTGGCAGATGGAGTTTTAGACCTTATTGCTCATGTATGAATATTATTAGATTTTTTGAATATATTTTTGCAGTACCTACTTCACAAGCTCATTAACTTGGAAAATTATTCAATAATTTGATTAGAGCTCATTACTTGCTAATAAATTATGAAACATGACCCAGAGCATTTATATATCCTTACAAGCATCCTAGAATTTTCTCTGAAGTTTTGGAAGTATTCTTGTTGTACTTATCTCTTAAAATGATTTATTATGTGATATATTTAAAATTAGAATTAAGGGCATAAACATTGCTGAAAGATTGGGAGACTTTGGATTTTTAGTCAAAAATTCATATTGTATTTATCATAAATTTGGTAGAATATTTGCTTGTCTGAAGTTGGTACTTCATGTTCAAACTTGGGATTTTTGGATAACTAGAATAATTAAATAAAATATCAGATAAATAAGAAAATTATGAAATTCTGGATTTAGGCTAAAAAGGTCATAACAGCCCTCTAATAATTATTATAGGGATACTGGATGATTATTTTGAGTACGTCCCATGTTACAAATCATATAGCTTAAGTGGTCTGCATTTAGTAAAACTGCAGAAATTAAGTTGGAGTATGAATTTGGGCATATGAGTTGGGGTTAGTCGTTTGCTGGGTTGGATGAATATAAATGAGTTCATCATTGGAAGTTGGCATGAGTAGAGTGTTGGATTGGCTAGTTTTAAGTGTACACGGGGTCGACGAAATATCATTTTCCCCGTAGGAGAGGAAGTGTCAAATACACTAGGGTTATATCCAGTATAATATTTAAGGGTTGGGAGATGAGTAGTAACCAATAAAAGTAAGTGCCTTGCGAAAGGGAGCTTTGGCGTAATCCCATCGTAGCTCCTAGTGCCCTCGAGAGCCCTTCGCGGGGAATATCTTGGGTAGTCCTAGGCTAAACCTAAACTGTAGGCAAAATTGGAATGCAAGAGTAACTAGTAAATCTAGGGTTTCACCTTCACGCACCTCGATGTCTCGGGGAGATAGGCTGGGTCACTCGGTTAGTGGGCCCAATAGTTTTTGGTGATGTGCAGGTTAGCCGGCAAGCTTTGGCTCGGTAATGGTTTGTAATGGGCAGGTTGGCCCGACGAGCTTAGGCTCGGTTGTTGTTTGTGACGGACGGGATGGTCCGGGAGCTTTGGCTTGGTATATGGTACATAAGTTGCATGTGCATAAAGAATAAGGTGGTGGGTCTTCGGTGTTGGTGAGTCAATGCACCGACCCCAATACGTTGACTCGCAAGTGTGGTTTAGCACTTGGCCAAATAAAGTCCAGTGCGCTAGTTGGAAAAAGTACTCAGGAGATCCGCTTTGTGCACCAGCGTTGAGGCGTACGATAGGTCTGACTGGTAGTGCAATTACCGGATTAGAGGTGGGCGAGGCCCAACCCACCGCTTCCGTTTGCCACTACGGAGGTATCCTGGGAGGTTCAGCTCTAGAAAGCGGGAACTAAAGGTCTGTGTACACAGAGTTGAGTGGGTGAGTTGCACTTGCATGTTCACATCATGACATAATTGTATTTCATAGCATAATCATTGCATATAACCCGACACCTATTGTATAAGTGGTATGAGACGTTTTATACAATAGGCCCTGCAAAACGACCCTTTGGTTTATAAGTTCGTGCGAGCATGCTTATAAGTTAAGGTTTTTATTCAGTATTATATATATATATATATATTCTAGCTAGAAAACCGACACCCTATCATATAAATTGGTATGAGACTTTTATATGATAGGAGCCCTGCAAAAGATCCCTTGGATTTTGTGTCTTCATATAAGTTAAGTTACTTTTCCTTTTCAGTCTTTTCATACCTTATTTACTGACACATATACTATAGAACTTCTAGATTAGTTCCGCCTCCATCTATTTATTTATTATTCTAACCATTCATGTCCTCTCCTTTCCTTCTCCCCACTCGGTGCCTAGGATCCATGGGGGAAGGTGCGGGGGATGATAGGGCTTAGTCTTTTAGACTAACGGTTTTCGAACCACATCATTTTAGGGGACCATGGAGCCCAGCATGGAGGAGCAGCCCTGGAGATCGACACGCTTGGAGATCGGGCAGTCTAGTACCAGAGTTTAGACGGCAGGGACTGTGAGTCCTGATTGTAAGTAATTATATTAGTTGTGCTTCCGCGATGAGAGATATGTAGTAAGGACTTGATGTACTGGGCATGAGCCCATGTTTTTAGTACTTTTATTACATCTGTGGCCACCCATGCCAGCTATGGGAGCCTGGGTGGCGAGACCCCCTCCGGGTAAAAAACACTTCACCCCCCGGAGGGTCAACCTGTCATGCCATCTATGGGAGCCTGAGTGGTGATACCCCCTCCGGGTAAAAAACACTTCACCCCCGGAGGGGTCAACATTCCATGCCAGCTATGGGAGCCTGGGTGGCGAGACCCCCTCAGGGTAAAAAACACTTCACCCACCGGAGGGGTCAACCTGCCATGCCAGCTATGGGAGCCTGGGTGGCGAGACCCCCTCCGGGTAAAAAACACTGCACCCCTTGGAGGGGTCAACCTACCATGTCAGCTATGGGAGCCTGGGTGGCGAGACCCCTTCCGGGTAAAAAACACTTCACCCCCCGGAGTGGTCTACCTGCCATACCAGCTATGGGAGCCTGGGTGGCGAGACCCCCTCCGGGTAAAAAACACTTCACCCCCCGGAGGGGTCAACCTGTCTGCCAGCTATGTGAGCCAGGGTGGCGAGACCCCCTCCGGGTAAAAAACTCTTGGCCTCTACGAGAGGTATCACCAGCCCTGTCCAGCTAGTGAGAGCCTGGACAATGGGACCATCTCAGAGCAAAAGGGACTTGGGCTTCCACGAGAGGTACGCCTACCCTGCCAGCTAGTGAGAGCCTGACAGCGGGACCATCATCGGAGCAAAAAGGAACTTACTCCCCCAGAGGAACATTCGACCCAACCAGCTAGTGGGAGCCTAGCTGAGGAGATCCTCTCAGGGGTGGGAACTTCATCTCCCCGAGGCACATTCGACCCAACTAGCTAGTGGGAGCCTGGCTGAGGAGATCCTCTCGCGGGTGGGGCTTGATCTCCCCGAGGCACATTCGACCCAACCAGCTATTGGGAGCCTGACTGAGGAGATCGTCTCGGGGGTGGGGCTTGCTCTCCCTGAGGCACATTCGACCCAACCAGCTAGTGGGAGCCTGGCTGAGGAGATCCTCTCGGGGGTGGGACTTGATCTCCCCGAGGCACATTCGACCCAACCAGCTAGTGGGAGCATGGCTGAGGAGATCCTCTGGGGGGTGGGGCTTGCTCTCCCCGAGACACATTCGACCCAAACAGCTAGTGGGAGCCTGGCTAAGGAGATCCTCTCGGGGGTGGGTCTTGCTCTCCACGAGGCAAATTCGACCCAACCAGCTAGTGGGAGCCTGACTGAGGAGATCCTCTCGGGGGTGGGGAACCAGGTGTTTCACTTGAACTCTACCAAATCCAACATCCTCAAACGGGGAAAAAAGATGGGTTACAAGACCCCCCCCCCCCCCCCCGACTCAGTTGGTCGGGGGTTGGACTTATTACAATCATAAGAAACATACAGGACTCTGCCGGGGCGAGGCTTCCTCAGGGAGTCTGGGCCTGGTGGTCGCCATCCGCTTCCTTCTCGCCGGACACTTCCATCCTGCTCAGGCTCTCCATGATCTCCTCCATCACCTCTGCCTTGGCCAACCAAGAGATGGTGTTGACGGCCCTGACATAACACTGCCTTACCATCCTGGAGTCTCCCTTGACTCTGACCTGGATCCCTCCTGAGCTGAACTTGAGGCATTGGTGGAAAGAAGATGACAAGCAATGGAAGGCGCTGATGAGGGGCCTTCGAAGATGGCGTTGTAGTTGCTTGGAGCATCAACAATGACGAACCGGCAGTTCCTTGAAGTCCCTCCTGTTGAAACCAGAACCCGGCTTCCTATGGAACTCGCCCTTGGGGAAAGGGGTGGTCTCGCGCCTACTTCGCTCCTGCAAGGGAAACAACAAGACAAGGAGAAACAGACCCAAGGGCTCGGCGGGGAGGTCCCACCACGAACCGGAAGATCTCAGAGCGCTTCCCCTCCTTAGCCTGAAGCCGAGCTGAGGTACCCTCAGAAAGCACTTAAGAGAATTTTGGGGAGAGGAGCACCGGGAAAAACCTGCTTTCTGGGTACCCCTTGGGTCCTATTTATAGTTTTTGAAATCCGGACTGCCAATAACCAAAATAACTGACCTGAAATTACCAGGAAACCCTTGGCTGGGCCTGCCAACAGCCAAACTCCGCTGTTTTGAAGGGCTATGGGCAGAGCAGCAGGGGTAAAATAGTAAAAAGTACCTCTGACCCCCAGGCGAGCTGGCAGCTCTGGCCACCTCGGCGTGTTCTGCTCGCACGCTGCTGCCGAACCCCACTGCGAGGGTGCGAGTTGCAGCCCCCCGGCGAATGCCGAGCTCGGGGTCGCCGATCGACGATCTCTGGCTGGCGGATGCCGAGATCGGGCTCGCCCCTGTTGATGCCGAGCTCGCCTGTTGCTGCCGAGCTCCCCTGTGACCTTGCTCGCCGGACACGGGGTTGTACACAATCCCCGCTCTTTTCGAGCTTGGCACTAGCTCGGAAAGAATCATCCAACCCGAAGTGTGCGGCGAGCTCTAGCTGGCGAGTTGGAGGGAATCTTCTGGTGGGGGCCACCTGCGGCTATATATATGCACCTGCTATGCCTCCTGGCTCTTCCCATTTCCCCCGCTGCCTTGCCAAGATGCCCCTTCCCCAGGAGATTCAAGAGCGCATAGACCGAGCTCGCCAGGCTTCCGCGGCTCGCATTGCCGCGCTGACGGCGGTCCCCGCGAAAGTTCCCCAGGTTGATTCTGCCGAGCCAAGTTCCAAGAGGACAAAGTCGTTCCCCGAGGCGGCCGAGCCCATCTTCCACGACCTGAGGGCCACCCTGGCTCGCGAGACCGGCTCCTCTACTCGAACTACTCCAGTGGATGACAGGGAGGTCGTGGTAGTTGGCGACGACCAGGACGACCAACCAGATGGCGAGGGCACCACCCCGCGGGTCTCCACATCGCAGGGCGAGGCCGCGCTCGCCACTTCACGATTCTCGGCACCGGATAGCCATCCCCGGGATCCGCCGCTCCGCTTCGGGATCCTGCCTGTGACCTCGCAGAGGCCGACCTCGCCACCGGGCCCCCCTCCTCAGCAAACTGACGAGGCCGCCGGGAGAGGTCGGGCGTCCATTCCCACCCCGGCTTTCGAGCTCATCTCGCCGGGGGTTCGCAGACCAGGTCGCGGGAAGGACCTGAGGTTTGTCCCTCCTCACATCTCCCTTGAACCGCCGAGCTCTTCAGGTCAGCCTCACTCACCCCTGCTCTTCGCAAGCTTTTGCTCTGCTGACATTTGCCTTTACAGCTCTTCCCAGTCAATCGGCTGCCGAGGAGTCTTCGCTGGCAGCCCACCACTCTCGCCTCCCGTCTCCGAGCTCGCTAGACTCTTACCTGGGTCCGGAGGTGGATCAAGGCGAGCTGATGAGGAGGGAGGTCAAGCTCCTCAAGAAGCTGGTGTGTCGACTGCGCGAGGTGCAGGGGGTCAACGAGACGCTGCAGCGCGACTACGCGCGTCTTGCTGAGGAGGTGCGCCTCGGCCGAGCTCGCGAGTTGATGTCTCCCTCCCGACTCCTGGATGAGATAGTTGACGGTCTCTTGGTTGCACAAAGGAATTCTGGAAGGATCCGCGAGTTACTTAGCACGCGGCAGCTTGGGGGGCGGGGATCGCAAGGCCGGGGTAGATAAATTTGCGGGCTCCTCTGCCGAGCCGACCGGCGCTCCGCATCCTGGTGCCCTCCCTGCTCGCGCGCGCCCCGTTTTCTGTTTCGAACTTCCCCTGCTGGGATGAATAATTTTTAGAACATTTTTTAATTATTATTTAACTAAAAAGCCGTAATGTTTTGACTTAGCCTCAATTGGGATGCGCCGGAAGTCGGCGAGCTGGGGTGGTGAGCTGGGGTGGCGAGCTGGGGTGGCGAGATGCGCCGATGTGACAGCCTGCCTCAGATCCCTTTTCCTATAAATAGCCCCCCCCCTCACCTACCCCCGTACTGTCTTTATTGCTTTGCTTCCCTTCCCTGCTTTTTCCTTCTGCTCGCGCTGCGCTTTGCTTCTTTCCTGCGATCATGGGCAAGACTAACCCGGATGCTGATGGCCGCTCCAAATGTGCGTAGCATTTCGCGGATTACTGCTTCTTCGACGGCCATACCAACGAGGAGGAGCTCGCAGAATTCATAGCCCTGTATGTGCCGCCGGGCTTTGAGGCGCGCAGGCCGGGACCGGGCGAGGCCATCAACACGTTCTATAAGGACGAGCTCGCCTTCCCCATCTCGCACTTCGAGGTGGGGCTGCGGCTTCCCTTGTGGCCGGAGATCCGGCAGATCCTGAAATACTACGGGGCCGTCCCCGCGCAGCTTAACTCAAACGCCATCGCCATGATGGTGGCGTTCGCGAGCTACCTCCGGCGGGAGAGGATCGAGTTCAACCTGACAGTGTTCAGGAAACTCTTTTCCTATAAGGCAACGACGGACGGGGTCGCGTACTTCGGCGGCTCCTTTATCAAAGTTCGCGAGATCGCGAACAAGCACCACCACACCTGGATGACCAAGATCGCCTTCATCAAGGGCGATCTCGGCAACATCCCCTACTCGCCACAACAGAAAGGCGAGGAGGTGTACCGCCCGCCGGCCGTGTCCGGCAACGACGCCGAGCTCCACAAATTCTTCCTCCACAAAGATTTCGAGGTCGCCTTCCTGCGGAGGGGCCTCGACGCGCTCCCCCCGGTTCTGCCTGGCGAAGGTATGTTCTCCTTATCTTGCCGAGCTCGCCTACTCGCGAGCTCGGCACATTATCATATCTGAATTTTCTAACCGTTTCAAGTATTTTTCTGCAGGGGAGCGAATAATCCCTGCGAACCCGCCTTTTGCGGACCCGGGGCTTGATACTGACCCCCTTGCTCGCGAGAGGGCGGCGGTAGCGGCCTGCCGAGACGAGGCGGCCCTCTCGCAGCCCTCTTCCGGCAAGAGGCGTTCTGAGGACGCGGGGTCGAACCCGCCATCCGGCCCCCGTCAGATGAAAAAGATGCGGAGAGCCCTGCTAGCTTCGCGGTGGCAACAACAACATCAGTCCAGTCCCAAGTACATCAGCTCGTCGGAGACTCCTTCCGACGCGTCCCCGGGGAGCCCGCTGAAGGAGACGACCAGCAAGGGCCGAAAGGGTGGCAAGGCCCCCTCTTCCTCGCTGTGATCTCCCCTCCTCCCTCGGCGAAGAGGGCTGCCCGCGAGCGCGCGCGCGCCGAAGCAGCACCCCCTCTTCAACTTCGGCGCGCGCTGGAAAGATTCGCGCGGGCGAGCCCATGCTGCAGTGGGACGAGCTCGCTCATCGAGTCTCCGTCTCCACTCTGCACCCGTCCTGGCACGACCGCGAGCCCGCCACCGGTCATGCCTACGCCCTCGGCTTCGGCCTCTATGGTCGGGAGGATGCCGAGGCCTACAAGAGGGCGACCCTCCGGCAGCTCGGCCATGAGGGGCTGCAGTCCCACCTGCGGACTTTGGAGCTGCACCACATGCTGGCACGCCGCAGCTTCGCCCTCATCCACCAGCTCGAAAAGGTCGAGCAAGCCCGCGACCTCACCAAGGAGCAGGTTGCCGATCAGGCGAGGCGGCTCGGTATCGTGGATAGTCTTCTCGCCCAGACTGCTGGCGGGCTGGTAAGCGTCACGCACCACTCTCTTTTACTTGGAAAGCTTTGTGCTGCTGCTAAGTGAGCTTTTTTCCAGGATGCCAAGGCGGCGGGCGAGCTCCAGGCTCGCAACACTGAGCTGGGGGAGGAGAACGGCCGCCTGCGCGCGCAGCTGGCCGCGGATGCCGATGCTGCTGGGGAGCTCCAGGCTCGCGACATCGAGCGAGGGGAGGAGATCGTCCGACTGCGCACACTCCTTGGCGAGTTGGAGAGCGCGAACGCGAAGCTGAAGGGGGAAACCAGCACCTTCTCGGCGAGGTGCGTCGCCAGGCGGAGATCTTCTTCCCGGGGCACGACATCGATCCCACACTCCCCTACAAGAGCCCGCGCATCTTCGGCGAGGCGGACCTCGTCGAGAGACTGCGGATCAACTCCATCCAGACCGCCGAGTGCACCCTCGCGATGATGAAGGACTCCGGGGTGCTGGTGGAAGGATGCGGGGAGATCTCCGCTCGTGACCTGATGCCGAGTCTATTTCCGGCGACGCCGCCCAGCGAGAAGGAGGATAGTCTGGACGCAATGTTCGGGAAGAGCCTCCAGGATCACTCGGGCGATGGCGAGGACCAGTCCGGCGGAGGGGGCGAGGCCAGCTGACAGCCTTGTATTTTTCCTTTTTTCTTTTTTGACTACTCGCTGTGGCGAGCTCCCTGTACTTTTGTGAATAATAAATGAAAGTGTTTTGATCATGTCGGTGTTCTTTTCTATGCCCGTTGTTATAAATGCATGCGAGTGCTCCTCCCGCGACCTCGCAGAGATCGGTTCCGCGAGTAGAGTGATCATGAGAGCGCGCACGCGAGCGAAGCGTGTTTGGAGTGTTCGCCGAGCCCCAAATGATTTCGCGGCGAGTTACTCTCCGCCCTTATCACGCCCTTACTACTCGCGCGCGCGCCTTCTGCCTTCTATCCGCCTACCTTTACTCGCACGCGAGCCACCCAGGTTGTGCCCATCGAAGAAATTCTTCGAAGTGTGATGGGCCTGGGGTGCGAGGCGCCCCGGTCTGGCTTGTCTTTGGCGAGGCCCGGGCTCGCGGCCTGCTTTCCCATGCCGAGCCCGAAATGATGAGCCCGAACTCGCCTATGCCGAGCCCTCCAGTCCGGCTTGCCTTCTGGATTACGCCGAGCTGAGTTTGCCGAGCCCGAGCTCGCCCTGACAGGACCCTTCCCCCTTGCTCCCTGCCACAGACCTTGGCCTGCTCCCAACGACTTCAGGGCCGGCACCATCGAGTGACCTCCGGCTCTGCCAGTTAGGGGAGCCTGACAGCAGGATCTGCTCGGGGTCCACTAATACCACCATCGAGTGACTTCCAGCCCTGCCAGCTAGGTGAGAGCCTGACAGCGGGATCTGCTCGAGGCCCACTAATACCACCATCGAGTGACTTTCAGCCCTGCCAGCTAGGTGAGAGCCTGACAGCGGGATCTGCTCGAGGCTGAGGATGACACCGAGTGACTTCCAGCACTGCCAGCTAGGTGAGAGTCTGACAGCGGGATCTGCTCGGGGTCCATTACTACTACCATCGAGTGACTTCCAGCCCTGCCAGCTAGGTGAGAGCCTGACAGCGGGATCTGCTCGAGGCCAAGGACGACACCGAGTGACTTCCAGCCCTGCCAGCTAGGTGAGAGCCTGACAGCGGGATCTGCTCGGGGTCCATTACTAATACCATCGAGTGACTTCCAGCCCTGTCAGCTAGGTGAGAGCCTGACAGCGGGATCTGCTCGAGGCCAAAGATGACACCGAGTGACTTCCAGCCCTGTCAGCTAGGTGAGAGCCTGACAGCGGATCTGCTCGGGGTCCATTACTACTACCATCGAGTGACTTCCAGCCCTGTCAGCTAGGTGAGAGCCTGACAGCGGGATCTGCTCGAGGCCAAGGATGACACCGAGTGACTTCCAGCCCTGCCAGCTAGGTGAGAGCCTGACAGCGGGATCTGCTCGGGGTCCATTACTACTACCATCGAGTGACTTCCAGCCCTGTCAGCTAGGTGAGAGCCTGACAGCGGGATCTGCTAGAGGCCAAGGATGACACCGAGTGACTTCCACCAGCCCTGCCAGCTAGGTGAGAGGCCTGACAGCGGGATCTGCTCGGGGTCCATTACTACTACCATCGAGTGACTTCCAGCCCTGTCAGCTAGGTGAGAGCCTGACAGCGGGATCTGCTCGAGGCCAAGGATGACACCGAGTGACTTCCAGCCCTGCCAGCTAGGTGAGAGCCTGACAGCGGGATCTGCTCGGGGTCCATTACTACTACCATCGAGTGATTTCCAGCCCTGTCAGCTAGGTGAGAGCCTGACAGTGGGATCTGCTCGAGGCCAAGGATGACACCGAGTGACTTCCAGCCCTGCCAGCTAGGTGAGAGCCTGACAGCGGGATCTGCTCGAGGTCCATTACTACTACCATCGAGTGACTTCCAGCTCTGTCAGCTAGGTGAGAGCCTGACAGCGGGATCTGCTCGAGGCCAAGGATGACACCGAGTGACTTCCAGCCCTGCCAGCTAGGTGAGAGCCTGACAGCGGGATTTGCTCGGGTCCATTACTACTACCATCGAGTGACTTCCAGCCCTGTCAGCTAGGTGAGAGCCTGACAGCGGGATCTGCTCGAGGCCAAGGATGACACCGAGTGACTTCCAGCCCTGCCAGCTAGGTGAGAGCCTGACAGCGGGATCTGCTCGGGGTCCATTACTACTACCATCGAGTGACTTCCAGCCCTGTCAGCTAGGTGAGAGCCTGACAGCGGGATCTGCTCGAGGCCAAGGATGACACCGAGTGACTTCCAGCCCTGCCAGCTAGGTGAGAGCCTGACAGCGGGATCTGCTCGGGGTCCATTACTACTACCATCGAGTGACTTCCAGCCCTGTCAGCTAGGTGAGAGCCTGACAGCGGGATCTGCTCGAGGCCAAGGATGACACCGAGTGACTTCCAGCCCTGTCAGCTAGGTGAGAGCCTGACAGCGGATCTGCTCGGGGTCCATAATACATCACATTCCACCATGCAGGCCAATTACAACGATATCAGAGAGCTTGAAGGAATTTATTATAATCAAAGCGTTGCTTACATGTTTCAGGGAAAAAAGCGTTTGAGGTCGTCACCACTCCAGGTGAGGCTCAGGGTCTCGCCTTCTACATTCTGGAGTCGATAGCCCCCTGACCCCAAGGCTACCTTTACAATGAACGGTCCCTCCCAGCTGGGATTGAGCTTTCCCACGGATGCTGACCTCCCTGCTGCATCTACTTTCTTCAGCACCAAGTCCCCCTCCACGAACTGCTTGACCCTGACATGCTTGTCAAAGTACTTGGCCATTCTCCTTTTTACCTCCTCCTGTCGGATGGCGAAAGGTCTCTTACTTCTTCTACCATGTCAAGGGAGAGCCTCAGTTCCTCCTCATTCTCTGCCTGCCATTCCTCACGGTCTTCCTTCGCTGCCACGACTCGCGGCGTTTGACTTTGAATTCAATGGGAGCACTGCCTCGCACCCGTGGGAGAGTTTGAAGGGGTCTCTCCTGTAGCTGTGTTGGGGGTGGTCCTCAGGGCCCAAAGGACCGCGGGGAGCTGCTCCACCCAGCTCCCTTTCAGGTTCTCCACCTTTTTCTTGAGGAGGTTGACGATGATCTTGTTTGCGGCCTCCACTTGCCCGTTACTCCTGGGGTGATGGACCGAGGCGAACCTGAGATCGATCCCAAGCTGTTCGCAAAAGCTGGTGAACTCGGCACTGGCGAACTGGGGCCCATTGTCTGTGACGATGGCCTGGGGCAGCCCGTGGAGACAGATGATCTCCCCCATACAAAATTCCTGATCACCTGGGAGGTCACCTTGGCCAATGCTTTCACCTCCATCCACTTTGAGAAGTAGTCAATCATCACTAGGAGGAACCTTCTCTGGCCGCTGGCTTGGGGAAACGGCCCAACCAGATCCATTCCCCAGATTGCGAAGGGCCATGGGGCCGTGATACTACGGAGCCGTTGGGCCGGCTGCAGCTGGAGAGGGGCAAACAGTTGGCACTTGTGACATCTCCTTGCGAATTCTGCAGCGTCCCGGCCCAGGGTGGGCCAGAAATAACCTTGCCTGACTATCCTCCCTTCTAGGGTCCGACTCCCGGAGTGACTCCCACATTCCCCGGAGTGGACCTCCTCCAGGATCCTTTGCGCTTCACCCTCGGTTACGCAGCGGGCCAGCATCCCTGAGAGGGTCTTTCTGTACAGCTGCCCGTCCCGGAGGAGGTAGTATGCTGACTTGTGCCTCAGCTTCTTCTTGTCTACCCCCTCCGGATACTTCCCTGTAGAGAGAAAAACCACCACTGGATCCATCCATGAAGCTTGCTGATCGATCTCCATGAGCTCCCCTTCTTCGATGGAGGGGAGAAACAGGTCGGTGATGGTGCCCCCCACCTGGGACCATGCTTAGCCAACTGATCGGCCTGTTCATTCTCTTCCCTGGGCACATGTCAGATGGCGAAAGTTTGGAAAGTTCCAATGATCCCCTTTACTTTGGACAAGTATGAACGTAGGGTGGGCTCCCTTGCCTCGAACTCCCCGTTGATTTGGGAGGCTACTACCATGGAGTCTGTGAGGACCTCCACATCTGACACTCCAAGCTCCCTGGCCAGGCAAGCCCCGCTATCACGGCCTCGTACTCGGCCTGCTTGTTGGTAATGGGAAAGTGCACCACCACCGTCTGCTCGATCCGGGTCACTTGAGGGCTTTCTAGGATCACTCCTACTCCTAAGGAATGCCTTCCCGATGCTCCATCCACTCTCACCTTCCAAGGAGCCGGGCGAGTGAGTTCCTCTTCCGCCACTTCAACCACATAGTCAGCAAGAAAGTCGGCCATCACCTGGGCTTTGATCGAGAGCCGCGGAACGAAGAGACGTCGAACTCGATCATCTCCACCGACCACTTAGCCAATCTGCCTGAATGCTCCACCCCCTCAAAGATGTTGCGGAGGGGATGGTCGGTCACCACTCGGATTGAGTGTGCCTGGAAGTAGGGTCGTAGCCTCCGAGCCGAGATGATTAGGGCGAACGCAAGCTTCTCCAAGATCGGATACCGGAGCTCGGCCTTCCTCAAGACCCGGCTCACATAATAGACTGGGAGCTGTCTCTTCCCCTCTTCTCGAACCAGGACCGAGCTCAAGGCCTCCGCCCCGACCCCCAGATACAAGAACAGGTCCTCCCCCTCCTTCGGCCCTTGGAGCAGCGGAGCCTGCGTCAACTGCACCTTGAGGGCCTGGAAGGCCTCTTCACATTCCCTGCTCCATTCAAACCTCTGACCCCCCTTAGCGTCTTGAAGAAGGGGGAGCACTTCTCCCTGCCCGAGAAAGGAAGCGACTTAGCCCCGCTAGCTTCCCTGTCAACCGTTGGACCTCCTTTGCATTCCGCGGGGATCCCAGCTCCAAGATGGCCTTGACCTTGTCCGGATTCGGCTCGCCCCCGCGGGGGTGAGGAGATGCCCTAAGAACTTCCCCCGCTAGCCCAAAAACACACTTAAGGGGATTCAGCCGCATTTTGTACTTGCGCAGGGTGGCGAAGGTCTCCTCCAGGTCCCGGAGGTGGAGTCCACATCCCGGCTCTTGATCATGAGGTCATCTACATATACCTCCAAGTTCCTCCCCCTCTGTTCCTTGAAGACCCTATCCATCATTTTTTGGTAGGTGGCCCCAGCGTTCTTCAGCCCGAACGGCATCATCTTGTAGCAGTAGCAGCCGTCCCCTGTGATGAATGAGACATCCTTGATGTCCGGGGGGTGCATCCTGATCTGATGGTAACCTGAAAAGGCATCTAAAAAACTCATTACAGAAAGCCGACGGCGGAATCAACCAGCGCGTCGATCCGAGGCAAAGGGTAACAGTCCTCAGGACAAGCTTTATTAAGAAGGGAAAAATCGATACACAACCGCCAGCGGCCGTCTCCTTTTTTGACCATCACACGTTTGAGACCCAGCCGGGGTACTGAATTTCGGACACGAAGCCAGCTTTGAGAAGCTTCGCCACCTCCTCCCTGATGGGCTCCGCCAGCTTGTCCGCCGTGGATCTCTTTTTCTGCTGAACGGGGCGTGTCCCCGGTCCAAGTTGAGGCGGTGGAGGCCACATCCGCGTCAACCCCCGGCATCTCCGCGGCGTTCCAGGCGAAGATGTCCACATTCTTCTGGATGCACTCCAGCATCCTGCCCTAGTCTTCCGGGGTCAGCCCCCCGCTGACGGGAACCTTCTCCATACTCCCTCCCCGGGTGAATACCTCTAGCTCCACCACCTCCTCAGCTGCCTCCAGCCTGGATTGCTCTGCCCAGCTTTCGGCGTCCCTTTCCTCCGAAACGGGGACCTCTACCTCCGCTGCCTCCTCCTCGACCCTCACCTCGGTCACCTCCTCCAGACTCCCTCCCTCCTGCCGCCTCCTCTGCGCAGCCCTTCTCTCCCGGTTCTTCCTCTCTGCCTCCTCTTCGACCTCCTCCATCCTGCGCCCCATCTCCTCGGCTCCCTCCTGCCAAGAGATGGTGTTCACCGCAGTGACATAACACTCCGCGCCACCTTTGGGTCTCCCCTAACCCTGACTTGGACCCCCCTCGGTGTTGACTTCAAGCATTGATGAAAAGATGAGGGGACGCAGCGGAAGGCGCTGATCAGGGGCTTCCAAAGATGGCGCTGTAGCTGCTGGGGGCGTCCACAATGACGAACTTGCAGTTTCGGGACTGCCCCCCCAGGTGACATGGAGTCCGACTCCTCCTTCTACCTCCTTCCTTTCTCTGAAAACCCGAACAGGGGGCCATCCGAGGCAAGCACCCTTCTCGCCTCCACCTTCATTGCATCAAACGCCTTTTTGAAGATGACGTTGACGAGAACTCCCGTTTGTCCACGGAGGATCCGGAGAGACGGTGAAGTTCTCGATGGCCGTCTGATGACCAGCGCATCACAGAACGGATCCTCGTGATCTGGTAGATCACTCCTGGAGAAGGTGATCCTCTCCTCTGGTGGCGGGTTTGGGATGTGAGGCGACGCTTCGTCGGTACATGG